>CAJVRI010001225.1:857500-1360084 GCA_911649635.1 Poeciliopsis gracilis | reverse complement strand
CGTTCAAACCACCAAAATATACTGCTTCTCAGTAGTTCTATGCTGTTTCTAAGCTTATAAAGCTGAAATTTGAAGTTTTTGCTGAAAATTACAATGTGGTGCATTTTTGACTTATTTCACTGAGTTAAAGCGATTTTGGCATTAAATAGTGTTATGTGAAAAAAACTCAGGAACTGTTCAAACCACCAAAATATACTGCTTCTCAGTATTTCTGTTTTTGTAATGTATTAACAAATGAGAAATCATCAGTACAGTTTGGAGAATCCCAATCATAACAACAGGCTTGTGCTTTTGCCTTTTTAACAGGGCGATTCTGACACCATCACCCTGCAGTCCAGCTTTATGTTCACTGCATGCAGAAAACACATTAGTAGAACATGCTGGTCAGTCTCTGTAGTAGCTGTGCTGTTAAAAGTCAAGGTTCCTGCATTTTCTCAGACTTGAGTTTTTAATCCATTCAAGTCAATTTTCCAAAGTATGAACATTCATTACAGATTTAAACTCTCATGAATGCCTAGAGGAAAATCACTTCACTACATTTCAGAGTCAAATGTATCTTCCTGTATGGTTCATTTGACTGGCAAAATTTTTTTTTATCATCATATGACATCTACAAACTGACAGCACTGCTGGTCTAAAAGCAAATCAGTAGCAAATCAGCTCCTGACTGTTGAATGTCTTCTGAACAGACTGAACCCTGTGGGACTGCAGACTGACAACACCAGAACCCTCAACAATGTGAAAAATATTGTTATGCTTCTGTAAGAGACAAAAATACTGATCCACATTTCAGCACCAAGTTTAAAATGTTTATTTAAAATCTATGAACAAAAGCAGAAAAGTAACAGAGACTGACGGTCATTTCCAGTGTTGTAGTACAGTCAGTGAACGAATCCTAAATATGTTTTCCAGAGAAAATGCCTAACCTCAGTATCTATGTAGAACTTGTCAGTGTAACAGGAAGTAACCAGCAGCTTGGAGGAAAGTTCTATGAACAGTGAACGAGTCAGTTCTGACTTCTAATGGACCCGTTCTACAGAGCCCCACCGGCAAAGCAAAAGCCAATCAGCTCACAGGAAGAGAACTCAGAGGTTTAAAGTGTAACTAACCCAAATCAACTTGTTTGTCTTAATTGTTTAAATAAGTTATTTTTATTATTTTTACATTATTCATTTGTTTAGTTCCAAGTAAAACAATGTTGCTGCTCAGGTCTCCTTCAGTTGAATGGTAACACACAAACTCCCTGCATGTGTCACTATTTCTGAGGAGTTGAAGGAAAAATCCACTAGAGGAACAAACAAAACAATAAACAGGCAAGAAACTGAACAAGTGAGCGTCTGTCATCCTGCCCACAGCACTGCTCAATCAATCTGTCACATGATAAACTAAAACAAGCTCAATCATTTCCATTTCCATTGATTGTTTTTCTCCTTCTACTAGTCTTCAGTTTGGTGCTTTGGTCTCAACTAGCCTGTCATTTTGTTTACAAAAACTTCAGCATTCATTTTATTGGAAGTTTTTGGTCGTTTTATCTATATTGAATATTTAAAATGTCTTCCAGTTCCAGAGTTAAATATTCTTTAGAAATTAAAGTTTATTGAAATTTGAAGATGTTTTCTTACATTATTATGCCAAACTCTTATGACTGGAAAATGCTCTCAAAACAAGAATATCATTTTTTAATCACAATAACTCCTGGGACAATTTATTGTCCAGAAAAATCTGTTCAATTTACAGGCGTACCGTATTTTGGCTCTGCCTGTTTCAATGCTTTCTAACAGGTTAGTTACACTTTAACATCACAAGTAGTATCAGTTTTACACATTTAAAATATGCATATTCCAGATATAGCTCTAATGTAAAATCTAACATGGTTCAAGCTGAGCCTGAAAAAAAAAAAAAAATCCTTCAATCTCAGAAGCAGTAAAGCTGCTGCTGTTTAGCACACCTTCAGTGTTTTGACCTAAATGCTTCCTGACTGTAACTGCAGATCAGGAGGAAATGCAACATGGCGGCTGCTTAGGCCAGGTCTTCTTCTCCCTCCTCTTCAAACTCTCCCTCCTCCTCCGCCGTGGCCTCCTGGTACTGCTGGTATTCTGACACCAGGTCGTTCATGTTGCTCTCTGCCTCGGTGAACTCCATCTCGTCCATGCCCTCGCCGGTGTACCTGCGACGACACGACGTCAGTGTCTACGTGATGCACAGCACGTGGCGATGAATCGCTGCATTGGACTCACCAGTGCAGGAAGGCCTTGCGGCGGAACATGGCGGTGAACTGCTCCGAGATGCGCTTGAACAGCTCCTGGATGGCCGTGCTGTTTCCGATGAAGGTGGCGGCCATCTTGAGGCCACGTGGCGGGATGTCGCACACGGCCGTCTTCACGTTGTTGGGAATCCACTCCACGAAGTAGCTGCTGTTCTTGTTCTGAACGTTCAGCATCTGCTCGTCCACCTCCTTCATGGACATGCGGCCGCGGAAGATGGCTGCCACCGTCAGGTAGCGGCCGTGGCGCGGGTCGCACGCCGCCATCATGTTCTTGGCGTCGAACATCTGCATGGTGAGTTCAGGGACCGTCAGGGCCCTGGAAGAGAGACCTTCAGTTAAAAGGACGTTTCTAAAGCAGTGAGGTTGATCCTAATCTAAGGTGGACTGAGCGTCTTCACCGGTACTGCTGGCTGCCGCGGCTCGTCAGCGGGGCGAAGCCCGGCATGAAGAAGTGCAGTCTGGGAAACGGCACCATGTTGACGGCGAGCTTCCGCAGGTCGGCGTTCAGCTGGCCGGGGAAGCGCAGGCAGGTGGTGACGCCGCTCATGGTGGCCGACACCAGGTGGTTCAGATCGCCGTAGGTGGGCGTGGTGAGCTTTAACGTACGGAAGCAGATGTCGTACAGCGCCTCGTTGTCAATGCAGTAGGTCTCATCAGTGTTCTCCACCAGCTGGTGGACGGACAGGGTGGCGTTATATGGCTCCACCACAGTGTCTGACACCTGTCAGGAGGGGGCGGGGTTACAGAGAACAAAGGATCCTAGTTAAAGACCCAGAGGAAGCAGATATAAGGCACAGCGCCTTATCTGAACTCATTTGAATGCTGGATGTAAACCTTGGGCGACGGCACCACGCTGAACGTGTTCATGATGCGGTCCGGGTACTCCTCCCGGATCTTGCTGATGAGGAGCGTGCCCATGCCGGAGCCGGTGCCTCCTCCCAGGGAGTGGGTGAGCTGGAAGCCCTGCAGGCAGTCGCAGCTCTCCGCCTCCTTCCTCACCACATCCAGCACCGAGTCCACCAGCTCCGCTCCTTCAGTGTAGTGGCCCTTAGCCCAGTTATTACCGGCACCGCTCTGACCTGGAACAGACCCAGGTAGAGAATAAGGACTTACTTGTATTAGGACTATCTCGACTTAGATCTATTACTGAGTTTAAAGGACTCTTTCCTTCTGTCTCATTCAAAACAGAAATAATATCAGCTTGTTTCCGGTTCACCTGCATCATATTTAACATTAAGGCTTATATTTCTCTGGATTTGTTAAATACAAAAAACTGACAATCTTGCAGTTTTGTGTGGCTGATCTCGGTAAATAAAATGTAAATATGTTAAAGCAATACACTCACCAAAAACAAAGTTGTCAGGCCTGAACACCTGTCCAAAAGGACCAGACCTCACTGAGTCCATGGTGCCCGGCTCCAAGTCCACCAGAACGGCACGAGGGACATACTTTCCACCTGCATGAGACGAAAGTAAATTGGACTAAAGTATAAAAAAATAGAAAGAAAAACATTTTCTCCATTAACCGAAATAATAATGTATATTATCTAATTATAAAAGAGAGTGCGCGCAACATGTGGGAGAAACGTTGTAGCAACTGGTTACCTGTTGCTAACAACTAGCCGTTAGCAACAACTCTTCCTACAGTTAACCGTCGCCGTTAGCAACAGCTAACTGGTAACCATTGAATTGAAATCTGGTGACGTGAGGGCCAGGCCCTCTGGTGGACGGTCGTGGTAATAAAATGTTTCTTTGAGATATTGAATTACTTGGACCTCCACTGAAGTAATAGTATACAACTATGAAGCAAACTATGAACCAACCTGACGCCTCGTTGTAATACACGTTGATACGATCCAGCTGAAGGTCGCTGTCCCCGTGGTACACCCCGGTTGGGTCAATACCGTGTTCGTCGCTTATCACCTCCCAAAACTACAACCGAAAAGAGAAGAAAAATATAAAAATGAACTATTTGAGCAGAGAAGTTCACTGAAAACAACGTAACCCAACAGTTAAGGATAGCCTTCCTGCTAACAGCTACGCTAGCTTTTTTTCCTGCTGAGCAAGCTGTTGGTTATTTAGCAGCGCGCACAAACTAAGTCATTTTTCAGTCGGCATCCCAACGAATTTAGGTCGAAGTTTCAAGCACGAATACTTTCTAACCTTGGCTCCAATCTGGTTCCCGCATTGGCCAGCTTGAAGATGAACAATTTCCCTCATTTTGTCGAAATAAAGACTTTGTGACCCTTCACGAACAGAAAGTTGGTGCGCTACTCCAAGCAGAGGATTATAAACCTAGGAGGCGGGCGGGAACGTTGCTTGACGGTTGCTACACGCCATTGGATGAGAAGGGTTTCACTTAAATTGTAAACGGTTCCTGATTGGACAGTTTAACTTCACTTCAAGCATTGGTTGGAGTGAGCGGGGGAGTTACCGGGTTACCTTGGAAACCAAAAATAAACGTTTATCAACACCGCTGGTGTTTTCGCCACAGAGTTTGCTTCACCATGTTTTTAGCTTGTTTAGTTACAAGCAAATCATGTTTAAAACTAAATTCATCTATTTATTTTTTAGTGATGAAATTTTGCACAGAATAAATGCGCAAAAAATAAATACAAAAATGAGGAAGTTGAAATAATGACATTCTACACGTGGTTTCCATGATGTTTCCTTCTATATTCTTATGCTCGTTTCATTGTCTACATTTAATTTCTCTTTAGTCATTTAAATATTTTCCATCTTCTTTTTTGCATGTTAATTTTGTATTTTTTAATGAACTTGCCCTTTGTCTCTTTTCATTACAATTTGGACAATCCTAAATAATATCCAGGATATTTACACAATCTGTCTTCCTTGAAAACTGAGTTGTTATGAAGACATCATCCATGAATTTTTACAACGCTCATGTAACCAATTTTATAGTTTATTTAAGACCGATTTCTCAAACTGGAAACTGGTATTTCCTATCTGTCGATTTTAAGCCCATCAAGAAGATAGGAGTTATGTTAGGAGTTTTAAGTCTTTTTTTATTTTTGGATTCATGTTTTTGTGTATGTGCGTGCTTATGTAGGCAACAATCTGTTTCATCAGGAACTCACCTTGCTGGTTGACCTCCAGTCGCCTTCAGAGTATCTGTCCTGTGTGGACTGTAAACTGGGCTTATAAGTCCTTGTACAGAGGAGACATAGCTACACACATTCTCACAAATATTACACCAAACTTTTGTTTTTTCTTCTTTCAGAAGATACAGTAGAAACCAGAAGTTTACATTCACAGGATCAAAAGAGACAAAACATATTTCTTTCTAGCAGAAGTTAAATCAGAACTTCTCTTGTTTTTGGTCAGTTACAACGAACAGAATAATTCCTATTTGTTAAATGTCAGAAAGCTTAGCTAGAACATTCCTCAATAAGTTTTTTTTGTAACTTTCTTCAAATTCAGAAGAAAACCTCTGATATGTCACTTGATGTGTCCTAGAAAATGGGTTTTTGTCCAAAATGAGTTCATAGACCACAGAAAAACCAAACATGTTGTGGAAATGCTGCTGAAGCTGGTGAGACAGATTCATTATCCACAGTCAAACTGGACCCAGGTGGGCTGAAAGGCCGCTCAGCAAAGAGAAAATCCGTACTTCAAAAGAAACATAAAAAGCCAGTTTGAAGATGCAGGGATGAAGATCTCTATTTTTGGAGAGATGTTCTGTAGTCTGATGAAAACATTTGGGTATAAACATTTGGAGGAAACACTGAATTTTCTGGAAGTCTCCCAAAGTTTGTTTTGCTTGTAGTTTTAAAAAGTGTGTTGTCCAATTATAATTATTTTCTAGATCTGAATTAGTATGGAAGAAAAAGATAGTACGAATACATTTTCGAATTTAACTTGCTCTTTGATCGTTCTGTGAAAATGTAAACAGGAACTGAAATCAATTAGAAACACCCAAGACTATTACAAAAAGGTCATTGTAAAGAAATAAAAGACTAACTACACCTCCGTGTCTTTGTCAGTTACTGGAGAAAAGGAATCTGAGACGAAGGAGGAAAAAACGGAGGTCAGAGGGAACGCAGCCGCTGGAGAGCTGCTGCGGGTCGCGCCTCCCGTTTCTGTTTTACCTGCTCCACTGGAGAGCAGAGCTGCTTTCAACTCCACCTCCGTCCTCCATCTGGGTGGTGTTGAACTAAACAACATGAGGCGGGTAATGGTGTGAGGATGTGGAAACAATAAAAGCACTGACTGTTTATTTACAAGATCAAGTTCATGTTATGTTTTTAAGAGTATGCAATGAGGAAAGTAGTGTCAGCATATTAAAATGAAATGTTTTAGATATTCTGATGAGGAAGCACAGACAACAGCAAATCCTCAGTGTGAATGAGTCATACACTCCCCTCTGGTGGCAGGGGAAGGAACAGCAGGTTGATCTGAAACAAAACAAAGACGGAGGAAAAGTCCCAGGATCTCTGGGAACCCTCTGCTTGAGCTGAGGAATGGAACAAAGAGTTTGTGGTTTGGGTCACTTTCCCAGATGTTTGCTGCTTTTTTGGACCAACATTTGATGATAATCAACAGCTTTAGACAAATGATCCCAACTGCAAAGACGAAACATTCTCAGGTTTCCAAACAAGAGTAGGAAAAGAAAATTGCTATATTTTAGGTATTGCTCCTCCCAAACACTGTCTCTTTAGCTTTTCTCAGGAGAGCCACTTCAACAATTCCAGTCAATTCCGGTTTTGACCGGATTTGAGGAGGATATTCTGGGTAGGAGTTAATGACTGACACTACAGTATATAAAATTTTATATTTAATTTCCTGTACAGTTTGGTAATTTTCTGTTTCCCAGAGTTAGAAAAAGAGCTTGAATTTTTAGAACAGTTCATTTGAGTGGAACTCACAGAGAAAAGCCCCCCGTATTCTGGTCTTTACTCTTGTCTGGTTGGGTTGAATATCTGGTCCTTTAGATCTGAAAGACCAGCCCAGTTAATGTGAACCATGGGTATTTAACGTTATGTCACTGTAACTAAGCATGTCAAACCACATCTTGACAAAATATGAATTTTGTTTAGCTGAGTCAGATGATTGAAAGTTATAGTAAGTAGCTTTGCAATAAAACACTTTTTAAATATTTGTTAAAACGATCACCATGTTGTGACAGTATTCCATGAGACAGATAATCTGTGAACAGATTGATCTCCTCCAACATCTCCCCGAGGTATTAAAGTCGTTTGAAGAAAGGCACGGCTCCCAAACATTTGTTTTCCCAGTTAGTGATGTCTTTAATGTACTACTTAGATACATAATCACAGTCATCACTTTAAGAATACTGCTCTGTCAATACAGCAAAAATAATCCTCACCTTAACATGCAATCATTCAAAAAGAGATCTCAGCCCTAACAAAACTCCAAAATATATTAACAAAAATGTATTTCCAACTTCTAATTTGTAAGCTTTCTGAGGCCTCCAAAGGATATTGGAAGCAACGTAGAACCTAAATCAGATGTTACTTCCATATAAAGATGTTATAGTACAGCTTCAGCAGAAAGTAAACAGGGGAAGGCCATTCCCAAATAATTAGAAAACAAAATTGTAAACTTTGCCATACCTGTGCCTTGATGGACCTGGAGAACATTGTATTGAACCTGAGAGGCCGTTTCATCTTCCATCCAAAAGGTAATGAGAACAACTGATCACAAAACAAAACCAACACAGATCTGGATGGAGGCTCTCAGGAGGGATGTAGTACAGGAGCAACAAGTCCAGAACAGCCTCACTGGAGGAGGATCTTCCTAAAAGGTTGTTTCCACTGGTTAAAAAAAACACAAACCTGCAAGTTCAACCTGCAAACGATCCAGTGGGCCGTTCAAAGAGCAGCATTATAACCAGGCTCCGCCAACATCCGACCACCAGGTCATCCAGCTTCAGCCTGACTGGAGCAAAGCAGCACAGTGTTCTGCAAACTTCTACTCCTGTGTCCAATCCTTAGCAGCTTGTTTTGGGTTCCTGTTAGTGAAGGTCGGCTCCAACTTCAGATTCCAAGGCAGGCTGGGAATGATGAGCCAGGTGGACGATGCGGCTAGAACCCATCATCATAATCCCCGTCACATCCATAACCTGGAGGGAGGGACAGACAGAGGGGGAAAAAAAGGAATGACCGTGTAGTGAGTGGGTGACTCAGGTTTGAGTTTATCCTGCCTCTGGATCAGATCTGATTGTTTTGAGTCAGGTTTGAGTCATTTCCACATGCGGTCCTGAATCTGATTCCTGCTGGAGGTTTCCTCCTGTGAAAAGAAAATTCTTCCTTTCCACTTTCACAACATGCTTTCTCAGTATGAGGAACTGCTGCGGTGACTCAATGCAATGAGCTGGACTGCTTTAGGTTACATTTTAATTGGAATCTCAAACTCTAAATGTATGCATTTGACCCATTTGTCTTGTCAAAGCCATGTAAATGACATATCTGTTACATTCATACAGCAGGTCTCGATGCTCAACTATTTTGCTGAAATATATATATTTCTTACGTGGTTGTTCATATTATTAATTAAATGCGACTACTAGACTCCTGCAATCAGACTTCTGTGTAAACGGTTAAGGATCCCAAAGTGAACCAAAGAAGAACATAGACGTCACACTGAAGTAATACAGTTTACAGAAGTAATAATGGATGAGGAAGTTTATGGAGCAATTTTAAAGTTCATTCATCAATGTGAGTGGAGAGCATCATCACAAGATCATAACGCAAAAGAAGCAAATGAAAATAAAGCGCAACTAATATGACAGACTTTTTTTTTATAAGTTCAGAATTATAATGTCAGCCATTGTTTTCCTCTGTATGATGATCATAAATATCGCTTTGAAAAACATCAAAGCATCTACAACTTGGTACCACATAAAGAAGTGGCACAGAATTTGTTTGTGGGGCGAAAAGAAAAAAACTGAATTTGCATGTTTGCCTGCAGTGTGAATGCAGCCTTATAAAGATATAAAGAGATCTGATGAGAAGACGCTTCAGTTTCTCCAGACTTATCTTGTTATAAAAATTTGTGATGAAAAGAAATAGGAAAATTGACAATATGGTACCACTTGTTTAAAATGAACAAACAAAAAAACCCCATATTTAAGTAGCAACTAGCTACATTTATTCATCAAGCGCTCTCAAAGGTAAACACCTGCTGCGTGTTTAAACTGACCGTCGCCGCCCAGCAGCTCCATGGCACTGACGCAGGTCTCCTCCTCTTCGTCCTCTTCCTCGTCTGCGTCGTCATACAGGACGGGTCCACTCTCGACAACCACTGCACTGGGCGGGGCCTCTGCTGTCGCTGGCGGGGGGGGAGGGGCTTCAGTCTGACCAAACGATCAGGAAGAGACGCTGATTATTTTCACCAGTTTAGTGGCTCATATAATCAAGTCAAATCATTTCCGTTCATATTTCTCAACCAAAAAAAGATTTTAGGAGAAAAAAATAGTTTAGCTTTCTGACAGAGTGTAATAATTAAATGTCACAAACTTGGATTTATATAAATTGAATAATAAACTCTATTCAGGGTAAGACGTCTTCATTGTCCTGATGGAATCTCTCCTCCTGCTCATCACTCATTGATCCAGATGTCAGAACAAGTCGTGCATTTTGACACTCACGTTGCTCCATAGTTCAGAAAGTCAACCTGATTGAGCAAAACCAATGAGATTCTTGGATTCAGCTCATCAGCACTAAAACAGATGGAAAACCCCAGACAATGTTTTGGCTGGTGACCAGTGTTATGGTCCTGATGAAACCAGTTGCATTCACAAGTCACATGATCAGTAAATAAATTCCACTTAACTTAAAGGAGAACTCCAAAAGAAAATCTCAAAATGTTAATATTACGTGAATATTTACATAAAACAATTATCTGACCTAAAACTTAACTTATTTTTAGCAGGTTCTTTTTGTCAGTTTATACATATGCGGGGTTATTTTTAGAGGGCGCAGTTGATGCGGTTCATGACGTGCTCTGTGCCAAAATACTGTTGGCCTTCTGAAAACTCAGAGTGAAGTTTTACAGAAAGTGATATATTTGCTGCAGAGCAAATGAACAGGAAGCTCACCTGCTCCACAGCCAGCTTCTTCTTGGGTTGTCTGCTGATGAACGGCTGCAGTCTGCAACACAATGAAGATTAAAGACATAGAATCAGAAAAACCGAAATGGAATTACATTTTTAATCTTTACAGAGGACGTAAATAATGCAACGGCTAAAAATATGAAACCCATGAATTGGCTCCATGTAAACAAAATGAATCCAATTTAATTTGTCTTATTATATTAATGTTGAGATTCAAGCAAGTTACATTCTATTATTAAGGCTATAAATCCTTTAGTAGCTAATATATGTAGTTTAGAAAACCTGACAGGAGAGAGGAAAGGAAAAATGATGCTGGATTTTATCAGTGGACAGGTGGATGGATCTTCAATGTGTATCAGGCTTGATTGTGTTAAGAAAGCTGCATCAGGAAGTGCCCCCTCTGAAGCTTTTCTAATGAAAACCACCCTCAATGCACCTTCACTGCAGTTCACATCTGTATTTTGCACTATTTCTATAAATATTCATGTCTAATTCCTTTATTGAACACGCTCATTTTTACTGGAGTTAAATTACACTCAGGATCCACCAAGATAACTACTTAGCTTCAGACGACTGTCGCTAGCACTACATTCTTCATTAAAAAACAAAAAAAACACCCACATTTTTAATAAGCTCTGTTGTTCATGAAATGAATTATTTATTTTCCTTTCTCTTGGTTTATTACATAAAGTCCGAATGAATTATACAGAAGTTTTTGGGTGTATTGTGAGAAACAGGAAATTGTTTGGGGTGTATGCGAGGCACTGCAGCCTCATCCTTTCATCTGTGAAAGTCTTTGGAAATCAAGACGTCGACAACAAATAGCTCAACAAGGCACTCTGGTGGATAATATGAGCTTCAGTTTGACTGAAAACCAAACACATATGACACTGATTGGTCCAAATGTTTGTGTTTTGGCCACAAATCCTGGCCTGTGCTACGCCTAGTTATAAATTGATTCTTTTACATTCATAAGCTACAGAAACTCTGAACAATGTCGCCGATTTGCAAGCTAATACCAGCAAATAACTTTGTTAGAGTCCAACATTCTCTAAATCTCTATGGACTCCGAGAAACTGACAGTGAAATGGTGTGAATGAGAAGGAGCTCAGACCCATCTTTGAGTGACATGTCTCTCTGAGAAGGAAATCTTTTCTTAGACAGCCCAAGAGATAATCAGCAATGAATTTACCACTGGCGGTAATTCCTAAGTAGAAATCCCACCACGCTGGCTGATATTAACATAACTCCCGGGGGCTCCCCACCTTCTTTCATGCCCACCCAGCCGGGTGCCGAGCTGAACTCTCACTGATAAGACGGAGAGTGCGAGTGAGCTTTTAATTAATCTGCTGTAACCGGGGTAAAAGGACGGGAGAGCAGGGAATGTTTCATCTTCACCCCCAACGCTACCCCCCTTCATTCTCAAACCTTATTATAATATCCCAGACAAGGTGGAGGGCCACTCACTATGGAGAGAAATATTCAGGTCACATGTGTTAGACAAGAGCAACTCCCCTGCGGCCTGAGCTGGACATTGTCAAGGAGGGGAATGGTGAAGGACAATAGGAACCTGGTAGAGGAACAAAAGCAAAACAGCAAATCTGCAAAATGCAGGCAAAGGTCACAGAGAGGTCAAGAAAAGAAGCGTCAAAATAAAAGTGATGGATCCATGGGTTTGATGAAAAACAAAACTCTGGAGTTTTAGACATGATGCACACAACTCTGCTGAAAGACCAATGACACGTTTTGACTTGTGGCCTCCATGACGGTCACCAGCTGAACTGCGTTGATCTTTCAATAAAGTTATCTAGAACTTGAATCTGTACTACCTTGTGTCAAGTTGACCAGCCAACTTTACACTGTCAACATTTTAAGTTAGAAATTGTCTTAGTGGGAGAAAAAAACAAAACAAAAAAAGCAGTACGGTACTAATATATTTGAAGGAAATTTGGGAGAGCGGTAAAAGTCATTCTGGGAGTTGTGGGTTTAGTAATCCGTCGACTCATCTTTTACAGAATTTCAGTCCTCTCTGTGCACCTTGGGAGTCGGTGAAGTTGAGTCAGAAACGGTTTGGATAACTGGCTGCTGTTGCCCATGAATCCACATATATGATCCAGGGTTTCCCAGTTGGGTTGGGATTATGGTTGTAAAAAAAAAAAAAATCTATATTTTGATATCATCTGTACTAGAAAACTGAATTATTCAAAGTCTAAACCGACTCATTCACATCTGCCCAAACTATGACACTTTTCCTGTAACTGCGCTGCAATAACAGAGACGCTTGGCCCCTTTCATCAAACAATGAGCTGAAGTGGAAGTTTTAAACTCCAACATCAAAAAACTCAAACATCCAGAAAAAACCATGGCGGTGGCAGCAGCTTCATGCTGTGATGAACCTTTTCTTTAGCAGGGGCAGGGAAGCTCATCAGAGTGTATGGTTGGGATTAGAAACAAGCCAATCCTTCAATAGTTTTTATTCAAGCTGACACTAAGTCTGATGAATGTGTTGAGAAAAGGAGCAGCACTCATCTTTCGGGTGAGGACGGTGGCAGATGTCAGGTAGCAAAACTCAGGCAAAAAGGAACCGAGTTGTTGATTCTGTTTGGACCGAGAGAACCAACCAGCAATACAGATCCACCACTAACTATGAGATAAACACACATCTGTTGCTGATCTCTGAATATATATCTCTCAAAGGGAAATTTTTGCTTAGTAGGAAAAAATACAATACGACTTACTGCCACTTCATATTGTTTGATGAAAGAAAACATCCCCTCTTTTTACTGGGTGGTTTAAAGCCTTTATGCTCCAGTCTTTGGATCAATAGTCCTCAACAACACAGATCTGCTGGCAAAGGTTTTCCACTTTCTGTCAAAATATTTATTCACAGTGAAGCTAATTGCTTTCAGTGTGACGGCAATCATTAATATCAGCTCCCTACGGTCTATTGAGGAGGTCAAAGATCAAAAGGCCATCAGCAGAGTTGCCAGGCTTGTGGTGGCAGACTTCTTGGCAGCCTTTTATCACCATGGCGACCATTCACAATAGCAGGGAGTGACTCTCGGTCAATGGAGCAGGCGACATAGTGAGTACAAATAAATCACTCCCTCCAGCAGAGTACAATAAAGAGCAGTGTTCTCACTGAGGTCTCTCCTACCTCTTGATCTCAGCATGTAGAGAGACATTAGTACCACCCGGACTGTCCAGGGTAGACCAGTTCCAAACGGTTCAGACGACGTCCAAAACACTGAAACTTAACTATGGAGAACCAGCGCTGCTCAATGGGAATACAACAGGGTTCACTCAGAGAATGTTTCTTGCAGTGGAACAACAAGCCATGCATGCAACAGTGTGTGTTTATTTACAGTGCTTTGCGAAAGTAGGGTAAACCCTGTAAACCTTTTCACCACAGGGCACATTCTAAGCACAAGTATGTGAATGCACTATGTGATACAAATACACAACAATCACAAAATAAAACTCATAAATTTGAGACTAATCTCAGAGACTTTCTTGAAATTTTTCTTTTTTTCCCTCCAACTTTCAAAACTCAGAAATTCAAATGTATTTTTTCTGGAAAATTTCTGAGATTAATCTAAAATGTAGGTTTTCTGATGGAAATGTACTCATTTTTTCTGTCTACAATAGCTCCGACATGCTGTCATACATATCAAACTCATGCCAATGTTTTAAAAAGTTTGTTTTTTAAAACCAAACTTCTGTCAGAAAAGTTCCGTTGTTCAAGTCCAGAGATTATTCTATAATATTCTATAATATTATCATGAGAACTGGAACAATCAGGAAGTCATCTTTCCAGCAGCAGCATGGATAACTGCAGCTAGTTATCAAACAATAAGAACATCCTACTGGTCCATAACTAACACTAATTTCACCATGGTAATAATTAAAGGCAGAAACCATTTGCTCCTTTACAGCTGGAATTGTTTCCTTTATACATCTTAAGGCACATTTAAATATGAGTCTGATGTAGCTATTATATTAACTCAGATGTCTTCAGACTATACTACAAGCCACTTAGCACTCATTACAGTAAAACACACGGATCCATTTTGCCTGCTATTCAGGTTTGTCTTGCTTAACGCTGCACATTGTATTACTTGAATTCTTCCTTATACATCAGCAGTCAAACCGCAGTTTCTCCCCGATCTCATTAACCCGTCTTTAAGCTGCAGTTAAAATGTATACCACAGATTAATTACCCAAAGAGATGCACCGTGCCACAGAATGATATCCAAACTATTAATCAGCCTCCCATCCTGTCCACCCCATTTTACTTCATCTGCACATTCACTTTCCCTCCCTTTGCGCTCTTCCGTCGCCGGCTTTATCCATCCACTCAGGCAAGACGCTATGTTGGGCTTTCAGTCTCTGCTGGATTTAGCCGTGCGTTCCTAATCAGCTTACTGCCAATGACACTCAGCCTGAGCTGAAAAGATGATTGAGGGAAGTAGTTTAGCCAATGGCTGAAGACTGGTAATAGGTTGGTAAGGTGGAGGAGGTGGTGCTGGTGGGGGTTCAATAAAGCAGGGCTGGAAGAGTGAATAAAATGGAAGGTTTTGGGAGTGAAGACTAACATGGCAGGAAAGATAACATAACCTTTAGGTAGCAAGGCGCACCTTCTTGAGGCTTCAGGAAACCATCCATCACCCTAAAATCAACTGAATGAACGTGTTAATTGTTGGTTAGGCTGCATTTTGTTTTATTTGGCAGATAAAACAGGGATTTTATCCAAATGGCCCAGTTTTTTTTTTTTTTTTTTACCCCTTAGCTTTTGCCAGGAGGAGCTGCTGTCACTCAACTGAGCCAAGTCAAATATTGTGAATCAAATACAGTGATGTCTCTGGCCCTTATTAGAAACAGTCTGAAGTTAAAGAATACAAATCCAAATAAATTAGACTTAAAAATATTAAACTCTGTAACAACTGTAACTGCCCCAGGAGGAAACCTCAAACACTGAGGCTGCCCAGATCATCCATTCAAAGTGTTTCCAAATCAGAAAACACTTCCATACGTCTTTCGTTCATGAACTGGTTCAAGGGTCTTCGAATTTCAGAGCAGAAATAAGTTTCTACACAGTAGGAGAGCATATTTTCTTTGTTTACACATTTTCCTCTAGTTCAAGAATCCATAAACCTTTCCACTGATCACCAACACAATATTCACTGTCACTGCACCCAACAGAGACATAGAACAGAGAAGATGATAACCAGGCAGCGACTACCAGATGATAGTAGATATGGCATTCATGTCCACTAATCTGACAGGACTTGATGTTGAGGGATTCTTACATGTTATAGAACCATGACTGATCAAAGTGGACATAAATGTAAAACTCATCAAATACTATTGGGATCTGTCAAGATCTGTCAAAGTATTGTATAAAGGTGGTACTAAATCCTATATACATAGCAGAATTTCTGAATTCCTCATTGTGGAGAGGCAAGTAATAAACAAAGTCTGCTGGAGGGTTTATAAATGTGTTTAATCTAACAACAAAAGTAGCTTGTGCTAAAAAGAGCATGATAAACTGCAGCAGACTTAACAGACTTATCAAAATCCTTCGGCGTCTCTGAGACCAAACAGCACCCTACATCATGATTCAGAACCGGCTTTACAAAGGCCCTGAAAACGGCAACCAATGAATAGAGATGAACTAACCAAAAGATGAGAGACGGAGCCAACAGTGGGGCTTTACATCCCCTTAATCACCAAACAGCTGCCCCTACAGGGGTCCACTAAAGCTCAAAGATGGCACCCAAAACCAGCGTTAACTCAAAGGGCTTTAGAAAACAAAGCCATGTAGGAAAACCAAGTCCTCCCAAAATCAAATACAGTGAAAGCCATTTAGTTTTTCCTGTACGGCAAACCCAGAACGATTCGATTCTTTTAAAAGGAACAGAGCAGATCTTTTCTGTGACTGCTTGCCGTCAAAGCAACACCCACAGACAAATCCTTTCTGTGGATTTGAGAAGATGGTTAAAAAAAAAAAGAAAAGAAAAAAGGAATATCCCCCAGGAGTGGAGAGGCAAACCGAGCATCTGTCCTCCTGTCGCAGCTGATTATCTTAGTCAGGCGGAAGGAAACGAGGTGGGGCCTTCTTGTGTTTACAGATTGAAGCCAGGGAAAAAAAATTAACATCTAGGTCTGAGAGTAGCAGAAGAGAATGAATGAATGGCTGGTGAGGCAGTAAAGAAAGAGCTGGCATCTATCTAGTCTTGATTTAATTGGCTATCTGTTAGGGACAGAGATGATTTAATAGTTTGAGGTACTTAAGGATCGCTAAGCTAACGTAATTATAGGCAGATTTATATGCCTAAGGTGGAAATTATGAGAGATACACTCATCTCTGACATAACCTACTGATTCAGCAAAATTTTATAGCATTGGAAGAAACATAGTAAACAGTCAAGCTGGCATTTGAAAATCACTTAAAACAACACAAACAAGATCTACCAACAATAACTCTTCCGGTTCTGATTTTGTCAAATTTACATATCTGCTGTTTTGTTAGGAACATCTTCTAGTAAATGTTCCAACATGTTTATTAAGCTAACAGGACCACCTACCGTTTTCCCAGAGAGTTGAGTGGCATGCTGAGGCTCAGCGAGGTTCTAGTGGGCGCAGGTCTGCGGGGGCAGGCGGGCGTCCTAGGGGCCAGCGGCTCCACCTTCGGCGACTCCCCCACATCAGCCGGGCTGCTGCCAGGCTTCACGACGAGGTCCTTTAACACGTCGTAGTTGATCTTGGTGGATATCTTCTTCTGCTCCAACATCTTCTCAATGGCCTCATCAGCAGAGCTGGCTCTGATGGCGGGGTGCTTTTTTGAGGACCGTCTGGGCTGTTCAAAACAAAAAGGAAGGCTACTCTTGACAAACCGAAGTGTGTAAAATGTGACATTATTTGAAACGTCTGTCAATGACAGCACTCCCAATCAAACATGAGTTTAAATGCCAAAAGACAAAGTTGTTCATCTAAAAGCAAACAAAATAAATATTTCTACAGTTCGGCACATGACCACAAGCAATGTATTTTACTGGAACTTAAACTGATACATAATAATCAAAATTGTCCACAAACCAAAAACAGACAACTAGAGGTGCATTTTAAAAAAAATATTTATTTAATCCCCAATTCTCTGAGGCAAATGATCTTCTCACTCTCAAATCATTTATATATTTTAAAGCTTCACTTAAATATTTCCTGTTTTGTTTTAAAGGTTTGACCTAAGAACACCACACTTACACTGTGCAATGTTTTTAAGAAATACTACCTTAGCAAGATATAAGAAAGGAGAAATATTAATATTCTTACTTTCTTACTATGATGAGTTAACAAGAAATAATTGCCTGCACAGTTTTGCATTCTACAATCAGGAAAAGGTCAGATTGTTCGGCTTCCTACAGGCCTCCACTAGAAATGAAAACCAACTGGTCAACTCCTGATTTCCTGATCCAACTCGAAAATTTTTATTTTATTCTACTTTTGTGAGGTAAATGGCATGTTCTTTTCAGGATGTGTTTTGAGAGCAGATTTTGAAATCACAACTACTTTAAATATTAAAAACCTAAGTACAGGACAAGTTAAGCTTTTAATAAAAGCCCACCTTTGCCCTTTAGTCTGACTTTAACATTCACACTGTCAGATATTTTACTTCACATTTTTTTCATTGATCAGCTATTTGTGTTTCTGTTGAAATTCCAACAATCAACATTTCCAGGTTGATTAGCTTTACCTTTCTTTCTTTATAGATTCCAAGCTCCTTCTCTTTTTGGATCTTTGCTTCCTTTTCTGCAAACAAGAACAATGATGAGCATAAAAAACATTAACTACAATCTGTGCGCCTACAGACATCTTGCATCGTGCTAAATGTCGCTAAATCACAAAAGTATGCAATATACAAAATGAAAGATTTTGCTATTAATTGTCAACACAATCACAGCTAGACAAAGAGCTACAATGGCATCACATTTTCCAGGTGAGTAAAAAAAAATTTAATTAAAAGAGAAAATAGAGAGGAAAGTAGGTCCGTTATGCTAGCTTGACTTTGAAAACCTCAACATGTAGATCAGCCAATGTACTTAAATAAAAAGAAAATATTGCACTGAAGCACACCCTACGCTAAACGGTCATGCGGCCTCTGGTACCTTTTTGCGCTTTTAGGTAGTCTGCATTTTCTGCCATCCAGAGGGCAGTTTTGATTTGGATTTCTTTGTCACTCAGTAGATACTGCAGAGATACAAAAAAAAATAGAGAAGTTCAATTCCAGACAAATAAAAAGTGAATGATTTTACAGCAACAAAGTACAGGGCACGTTTTTCACATTTGGTTTCAAAAATATAGTTGTATAAAGAGAAGTTCAAGAGTGACTCAATCACTGCAGGGTGCTCAGCTTTTGTGGCTGCAAGACAAACCTGAATCGTCATCCATCCACAGCCATTTCAGATTCATCTGACAAAAAAATCTGGCAGCTTTTGGTTTTCCAGGACTAAACTGTGCAAACCAAAAAAACTGCAGCCACAGTCTGTTTAGAAAAGAGAAGATTGATTTTGGCAACCCTTTCATTCACTTGTTGGCTTTTCCTGTCACCCAGTTCTTTTGATAGCAGTCTGACTAATTCTAATTTAGTCTTGACCACATGTAAAGTTGAAAATGCTAGGCCCTTTACGAAAAGTAATCAGATTACATTACATATTTATCTTCCTGGGACAATAGCCTGGACTAAGGGACACGCCGCAATCTAATTGGGTGAGTGATAATACCATGGACCGGTCAATGTCTGCACATGTCAAACTGTTGGAATGTGATACAAAGGTGTGTGTGTGTGTGTGTGTGTGGTGTGTGTGTGTGTGTGTGTGTGTGTGTGTGTGTGTGTGTGTGTGTGTGTGTTTGCGTGCGTGCGTGCGTGCGTGTGTGTGTTGATTTCAGGCATGTTGCAGCAGACCTACTGATAGCAGTAGACCTTGAAGATTCTACAGAGCTCAGTTCTCAGTTTTACTAACAGATGGGATTCCATAAAGATCACAGAATGTTGTTTTAAGCCAAAACTGTACAAAAAATATACACATTTTGCATTTAGGAAAAAAAACAAACAAAAACAAAAAAACTTTTGTCCAAGTATGTTCTACCTCAAACTCCTAAAGTGGCAGGGTTAGTTTTATCCATTTATATTTTTGGGAAAAAAAATCTTCCAGTAATTACGTTTTGTTATCGAAATGGCTGATCTTTTCCACATATTGATGTTGGAAATATTATCTTAGCTGCAGCGTCATCCTGTGCTCTAAGTAATCAAACATTCACTAAAGGAATGCTGTTATTGCTTTTTAGACAACATTTTTATTTTGTCATTGGAAAAAAAAAAAAGAACTGAATTGTGCATTTGCATCATGAAAAAATTTGAGTGTTTCCACTTTTTATTTGGCTGAACTGTGCAAAATAAAAGGTTTCTAACAGTGTTTGTTCCACAGAACTCAGAAATTAACCCTGCAAGTCACCCTGATGCGCTTTAAACATCTGATTTATTTTTTATTTTTTTGAAATAACTGTAAAGCGTTTTCTTCTGTATGTAGGGATGTGTATAGAAGTTTGGCTATCAAGTGAAAATCCATGAAGAGGCTCGACATACCAAATTGATCTCACTGTCATCTATGCCGCTCAGGTCCAGCTCTCCGCTGTCAGCAGCGCCATCTGTCATGGAGACAATAACCAGAACGGACAAGTTGAGACGATATTCTGCAGAGCACATTGTTACTGCAGCATTCCCATTCCAGGGTTCACCCATAGAGAAAAATAACAAAAATATACATTTCTAACAGTGACTCAGCTCTGAATTGTTAAAAAAAAACAACCCCAAACTATGTCCTTTATAGATTTCCCCAAATGAAACATTAGTTCAAATTAGACTTTTATAGTTATTATACTCTTAAATTATTCTAATTTTTATTTTCTTGGATCAAGAAATTATTTTGCAGCATTTTCTTGTGATTAACAGTTTTTTTAGCACTGTCAATCACACGTGTGCATGTGCAAACAAACTCAAGATTGCCTACTTGCTGCAGCTGTGCTAATGGAGGAAACAACCTAAACTTACAGAAAAATTGCTGCAAGCTAGCTAAAGCATTCACGGCTCTGCTATGGGGGAGGAGCTGTAGGGGAGAGCAACGGAGAGGAAGGAGGGTGTGAGCATTGGCAGTGCTAAGATCCACCTCCTGGCTCTGATTGGTTGTTTTTGGCAGAGCGTTGTTTTTCTGCAGATGGCAGTAGGACAGCAGGGATTAGGCAGAGGAGCTTCATTTTTTCACAGATTATCTGTCTCATTATGAGGTCAGAATGTAGTGACAGTTTTAGCAAATTTGCAAAAATAAATAATAATTATTTTTCTAAAATCATGCAATTAATTAATTCACTGCTTATTGCAACATGCCTAAGAAGAAGCATGAGGAGTTGTGTAAAGTCAAGACAAAGAAACTCAGCCTTTTGTTCTAGACTCTGCACAGCTGCTCCTCATTGAGAAGTGAGGTGGTCGTCTGTGAAGGGAGGATAATTGTTACTCAGAAAAAGGAGCTACTGGTTTGTAAAAATATGTTAAGTGTGACGGTGCTGATGTAGAGTGATTCTCCGGTCTTTCCTGTGTCTCCAGGATCCGGGGGAGGCCATGGAAAAACATGGGGAGAGAATTGTTTGTGAGTTTTTGTGGTGTTTCATAAAAAGTGCCACTTGTGTAAGGATGAAATACAATATTTATAAAAAGTAAATAGGAATGCTTGTATTTGATGAAAGGTATTTTATTCAAATAGGTGGAAATTGGTAAATTGAGATGTCCTGTGATTTGGAGGTGGTTTGGTCTTTCACAGCTGGAAATATTTAAGGCTGCAGCTGCGCCTGTGACATTGTTCTTGATTCTGTGTTTTGGAAGAAGAAACCATTGCTGTTTCCACCTTACTCTGCCTCAATTTCCATCTTCGCTGTAAATCCAGCCGCAAAAGGCCGCCTTGTTACAGGGGGTGACAGTCAAATCCGTGGTGACAACAGCAAAAAGGGGAGCAGTTTCCTGCGTTGGCACCGTCTGGTAAATGGTAGCTATCATTTCCTGTCAGGCTGCCTGTACCAAATGGGACGGCTTCCCTTCATGTCCTCAGGCCAGAAGAAGCGCATCATCTCCAATCAAAGCAAAGTGCTGTGATGGGCCGCTTCTGCACTGGCTGCTGCAGGCCCTGAAAACGCACAGCTTGATGCTGCTGGAGTTCGCCGCATAACAAGCTGTCCTACGAGAATACCACGAGTCTGAAGGAAACATCAGACCGGCTCTGTATCAGTGACACCTGTCTCCTCAAAGTGTCAAAGCCTGTTTGTCTGCCACCCAATCATGTCAACCTTTCCCCTGAGAGGATGTGCCCATTCAGCCATATGGCTGTCAACTTCAACTGTACCAGATCCAAAGTCAGGCCCTGCAGCTGTTCTGGCACAAATACAGTGAAGAGTGTGTAAGAAAGAAACGATCAATTTTTTATAAGTCACAGTCAGAGGATCCATTAGCCTCATTTCTTTCTCTCAAAACGCAGATGTGAAAATAATTGCCTAACAGATGAAACATTAGCTGGTGACTAAATGTAAACAGTTTTCACCTTGGTTAAAAACAAAGCCGGTTGGAAATTTATTTTATAATATAAATGTTATATTCCCTGTTTCTTGGAATAGGGAATACAACATGCTAAATGCCACAGGACACAGTGATCTAGCTGTTTTCTGCTGTCAGAGTGCCACATTGATGCTAATCTGCTAATAGCATATCTGATTTTTTGTTTAGTGCTTTTGCCAACTTTGAAAACATTTAGTGCACTTATCTTCCCCCAAACTAATTTTTCCAGACAAATTATAAAATGCCGATTTACATGGCTGTTTTGCAAACTTTAAGGTGAATAACGTGTGAAGTCTGGGATGAGGTTTGGATGATCAACTCTAAGTAGCTACACTTTTATATTCATGCTCTTATTTTAAAGTGAGTGAAGACTTTATGCACCCTGTTTTTTTCCTTCTCGTTTTTTTAGTTCAACCAGAAAAAGAAACAAGAACAAAATAAAACAAATGGTAGGGAACAAGTTATAAATATAAATACAGCACCGAACAGTGTAATAGAACATGTAAATTAATGTTAAAATCAAATTGGTGCTCAATGACTAGCCTTTGAAGGGCAGGTTTAAATCAAATTGAAGTTTGCATTTTAGCATTAGCTTCTGCTAAAAACTGCTTGTGTATTGCTGACCGTAAGTCATATTTATGATGAGTGCTACAGAGTTACTGCTACTAACTTTTTAGTTAGCAGTGGCTAACACTTGAGATGTTTAAAAGGGAAGTTAGAAACAGTGGAGATATAAGAAGCTACTGCATGTAAAAGCTGTGCAGTTTGTGGAATTCAGGCTGCGATGAAGCTGATTTTTCTGTCGGTGATGGGAAATGAACACATTGAAACTGTTAACCTCCATTATGAACATGCCAGATTTGGCTATTTCATCAGGCATTGCTCACTGAGCCGGTTCTTAATGTAAAGACAGCTCAGCAGCTCAGTTCTGTCGTCTGTCGGTCTGTCTTTTAAAATAGTAAACCCCGTTCACATAATATACTAACACACACAAAGTAGAAAGCCAGACAAAAGAACATTAAGAACAATCATTTGGGCAGAACTCTGCTATTAATAAGCCCTAAAAAGACTACTATTATTCTAGTTTCTGCTTTATAATGGCGGAGGGGAGCTGCACATACAGAGGGCTTCTGAGAAAAGAATGACTCTCCTCTAATTACACCATTGAGGTCAACCTCTAATTCCACCAGCAGCCTTTAACCCTTCTGTCACAGCCATTTGTCATTTTAAAGGAAATTTTGTCATTTATGGCTACATGAAATGACTGCTATGGTCCATGAATCAAGAAGGATGACTAGGACTAACGTCACACTGTACTAAAACCAATAAAAAGGGAGACGTTTACAATTAACTGAAGGACTTGTGGAGTATAAGAGCACTTATTCAATGTAGTCGTGGCTCTTTTCACTCAGAATGTCACATATTTCCATAGAAATATTAGGTCAAGGAGGCTATCTGGGGAAATTTCTCACCAAGTTACTGCTTGGTTTGACCTGCAATAAGGATGTTTTTTTTTTAAGACTTTTATTCAAACCACTTTCATCATATCTGTTCCCATCATTACTAAGATTTACGATTCGCTAAATCCTTTTTCATCCCCTCATTTTTCCTAAAGGATCATTTTTATGTTTTTCTCTTCCGGATATACAGTCATAACAAAAAGGTTTTTATGTATTGTATTTTAATCTAAAAAAATATATGCATGCTCACACTTTTATGTTTGACTATTCCGCTACATTTTAGGTACATACGATGTTATATCCTGAGAGAAAGGATGCAGAAAAATGTTTGTTGTTATTTTGAAACAGACTAAATGATAAGATTATATCTTTAACTGTCTTTTGCTTATATTGATGTGTATTCTAGTACATGCAGACCCTCACCCTCGCTTTGGGGCCTCTACGAGGATTAAAGCATTTGCCAGTGTAGCATATTCCATAACTGAGAGGTTCAAGCTAGAAAGTCAGCCTTGTGCTCTGTTCTCTTCAGAGTCCAGCTCTCTCCCATTTCACATGAACCACAGAAATGTTCTGAGATTATACTGAAAACAGGGTCCTTTAAACAGCAACTCTTTTCTTATTTTAAGAGCTTAAATAAAAACAGAAATGGCCAAACATTGAGTGTACTTCAGTCATTAGTAACATTCACACATAAAAGTGTGGTCAGCTCTCAGCATGCCCAGTCAGGCATTTCAGCTTGGATATCAAGTTGATAACTATAGGGTTTCCAAAATAATGATGAAACATAGTAAACAATAGAATTGCTTTATGAAATACATTAAAAAAAAGAAATGCATTTGTCTTCTTAAAGGGGCAGTATTTTCCAGAGACTATGTCAAGTAATTATGTTACCTTTAGTTGTAACAAAAATGCTATATATCACATATGAATTAAAAGAAAATTTACTTTGTAATTTAAAGCCTTGAAATTGGGCCTCTGTCTCTTTAAAAACTCCTGTTCTTTCTGAAACTCTGCCTTCATCACAACATGGTTCCTCTATTAACCCCTTATCAACATTTTTACCAGGACTGCACTTAGAAGTGACTGAGAAGCAGCTCTGCCAGGAGTTTGCTAATTGCTACTGGCTAGTCTTAAGGAGCCTAGAGGGTAAATCACAGAGGATAATTGCTCTGTGAGGCAGAAGCTAGGAGACTGCAGGTCTGAGGAGCCCCTTGAAAGCGGGGCCAGGTCCAACCAGGCGTTTTGCACAGCTGAATGGTTGCCATGGAGATTAAAGGACTTCTCTAACATGCATGAACAAAGCAAGGCAAAAATGTGTTTATTTTGCATGAGGGGATAACATTATAACATGACATAAAGCTCAAAAAGTTGATTTTAATGTTGCCCCTTTAAGACAGAATATTGTGAGGTTTGATGGTTTAATGTGTAGAAATCCTGTGAGCAATCTTTCATCATTAACTTGTTTCCTCACTCTTCCTGTCAGACAGAAACTTCTGCCTCTCCTTTTCTTCACACCTTCTATTTAGTTTTCATAAGGATGAAATAACCACAGCCTCTCCCCACTAGAAGCAAACTGTTGTGATAAATACACAAAAAGAGAAGCACGAGTCATATTGCTATGTACATAGGTTTACCTAACTGACACCTAAACACAAAGCCAAGTCAACTTTTCTGCTGGCAGGAAATAACAGAGTGCAAGTAATTGCAACCTTTGTCACTGTGGCCCACAAACAGTTGCACAAATAAAGCCACTGCAGGGATCTGTCATACGTAACCCATAATTACCTCATTACAAGAGTAGGAGGCTCTGTGTACCTAACCTTCCTTATCTGGGTGTGCAGAGGCGCTGATGGATGTGATGTAATGGTGCCATGCTGCTGCATTAGTTCTCAGGAAACGTGTTTTTATGGCTCTCAGTGGGAGGACGGGATGGGAGGTGAATGTGTTCTGGTGGGAGAGGAAGGGTTGTCTAATGTATGGAAAACATCTAAGAAAACTATGGCTCACTAGTTTGAATATGTGGATCTAAGTATCACAAAAGTATTTCATTTCCCACATCTGCACTAGACAGCTGTGCAATTCACTTCAGAATTGCATTTCGTTTTGTAGAAATGTAAATTTTTCAGGGTCTAGCAAAAAACTTCAATTCGATTCTGATTTTCAGGGTCATGATTCGATTAAGAAATCAATTTTTCTATTCGAACAGTTTGGAGTTTCTGTTTAAATTATGTGACTAACAAGAGGAAAAGACAGTCTAAACAAATAAAACAGTTATCTAAAACAATTCTATAAGGATCCATGCTGTTTAAAATGCCAAAAGTTTATATTTAAACAAAAAAAGGTTTGCACATCAAATTCTTTAACTTGAGTCCAGTTCACACGACAGGATGTTTTGCCCTGATTTTGCCCTTACAACAACGATGACCAATCATGACCAGTTAGCTTAGCTGCCTGAACTTAAAGTCTCAAAGAATTGTTCAAAATCCATGGTGGCTTTTGAATATTAGCCAAGAATAACGAATAACGTGACAAGCAGTTTACTCAGAAATAGGAGCGTTAAAGAAGAACAACTTAAACGCATTGCAAAGTACATTTTTGTTCTGCAAACTCCTTACATGTTTTGTCTCCTTGACAGGTTCCTAATGTAACTTTTCCTAAACACAGTAACAACTTTTGCACAACCATAGACTGCGTCTTTCTTCACGGCTGTTAAATGAGGAGTGACTCCTTACAGTAACTCCAGTACAGTAGTCAGGGTTAAATAACGTGTTGACTTGCTGAAAGGTAATTGGCCAAGCAGTAATTATCCAATTTACCAGATCGATAGCAAAGACGAGGGTATCATCCTACTGATGCTTGTTTATCAGTATTTTTATGTTTTTATTACATATAATTGCTGAGGTACTGTATGAGCAAACATGTTTGGAGCGATTCGTTCATGGGTGGATGGGAGTTGGCGCATTAGAGTTAAAGAGCCAATCACAGTGGCTGCTAACGGAATGGATAGTTCCAAACGCAAGAAAAACTGGCCACAAGATTCCGATAAGTGGATCTCTAGTAATTAGGGTTCAAGGCGTAATTAACATAATTCTGTTGGTATAACTGTGCAACATCGTAAGAATAGAAGGAAATGGAATTTTAAAAAAAATCCCAAGAAATAAGAAAAACTGCATAAAAATTACTGGCTGAGTTTCTAGTGACAAACTTACCATTCTCCATGTCGGCCCCGAAAGGATGGCTGAAGGGCTCTGAGAGGCCCAGAGAGGACGAGGAGGTCATTCTTCCCAGTATGGAAGCCAGTGAGGGACCTTTTCGCTTGGGGACATTCTCGTCCTGGTTCTCCTCCTCTAACTGTCCCCCTTCTAGTTTGATGAGAGCCTCCAGGGTGAGCTCTTCCAGTTCTCTACCAAAGTGCTTCGCCACGGCGTGAAGCTCGTCGCCTTCGTCTGGTTCCTCTTTAGATGGCGAGGAACTACCGTCATCACTTAAGATATCTGAGGGGACAAAACATAATGTGAAGACATGACGTAATCAATAAATAATCTGTGACACCAATTAATTTAAACCTAATGCAGCAGATCCAACCTCACAGTGGGTGGAGTTGAGAAAAGAATTCCAGATTTTGTCTTGAGACATTTGAACACATAATTGTGCAGACAATAAAAAACTGCAATCGGTTATTAAATATGTATCAGGAGTTAAGTATTTAAAAAAAAAAGAAGATAATTTTGACCATTTTAGCAACTGCTTGAGCACAAGCAATAAGTACAAAATACTGACTTTTAAAAATTAGCTGGGCACAAATTAACTTTCTTATCTGAATGCTGGTGTGATTTCACCCACCTTCCTTGGTGTAGGCAGCGTAAACTCCTCTCAGCTTGGGTCTGCCGCGCTCCAGCTCTGCATCTATTTCATCCTGGAACTCCTGGATCTCATCTGATTCAGGGAGAAGCGAAGCAGTAAAACATTTCAGATCTACAGGCCGGATAAACGCACTGAATTCTTTGGGAGTTTGGTTTGATTTTGCAACCGCAAACTTCAGAGTACTTAATGGGATTTGTGGTAAGCCAAGATAAAGTGGTGGACAATAATGAATAGGACAGACATGATAGATGGTGTTTAATTTCTACATATGAAAACAGGTTTATTGGAACATGCCTTCATGTTTCATCCCCTACTGCAGGGCTGCCCAAAGTTTGGCCTCAAATGTAATAAAAGCAATATGAATACGTATGAAATGCACTGTAGAATATAAAAATAAACTAAGAGTGCTAGTAGAAGTTAAAGTTATAGATCACAAACAACACCAGCAAACAGAATTTGATGCGACCTTGAGAGTCAGAATTTCCATTTGGAACAGCAATATTATTTTCATACCTTCAAAGTCACCCATCTTTTTCTGGAGCTCCAGTTTCAGCTAGAGGGGGGAAACAAAATACCAAATTATACAATGAAAACGTTTTCTAAATCTGAGCAGTAATGCAGGGTGAGAGGATAACAGGAGGCTGATGTCGATGCCAATACAAGACACGGCTCAGGAAAAATGCTAAGTGCATTTCTCTTAACTATGATTTAAACCTCTGGTTATGTTGATGTTTTTGTTCACCTAAAAAAAACAAATAACAGTCTTAATTCTGATGTAGAGTGAAAGAACATTAACTATGGAACCAGAAACACATCATTTCACATAACAGTTAAAAACCGAGTCAAAAACATATCTGAAAAATAACTTGCCACCTTTACTTTGTTTCTTTCTTCTTCTTTTTGGATCGGACAAATTTTATTAACAAACAAAAACTGGAGATGGAGAAACTTCTTAAAGAGACATAGTGGAGCAGGAAGGAAGTTGTGGAGTTTTTGTTGAGGATTTGTGTGACATGAGCAGCAATTATATCTGCTGAAAGTAACAAATATTTTATTTTTGTTTGGAGTTTTTCTGAAAGCATGAGCTGAAATCAGCCAGCGTGATTTCACAACTTCAAGGAAGAAGTCGCGTTCTCTGTCCCTCATGTTTATTTTAATGTACAAACGGAACAAACTGACTATGAAGTTACTAAAGTTATTCATTTTTCAGAGGTCAGGCTTTAAATTATTAATTGCAAAAACAAAACACTGGAAGAAAGGAAATGGGACACATGGACAGAATAAAGGAAGCAAACAGAAGGAGGAGATGAAATGATGGAACGAAGGAAAGCAGGAAACATGGCAAGAGGAACAAGAAACGGAAGAGAGGAGAATCAGGACACAAGAAAGAAAAAAAAAGGGAAAACAAAGGCAGGTAGAACAAGACAAGATGGGAGGAAGAAGTGGTTGACAAGAAAGAAAAGGAAGGTAGACCTAAAAAAAACCTAAAAAAATGAAAGAACGGACAAAGAATAAAGGAATGTGATAACGAAGAACTGCAGGAAAGACACAGAAAGACGGAAAGAACAGATGGAGAAGAGGAAGGACAAGAAAGAAAGGGAAGATAAATGGAAGGACAGAAGGAGGAACATTAGGAAAAAAGTTTGGACATCAGGGGTTAAGAGAGGACCGAAACAATAATGGAAAATATTCTGGCCATTCAACTGTTTCTCCACACCATGTTCTTTTTCCACATTTATCAAATCTAGAAAATCATTTTGTGGAGGCCAGGAACCCCAACAGATACCTGCTGGTCTTTGTTCTTCCTCAGTCCGGCTGTAAAACATGGTGGGTCACACTCCTCGTCCAGATCCACCCTCATAAACTCCTCTATGGTCAACTGACTTGTGGGCGTGTCCTCAAACTCCGTCAGCCTGTTAGAGGAAATATAAAGTCTTAAAAACCTCACACACACTCACTGGGCGATACTGATGCAGTTTAAGACAGGTGGCTGAGAAACCTGGAGAGATCAGAAAAGCTGTGAGGATTTCTAGAAAGAGGAGGGGCCAAATCAAAATCTTCTCAACTCACCTTTTCCTCAGCGTGCTCTCACAGACCTTCACCACGGTCACGATTTCTTTGGTGGTGCGACAAAAGTCGTGCAAACGAGCAGCAACCAGAAGAGCTGGAAAAACAGGCAAAAAATAAAGCTTTTACTAGTGTGTGCAAAGTATGGTCCAAACATCATCCACACCCATGGATCACCTCTACATTTCATGACTTTACAACCACAGACCTTTATGTGGCAGAGCGTCACAGAAATCAGGAGAGAAGATGAAAAAAATTTAATCTAATAAATGTGTTAAATACATTTTAATATATTTGTTGAACATGCAGAAAAACACTGTTGAAAGTTAGACCTATATGTTGGGGAAAGCCAGGTAAGGTACAGTATATGTGCTGACTCGAGGCTTATTAAAGAGGCTGCGTCTGAAGATCAACAGGTTGTTTCTGACCAAGTGATGTATTTCTCCTGATGGCTGTAGGACCGCTGGGAAGGAATACTTCCAAAAAGGCACTGTATAATATAAAACATAGTAAAAAGAAGACTAAAATGCTTTATCTTATCACAAAAGTACCCAGCAAGTGTATATTGCAGGCACTGAGCAGCAGTAGCCAAAGAGCAGCATTTCTTTTTGTACACCTTAAAAAGTACTAACAAGACGGGAGGCACCTTATGGCACTGAACCAACAGTCAACCCCCACACAAAATCATTGCTGCATAAAAGAAATAACACTAACATTATGCAACGAGCGGCCATGCAAGGCTTGAGGGGGAACAGTTACATAACTGTCATTAGGCTTACAGCGCTCAAGAGGCTGTTAAAAGATGTATGCACCAATCTTCTTCCATATGCAGCATGCTTCCAGCAGCTTTTAGGAGTGAAAGGACGGCTTGAGTCAGAAACCACACACAGGCAAAGACGTTTTCTTTTCTTTCCAAGTATTCTGTTCCTTTTCTTAAGCCGTTATCCTACAACTCATCATTACAGATGGATTTTGTGATTTAAGGACTCATTTGTGAACAAAAAGGAGCACAGGAATGCTTCTGCTGATCATTTTAGAAACAGATTACTGCTTTTCGAGCTGCAGTGTTTTTCCCTCAATGATTTATGATAACCAATTAATTATTGAGGCAGCGCAGCTGAGGAACAGAAAAGGGAGAACATTCAAACTTATGTGTAAACATGCAGGGAGAGGAGGAAGAAAAGAAAAATGGTGATTTTAACATGTCAAAGGTAAAGATGGTCTTACGCTGACGGACAGCTGAGCTCAGCACACAGCTACAGTAGCAGACCTAATGTAGTTACATGGAGTCCAAGTTAAACATGGACGCTCAGAAGAAAACAGCAAAAACTATCTACAGGCACAGAAATGTGCTTACATATAAATCTATGGACATTAGGGAATGCTAGACTCCCTACTTGACATACATCTATATAAATAAGAAAAAGATGTCAAAATGCCTGTAGTTATCTACACATGATTAAAAGTCCTGTCAACACAAGGGAAGAGGAGGAACTTCGCCAAATGAGAGGTTTAGATGCTCCTGAAATTATCTGCAGAAAAACTTAATTATATTTGAAGGGCCAAATCTTAGCGATCAGCTGTTGTTATGCATCACAGAGACTATTACTGTAAGTCAATGAAGTAGAAGATAGGGGAGTAATTGAAGTGTAGGTGCTTAAAACTTTATATGTGTCTTCCTTGACTTGAGTGTGAACAGAGACTTAAAAAAAAATAAAACAAAAAACCTGAAACTGTAGTTTAGCCAGCAAAAAACATACAGCTAAGAAGTAGAAATACAAGAAAATGGTATTGAATTAGATGATTTTCAGCTTTTTCATTGTTTGGTCAGATTGTTTTCCTTTTTACCCAGATCAGAAATGCAACAAGCACTGCCAGCATTGCAGTAACAATAACCCCCATTTGAACTCTGCAGTGAGGAAGAAGGAATTACGGCTAGCTATTTTAAGCATCACTGCAGGACAGCGGGACTTTCAGCAGAAAGAATGCTGAACAAAGTAAAGCAAAGTTACAATGTTTTATCATTTCCCTCTCCTTTTAGGTTTTTATCCTTCATTTGGAAAAGTGGACAAGCCTTAGACAACTTCAGAGTTAGAATATTAGTTTGGATTTTTGAGGCGATGTCCTAAGAAGAAATAACTGGAAATACCTTTACATGTAACACAATAGATGTTTCATCACTTTAAGCTCATGAGAAGCTATACATTTTTATGTGCTGCTCTTTTTAAAAATGGAAAAATTCTCAAGCACATTTAGTACATTTAAGAAGAATTGTCTTAATTGCACATTCCTTTGGATCAGACTATGCTACTTTTGATAACTCCACAGTACCTTATTGTAACTTTGCCCTTGCATATTATTCTTAATTTTGTTGTTTTTTTTTAATACCTTGTCTTAACATGCCTTCATGCCTCGTCACTTTGCTGCTATTACACCCAGATTTCCCCATTGTGGGGCAATAAAAGTATTTCTGTTCAACTCTGTTCCAGCTACTCCGTAAACAGTTGGCAGCTTAAAAAAAAAAAAACTAGCATAATTTTCAAACAACCATGAAACATACCATCTGTAATGCTGTTTCACAACTGACTGAAACAAAATAAAACGCTAACCGTCACGCAAACACTCCCGGAGGTCAGATAATTTTTTTTACATTCTTTAAAAATATATCCTTTAAATAAAATTCCAAATAAAGTAAACATTCTTGGCAGGAAAAGATATAAAAAAATAAAATAAAAAATTGCCATAAAATTGTCAACAATGCACAATTGTAGCTTGAAACAGTGAATACTAATTGTGACATGAGTTCAAGGTGATATTTTGGAGGGCACAACATGCTTTAGGGGCAGGTCGCCCATCTTAATTTGTACCAGTTTGCAGTTTGTTCCCAGACTCTCTAGCAGAAAGACAGAATCTCTTGTTAAAACGAGCCATTTCGCCACAATGTCAGCCGCATTTACACACCCCGTATAAGTGCTTCATTTACAAAATGAAGATGGTTATGGTACCATCAACATAATCATCTTGTGGTGAGTAAGTAGAAATGTGCTCTCTCTCCCAGTTCCCTCCATTACTTGAAACCCAGCACAGCTCATCATACGCCGTTTCAAATCCAACTTTATCTCTGAGCCCAGTTCTAAAACCATTACCGCTAAAACCTAAAGCCAATCGTCATCATGAGCCAGAAAAACCTCTCAGTCATTAAACACTAGTTTTCTTTGCGCTGCACTGTTTGCAATATTTTTCTGTAATACTAAAACCACGGCTGGTAAAGGCATTTTGTGCATGACTTTGCTTCATGCCTTTCCTGTGTACGATAGTTGTAAAATTGGTTTCCTAGAATACTGTCAGAATGTCAGCAACTAAAAACATATCATGAACTTGGCGTGAGTTTCCAGCCAGGCCGTCGTTAGCCGTGTTTCCATCAATGTTTTTTTATGCGCATTTTGAAGTATTGCATGAAAAAAATTCTAATGGACACGGCAAAATTTGAAATAACTTCCTCAAGTTCGCAAAAAAAGTTTTTATTTCAAAAATTTCAAACTCTAGACCTCCAACCCAAAAAGGGAGGACTGTCGGCTTGAAGTGGAATGGTGAAATGCTACTGTTCACTGGTGGGTTTGTACTTCGCAAGACGCATGAAAATTACCTATAAACATGATTAAAAGTGTATGTGTGTTATTTAGGCAGAATTTCCACCAACTAACTTTCACTCAATAAAATACATCTAATTCAACAGTCTGACTGAATCCTGTCAATTCTCCTCTGGGCCACTATGGAATGAAGCTAGTCACATGTGGTTGCTATGGTAAAAAATAATAGACATTTAGCCAATCAGCATCATTTAATTTAATGTCTGAGTGCTCAGAATGTTGCCCTTGACATGCCATTATGTTTTGCGTCTCTATGGTGATAAAGTTCATATGGCAAATACAGCCGTCTAGGGAAAGCTTGCACCGAATTCTCCTCCTTGAATGACAATGCAGAGGATTTTACAGATGGCCGGTGAGCTGCAGCTCATGTTCTTCAGTGTGTTTTATTAGCTTTAGCTTCTCTATTGATCTGCTCTTTTCCGCTGCTTACTTTTTCTGTTCATCAGCTGGTCTTAGTTCTTTGATGATCATCAGTTATGAAAGTTGCTGTGGTTTATTTGAGGCTTCTGATGCTCTAGTTAGGATAATGCTAAGGTTCATCTGATAAATGTTGCTAGGACTTCTGTGATTTTGCTGAGTGCCTTCTTGTCTTTTCAATTCCTTGATTAACTTTATGTTCATAGCCGTGATTGTTTCCAGAGTGTTTAAGTCATTTCTGGTGTCATCAGTTTATTCTCTTCAATTTTAATAGGATGCAGCATCATGAAACTTTGTACAAATGTTCTTCAATGGATACAACTTCAGGTGTAGAGCCACCTGAAAATTATAATTACCATAGCAATGCTTGCTAAAAAAAAAACCCATTTATATTAGAATGATCAACTGTTTACAGTTAATCATTATTCTGTAGTGGAAGAAGTTTCTATAATCATGAACAGATTTTTAAAAGTGGAATTTATCCATTTTTGTTGCCGTTTGAAAAACTTTCTATTCGTCAGCTACATTTTCTCACATCCTGTTCATCTTCTGCGGGCTAAGACCCCCCCTGGTCCAAAAAACACCTAGTAACGCCCCTGATAATCCTACATTAGTTTGGTATTTTTCAGTTTTGAGTCCAATTCCGCTAGCTGCTGACAAAGTGACTAAACAGACCTTGTACTAATGTAACTCTTCATGTTTTGCTGTTTGAAAAATATATTATTGTGAAATTTTACTCATTTTCATTCTGTTCATTTGAATCCTTGTCCTGGGAAGGGAAATCTATTGGTACATCAGCCCACCAAGAAGTTTTTTCACCAGCCACCACTGGGTGACTGGGCGGTCACTGTTTGAAAGAACCATGCAGATGAGAGTTTGAGGTAAGGAGGTTTCCATATTCAGATTCCCTGACTATGGAAACCTGATGAGGGAGGACGTTAGTAGAGAGCGCCCACTGAGAGGAGGTGGTGGAGAGTCGCTCTGACTCAGCAAGAAGGGAGGAACTAAAACACAGTTTACCGGAACGCTCAATAACCAGGGAGGCAAGAAGAGAAATGGAAGGCAGGTTTCTCTGATAGTAAGTTACAATGTTTCAGCAGCATATAGACAGTATTATTTACCACTGATGGTGACAAACAACCTGGAGACTCCACTCTGCCTCCAGAGTCACATGAAGGTTATGAAACTGTCATTGAAAAACTAAGAAATTCCAGAGAAGGACCCAAAATTTCAGACAGCTAACCATCCAGTAAAGAAGACAGGAGACTCAGGCTGCATTTAGCCTTAAAGGGACAGTATTATATGTTTTCCATTTAGCTATCTTCAGTTATTGTAAAATGCTTTATATCTAAATTAACACTTTAAAAACATTTTACATTTCTTTTACTCCTTGAAATTGGGCCTCTGTCTCTTAAGAAGCTCCTGCCTTGAGGATGTTATCCCAGCACAGCTCCTCAGTTAACCCTTTAACAGTGTTTTACATGCATTGCACTGAGCAATAGCTCATATAATGACCTCAGCGGATGTGCAGTTCCACCAGGTGCTAATTGCTGCTGGCTAGTCTGAAGGAGCTGATTTGGGTAGTGATGGTGGGGATGTGGGGGACTGCTCTGTGAGGTGGAAGCTTGGAAGTCCCATAAATTGGGTTGAATAAAAAATATCACAACACAATTCCTTCTGATATTTTCACAATCAACTATGGAACCTGCGGAAATTCAAAAACTGAAAACTGATGACAAATGGACAAATGGAAGATGAAAAATGGCAGAACAACAGATGAACAATGGATGAATAAAGAGTAAATAGACGGATGCTGAAGAAAGGTGGAGAAGGTTGACAAAAGGATGAATGGGAGAACAGATGGGTGGACAGAGAGATGAATACATTTACTAATGGATTTTTTTGACTAATGGAAAAAAGTTTCATTGCCGAGGCAGACCACAATAACCCTGGTATCAGAAGTGCTACTTCAGGAAAACGCTGCTCAAACCGGTAGCATCTTATGCTGGCACAAACTGTGTGTGTTGATCCAGTCAGAGCCACTAAGAGGTGTTTAATGGATGAAATCAGCAGTAACAAAATTACTAACAAATAAATCTCTGCTGGAGTGAGAGAGTCTCCTCTATCAGGAACACTGCTGGCCTCTGCAAAGCCGTCTGGTGACCTGTGGCTTAAGCAGCTCATTAAAGACAACTTTGTTGTTGGAGAACTAAGAGCAGAGCAGTAATTACTTTCCTACCCTTAAATGTTCCAGCTCCTGCTACTACATAAAGTACTCTGCTGGAGGGGGAAAAAAATACAAAAAGCAAAACCTTTTCCACAGCAGAGAGCGTACTTCTCTATTGCTGCCTCATGTTGTGGTTACCTGCTCCACAGAGTCCAGATGGCCGCCTTCCCGTGTGCATCCAGTCCCTTTTCATCCGCTGAACCAGTCGCAGTGCCGTCATGGAGACCTCGCGGCTCTTCTCGCCAAATTCCAGCATTTGGGTGAAACGGGGTATATAAAGACATGGGTCTGGGAAGGAAAAAGGGGGAAAAAAAAAAGTTATTTTTCTCAATTGGGACTTTGAAAGATTCTAATACCCTCATAAATAGTTCTGCAGTATTTGTACACACAAAAAAAGACATAGTTTGCCACTCTTGACATATCTTGATTCAAATTGCAGCAAATTGCAGGGTTGCAGCAATTCAATATGAATTATTGGAGAGTTCCCATTATTAAATTTCCTCTAGGAAAATTAGAGAAATTTGCCTAGAGACATTGTTACATTTACTGTTTAGTGCACTCACTTCTGTCAATGAGTTGTTTACGGCTCATAAGTGCCATTAGCATAACATAGGCTAACCAAATATCCTCTTTTCCCCGGACAGGTTCACTTTCATGTTCTTTCCAGGGTGTCCATTGGGATTTTATTGATCGATGAAAATCAATCAATGAAATGGGTTTTGTCGTAAACTGACTGCTGGGATAACATGGCCTTTCTATATTGGACGTCCTCTGTGAACTCCTGCCTAGTGGGTGGCCCAGAGCAAATGGCAGCGAAGTGGGTATACGCATGCATGTGGAGCAGATACGCATGCAGGTAGACGGAACAAAGCGGCTTGAAGAATAGAATTTCAGATTTTTGTGAGCAATTATCGATACAAGTTTACCAATATTTCATTTGATTACTCGAGTAATTGTTAGAAGAAGAGATAGATTACAACAGCCCTGCTGAATTTAAAATACTTTTCGGAGGGTTGAGTTCATTTCCACTCGCCACATCAAGCCCTTAGAATCAGGAAAACGCTGTTTCGGGTGAAAATAGGAATATGTAAAACACTACTTCCACCAAGGGAGAAGTGGAGATGGAGGAAGAGTCAATAGATCTAGGTGTCCACTTGAACAACAACAGAATGTATGTAGAGGATAAGGGCTACAACTAATTATTATTGCTTAATCAATTATTTTGATGACTAATCAAATAAAATGGCACATTTAAGCCTTTTTTGAGCAGCATTAGAAATACATGAAAAGATGCAAATAAACGAATTAGTGCTCTGTGTATATTCCTTCAGAAAGAGAATTTACACAGGGTCTGTTTACTACAGTTAATTAAGTGATTACTAATTAACTTAGTTGACAATTATTTCAAAATTTGAATTTCGATGATCAGTAGTCTACTCTGCATCCCCAGAATCCAAACATGAAGCAGCATCATTCAGCTTCTCTGGACCACAAATCTGGAACAAACTTCCAGAAAACTGAAAAACAGCTGAAACAATGAGATACAAAGAAACCCTCAAAAACAACTCACTCTAAACTCACCTGTTTAGAACCATCAAAATATACTGTTTGTTACTGATTTCACAATTATGTATAAAACATAAAAATGTCTGACATTTTTGTTTCATGATGTAAAGCACTTTGAACTGCCTTGTTGCTGAAATGTGCAAGACAAACAGACTTGATCAATTTATTAATCTGATTAATTGCTTCAGTCCTCTTGAGGACATTTAGGTCCTTTTACTTTTCCCTCAATACATCACGTTTTACATAAATCTGTTAACAGTGAAATGTGAAAAACTACAGGTATACTCAAGTTATGTCTGACTTTATAGTTTTTTTAATATATAAACTATGCAAGTCTGATGCAATAAAAGCAGAAGAAATCTCAAGGGGATTTTTTTTTTACTCTACTTTGAGAACAGCTGCTCTGGGTAAAGTTATCTTTAATGTGGATATCAATTGTGCCATGTCAAAGTAGAAAAATGTAAGATTAATAAAAAAATCTTAACTTTCCACTTTTACAACCAATAGCATGGCTGCTGGTTAATTTGCTTGTGGGCTCTTTTTACCTCCTGCCTGTGAAAGTTATGTAGCAATCCCAATTTTAATGAGAAACTAAAATGAGAAGCAATCTTTTTTTTTTTTTTCTCTGGCCAGAAGTAGTAGTTTATCTCGCTGAGCTATGACAGCGGACATAAATATGTTTGAATTTAACGTCTTTTTTCACAGAGGAGTGCAGTGGAAAGCTGTGTTAGTCAGCTGGTAATAAGATTGAGGCTGATTCGTTCCTCCTCCCCGTCATCAAGTAATAATGCTACGTCTGCACCACTGGTTTTTTTTATTTTTTTATTTTTTTCCAAGTTTTACTGGAAAGTCTAACTTAAAAACCAGGCAGAGAAAAAAAAGACACCAGTTTACCCTAATGTACAATTCCTTCCTCAGGATCAAATTTTACCCAGACATTATCTTAATGCCTCTAAGAGAACTTGAATTGCTCCTTTCAATCAAACCCAAAATGAGCATAAAACTTGCAATGTAGTCAAGACAACATTAATTCAAAACTAAAAATCTCTAAAACTGCAATCCATGGTGGACCCCATGGGGTACCATGATGGGGGTGCACCATTATTATTATTAATTAATTATATTTTGCTAGTGCATCTATTAGCATACAGGGCAGGCCCGTGAAACTACCAAGTGGTCAGTTAATTCACCTTTTTAAACAAAACAAAAGGTTCAGAGAGTACAATAAATGAAGACAGAAACAAAACTATGAACTATTCTTAAAAAATGGAAGTAAAAATATTCGGGGTTGTAGGATTAAAATGTTTCTGAAGTTACTTGGGGAAAAAAATAGTTTTTTTTTTATTTTTCATTCTTTTGTTCTGTGCACCTGTGAAAAAAATTAGCCCACCTCCCCACCCTCCTCCCCCTCTCACCCAAGTCTGGTCTAAAACCGCCACTGAAAGAAAAGACTAGTGCAAACCATCTAATTCTGGTTGGACTTGGAGGATGTTTGTGTGCCCCGGGGGGCGCTGCATCTTCCTCCGCCCCTGGTCCTTCAGCTCTCTGAGGGGCCGGAGGAGAACCCGACCGCCCCCGAACCCTCCCCGAACCCTGCCCACCCCTCCCGCCACCAGTGACGCAGTCTGCGGAGGAAGCGGAGGGAGGGACTTCTGCAGTTCTTACGTTAGCGCCATGCCTTGATGTGATTGGTTCTCATCAAGCCTTGGGCGTCAGAGGAGATCGGGACGGAGGGAAAAAAAACGCAGTAAAAATAGAGCAGAGCCCCAAAACTCACGACTAATCCCCGTTTATTTGGGATGGCTGTGGATGTGGCGTGACGTCCCGGCAGGCTGGGGGCTCGGCTGCGCGGAAAAACACGGGAGGACAATCCGCGAGGATTTACTGCCAAGGAAAGGCGGGGGAATAAGCAGGACTGTCCGGATTACTCTCGCTGGAAAAGGGAAAACAAATGAGGGCAATTTCCAGGGAAGTGAGGATGAGCTGAACACCAGAAACAGGAGCTGAAGTGTTCATATGGAAGCGGATGGGGAACATTAGTCCGGACCTGGACGGATGTTTATATTCCTAGATGACGTTTTAAATGCATCCAGAAAATCCCTAAATTCTCCACGCAGGACATACTGGTACAGCACGTCCCGGAAAGCCGAGCCAGATCACCGGGCACCGACACGGAGATCCGCCGTTCGTGCCGATGCCAACGGCAGACTGCAGCTTGTTCCATCATGGCCGGATCATGAGGTGCTTGACTTATCTGCTCCTGCTTCCAGAAACACTGAAAAAGTCCAAGAAGCTCCCGGGGAGGCTGCCGGCATGTTATGAGGTCCTGACTTTATCCCTGTCGAGCACCAAGAAGAAGGAGGAGAAGACGACGAAGATGGCTGCGGAGCTGTTCTCTGCCGCGGGTCCCAACAGCACCAACCTGGCCAGCGGCACCACGGTGGCGGACGCGGAGAAGGCGAAGGAGGCGGCGTGCCTGGCGAACAGCGGCGGCGGCAACGGAAACACCGGCGGCCTGAGCGGCGGCAGCGCGGCCAGCACTCCGACCAGCCAGCAGAACATCAACAACAACAACGTAGATCCACCCAGCTGGCAATGCAGCCACCCCACACTCAGAGAGAGGTAGATCCCGCTGCTCATCCCGCTGATCGTCCCGCTGCTCATCCCGGGCTCTGGCCCAACCTCTGGGCTCCTGAAGCAGTATTACAGTTTTAAAGCAGCGTAATTATAAAGTTTCTCTTGAAGTTCTGCAGACAGGTCTGCAACCTGCTGAGTGGCTCTTTGGTGCGGTCACAGCGGCTCTTAAAAAGTGACTAAAAAGAAAATTATGAGCCAACGTCTGAACTTTAAAAATAGGGGGGTTGCATCAAATAATTACACTTAATTTTCACAACAGAATGACATAGTGCCAGTCTTCTTTTATGTGCATCTATTTTTCTTGTTAGAAACATCATAGACATCTAGTCTATGATGTTTAGACATAGACTAGAAACTATGTCCAAACATCAGCATCTTAAACGTAGCCATAATCTTTATGTTTTGTTTTTCATTTTATTCAAAATTGTTGCTCTTTAAAAATAACAGATTTTCTGTATATAAATTGACCATCAATTCAAAAGGTCAGGCAATAATTGTGGCTCTAAATCTTTCATTTTTGTGGACTGAAGGTAAAAATGGTTCTTTAGATTGTAAAGGCTGCAGAACCCTGAAGTATTTAATAAAGAGATAGTTTATATTATGCTCTAATAATTACATTATGTTTATTAGGGGATTAGAGGTGATGTGGCAATATCTACAAGACAGACGTTTCAAAACAAGGTTTTGCTCGTATGTTCAAGCAAAGACAAATTAGACTTTTGAATTCTATCTCAGCCACAGTATCTGAGTGGCGAGCAAACAGCAGTCTGACTGTATTCCTCCTAACTTGAACTCTTAAAGGCTGCCAATGTTTTCCAATCTAGCTCAAAGGAACATTACAGATTGTTGTTGTCGGAGCAACTTGGAAGCGTTTATGTGAAGTTTGTTTTGTTTGGTAGTCTGATGAGATCCTGCATAGGGAGGGTTAGCTTTGTGATACTTGTTTGGTCATGTGACGGCGAAGCCGCACAGGTTTGTGGCATGCTTAGCTAAAACAGAATCGACCTAGGCAGTACGGTTGCTTTTACATGTCGAAAGAGTAGAAAAATATATATAACATATCGGCCATCACAACAGTATCAATATCAGATGTTGAAATTGGTCCAAATTTTCAGATCCCTACTTTTTTTTTTTTTTTTTACATGTATTTGTGTAAAGGTGGGGAAGTAATGGGGTTTCTCCAAACAATGTGAAATACTTCTGTTATTTAAAGATTTACATTTAAAGACATAAAAAAAGGACTTCTGAGTTTGGATGCATTGAATAAATGAGAAAATGATCAGTTGTTTTAGTACTGGAATGTATAATCACTGATTGGCTGTTTAAAAAAAATGATCTGATTGGTTGGTGCATTTTTGCTCTAAATATCAGCATACATTTGAAACAAAAAGTGCATAATTTAACAGTGAGGCTAACTAGCATCTGTATCCAACATGACACCAACTGATGTTATACAATCCTGGGCCTCACTTGTGAAACTTGGTCTTTCAGGAATGCCTTGATGTTTAACAATGAGCTGATGGCCGACATTCACTTCATCGTGGGGCCCCTCGGGGCGTCACAGAAAATACCTGCTCACAAGGTAACCATGTGTGTGATTCACAGCTATTTCTGTTCCTTTGTTGCCTTTAATAACAATAAAAAGCCAGGTGTGGTGAACGCGTCTCCTGTTTTCCTCCCAGTACGTCCTGGCCGTGGGAAGTTCCGTCTTCTGTGCCATGTTTTACGGCGATTTGGCCGAGGAGGAGTCGGAAATCCATATCCCAGATGTGGAACCTGCTGCTTTTCTAATTCTGCTGAAGTAAGCCACACATGACCGAGCAGAGGCCCACATCACAAAGCGCAGTCAGCGTCACTTCAAAGCGCGTCATTACTCATCCGAACGAAGCTAGGCGGAGGCAAAACGCCAGAGGTCTGGGAGTGGAGAGCAGCAGCGGCGACTGCGCTCTGGAAATGCAGGGCTTCTCCTCACTCCTTAGAAATCCTCAAACATCTTTTCTCATCTTCAGACACATATCAACAGAAGTTGCATAATTTAATGAAACGTAGCTTTTGGGTTTTTTGGCGCTTAGCTTTGAATAATAAAGTATCACCTGTTGATGCTGATTTTTGTAAAGTAGTTGCATAAAAAGACATTTAAATTTGATGCATTTCAAAAGGCGGTATCATGTAAAATTTACATTATGTTAGAATGTTTTTCCCTCATCAAAAAAATTCCTGGAGTGTTTATTCTACCACGAATGTTTGAGAAATCCTTTAATCTCCCATGGCAACCATTCGGCTCTGCAAAACCCCTGGACGGACCTAGCTCCGCCTTCGAAACGAAGCTCCTCCTCAGAGTTGCGGGTTTTAAGCTTCAGTTTGTCGTAATGGCTGTGACAGTTGTTAAAGAAACTTTTTGCTTTTTTAGAACTGAAGTTGACAGTTAATTGATTTTGCTATAAACAGCACTGTGTGCCTGGAAAACACATAATTCTTTTAAAAACATTTTTGTAATATAATTGAAAACGTAAAACTAATTTTAGAAAGACACTTGATCCAGAGTGATATATTTCTAACTTCTAGGCAAGGATCACCTACCTGACTACGTCTCTGGTACTGGATTTCTAACCATTCGGTCAGACAGACATTTAAAAAGGAACGGTAAAAGCAAATGAAGTGGATTAGCAGACCAGGGCACAGAAATGTGTTACTGTCATGAGACTGCCATTCAGCAACACTCTTCAGTCAGAGGCCTGTTTGGATTCAAAGTAATACTGACTACTACTGCAGATCCTTTGTAGAACACCTTCAAGATACCTGGATGATGTGAGCTAGCAGAACATTTTATTTCCCTTTTTACATAGTTAAAGTAGTTTTGAATTGACTCTATTTTGGCTCATTCTGATTGCTCAAATAAAAAGAAACTGGGCTCTTTTTCAATTTTTTTAAAGACATTTCCCTCTCATCCAAAAGAAAGGCAAATGCATTTTGAATGAGAGGCAAAATGTCTTCAAGGAAAATGAAAATAAGTCCAGTTTTCTTTAATTTAATCACTTAGGATCATCATAATAATCTGGCCTAAACGTAAAGTATTTAACAAACAAGAATATACAGAGTATATTCACATAATTTCTGGCCTGAATGTTTGGGGGTTTTTTATGAATAATTGCATCAGTGTGCCATAGAAGTAACGTGACACTGCAGAGGCTGTAAGGAAGCCCAGGTAGCTCTAATGGCGGCTTTCAACTCGCTGTGTTGTTGGCTCAGATGTCTCATCTCCCTCTTAGCAACACGCCATACGTTCTCTAAGGGAGTTCAGTCAGGCCACCATTTTCTATCATCCCTTCTGCAGGACTCTGAACAATCAGCTTTTTTTATGTTTGATCTCGTCATGTTTGAGTTGTCGAGCGGCTTGACATCTGCCAAGTCAGCAGTCCTCTTCATCTGTCACATTTCTGTATTCATCATTTTTCACTCGTTTGGCGTATAGTGATATTTAGATAAAAAAAATAAAAAATTGAATTTCTGGTTTTCAATAATTATCAAACTTACCAGCAACCAGTAACAAGGTTGCTGAGTATTGCAGACTTCTGCCCAGGTCTCTCATGAAAATGAGATCTAGATCTCAACGGGGTTTACTTGGTGCAATAAAGGAAATAATAATTTTTTAAAAATTGCTTGAAATATTTCACTTTGTTTATACTGAATGAGTTCATGATTAGTTGAATAAACTTTACTATTCTATTATAATTCATTTAGATGCATTTATTTAAGAAAGTCTGGGATCTAAGTACAGAATCTGATGCACAATCCTATTTTTGTTTAAATATAAACTGATGAAATTGAATACAGAATGGAAAGTTACAGTCATTTTAAATAAATGTTACTTTTGTTTACAGTAGGGTTGCACCAATATGGCAATTGGGATGGATATCGATACACATGATAATACTGCTGTTATGGCCAATAACCGAAATTTACCGATATTATATATATTAGTTTCCAAATGAAAAGTATAACATTTTTTATTTAAATATTTAAAAAATGTTTTAATATGTTTTGTGAATCAAATTGTGGCGTTGAAAGATGGAATTGAATTGGTAGACACTGAAAGATTTGCATCTTTTACTAATTTTGTGACATTTTTTCTGCTCTCAGATATTTGTACAGCGACGAGATTGACCTGGAGGCTGACACGGTGCTGGCCACTCTGTACGCCGCCAAGAAGTACATCGTCCCAGCGTTGGCCAAGGCCTGTGTCACCTTCCTGGAGACGAGCCTGGAGGCCAAGAACGCCTGTGTACTGCTCTCCCAGAGCCGGCTGTTCGAGGAGCCGGAGCTGACGCAGCGTTGCTGGGAGGTCATCGACGCCCAGGCCGAGCTGGCGCTGCGCTCGGAGGGATTTTGCGAGATCGACCTGCAGACGCTGGAAATCATCCTGCAGAGGGAGACGCTCAACACGGACGAGGTGGTGGTGTTCGACGCGGTCATGAACTGGGCTGCGGCAGAATGCAAAAGGCAAGGTCTGGGGCCCACCACACACAACAAGAGAGAAGTCCTGGGCAAGGCGTTGTTCCTGGTGCGGATTCCCACCATGAGCGTGGAGGAGTTCGCCAACGGAGCAGCGCAGTCCGACATCCTGACCCTGGAGGAGACGCACAACGTCTTCCTGTGGTACACGGCGGCCAAGAAGCCCATGTTGGACTTCCCCCTGACCCCAAGGAAGGGCCTGTCCCCGCAGAAATGCCACCGCTTCCAGTCGTCCGCCTATCGCAGCAACCAGTGGCGCTACCGGGGCCGATGCGACAGCATCCAGTTCGCCGTGGACAAGAGGATCTTCATCGCCGGACTGGGGCTGTACGGGTCGAGTGGCGGCAAGGCCGAGTATGCCGTGAAGATCGAGCTCAAGAGGCAGGGGGCGACCCTGGCTCAGAACCGCACCAAGTTTGTGTCGGACGGTTCCAGCAGCACGTTCCCCGTGTGGTTCGAGCATCCCGTCCAGGTGGAACAGGACACGTTCTACACAGTGAGCGCCGTGCTGGACGGGAACGAGCTGAGCTACTTCGGTCAGGAGGGCATGACGGAGGTGCAATGTGGGAAGGTGACTTTTCAGTTCCAGTGCTCCTCAGACAGCACCAACGGGACGGGAGTGCAGGGAGGGCAGATCCCAGAGCTGGTGTTCTATGCCTGAGTTGCCGTCCACACCTTCAGGCCTTCAAGCTAATGTAGCATTCAGACATTCTGTTAACGTCACATTAACTAGCCTGCGTAGTTCCTTCAGAGACTATTTTAAAAGCAACAGGAGCCGTTATATTCTATTTAATTTAAGGTTATTATTATTTTTTTTATTTAAGTGCTGATTAAAGGTTATTTACTCTGCTGCGTGTGTCGAAGGGCTGCATCTGCTGTGGAAATCAGCACTCATACTGTGCTTATGTAATCAAACCTGGAGTGAGTAGAGACTGCTTTAAGACGTAGTTTAATACAATGTTGTTCTTAAAGTTACAGCAGCAATATTCCACAAGGAGCGACCTTAATGTAGGGTTCTGAGTAAGCGAACAGGAAGAGACAGAAAGCTCTTCACTAACGGTGGCTTTGCACTTCAGAGGACGACCTCACAAACGTTTTTGTCTTTTGTAAAATACAATTCAAATGTTAGCAGCTTGATGCTGTTAAAAACCTGATGTGTTCTGTCCAAGAATGCTTACACACCTCATAATAAAATGTTAAAGTTATAACGAAAACAGATGCAAATCTTTGTGTTGTGGGGACACAGAGGGTGTTATGGTGCCCCCTGGGTGAGGAGGAATGAACTGCAGCCTATTTTAATGAAAAGATTGATTACGCCATCAGAACACCTGTGCATTTCTGATTAGAATATTGATGAAATGTTCATTCATCTCTGTCATTTTATTGAAACGCTGATAGAATAATGTTATAGAGAAGGAAAAATGAAACCTTTCAGAGTAATTGTACGTGTTAAAAGCCTTACCTTTTATACATTTATTAAAAGAAACATTAAATTATCCAAATGGACAAACAATTCAGTCCCTGAACACAACACAGCTTTTTACCTCCACTTTCCGTTTCTGGTCTAATTTGTGCCATTTATTCTGTAATGTGACTAAAGCAGTTTGAAGCTATCGTGCCTTGTAAAAAAAATTCAGAGAATGCTAAATGAAGAGTATGAAGTAAAAATACCTATAGCTGGAGCGTTGATGCAAAGTTCTCTGGCCAGCGCGAGGAAAGTTTTTCCCAGCACAAAGACATTCACCTGTGAACACAAATACATGAAGAAGTTGTTACAAAACTGATTAGACATGTAAAAACCTGGTGCTGTTAGATCCTCCTGTGTCTGGAACAAACATTTGTATAGTATCGACTAAGCCACTGAACCCACCCAAAGCCACATGCAGGCTTCTAATCTGGCTTCAGACCATTTGGTCCACCAGTTGCAGTGTTTGTGTGAAGCAGACTGGGAGCATATGATACACCCTTCATTTCCCAGACTGATTTAGCAATCAAATTATGCAAATGAACCAAAGTGTGAAAACATTTCATATGAATATGACCGATTACAAACTGAGCTCTAGCAGAATTTGAGCTGCACTCTGTTACTGCACCCTTTCCCTCCCAGCAGACAGAATTTCCACATCTGAACTAGAAATCTCAATGCTCAGATTGCACACACTTCTTCCCAAATGAATGTGGCCTGCTGATATTTTAGCAATGTTCAGTTTTGATCATTTTATTTCATCTTTGATTGTAGTGCTCTGTTCCGTCTGAACAGAGCACTGCTTCAATAAATCTACAACAATATGACCTTCACAGACCTGAGCCAAGCATGAAACAGAAAAAAATGGTTTGTCGTAACTATGAACATTCTTATCTTCAATGTTTAACATTTTAAACTTCCGCTATCCAAAAAGTATGAAGAGTTTTAGATCTTGTTAAAATCTACGAACCATCAGAGAATTTGCTCCCTGATGGTAGCTCCCACATAACGACTCTTTATGCCCCAGTTTAGTCCATGATCTGGATGATCACTGAGCCATTGTTACTCTTCCATCTCCTTCATTTCTCCCATGATGAAAATCATCCGAGATATATTACTGCTTCTTCTGTAATCTTTAAATGAAATTATTTCTTATGTTCACATTCAAGGTTAGGCGATGTTTCCAACACAACACAATAATGCGAACGACTGCATCTTTGGACGCGGTCTCTTGCTTATCCCTTGCATGCTTGAAAACAGTCGTCTTCAGAGTATCTCCAGCAGCCGACAGGCATGATGCATTTAAAGTCTGAGAAGTACATAGTGAAAAGGAATAGTGAGAGTACAGTCCCCTGTGGTACTCCTGAGCACCTGGTTAACACACATGGTCCTTCAGTTCCAAACTAGCATCAATCAGAGATGTTGTGGGGATCTCTACCGACTTCTGCTGGCATTTCTTGACCAGTGAACTGGGTTTTATTTTATTGCAATTTCTGGATAATCTGAAGAATATTCTCCTCAAAGTGCTCCCTACAGGTGTAGTATAGCATCTTCAACTCAAACTCCACTGCGACATGCATATTGCAGAGGGTCCTGAGATACGCTTGTTTGCTACTTGGGTGGACCAACAGGAGTCTCCAAAACCTTCAGGATGTGAAGTCAGGGGAACAAGTCTGTAATTGTTGCAATCTGATTGATGAGCTGTATTTGGCAGTGGAATAGGGCAGGGTGTCATCCACAGGGCAGAAGTGTCTCCTGGGTCTTCTCCAGGCAAAGGTTGAAGAGGTGAAGCAGAATAGGTGGTCAACACCTTAATAGAGTTTCTTCAGGTTAATCTTCATGGTTCTTTTAAGAACAGCTCATCTCTGAACAAAGGGCTAATAGACAAAGCAGACAAATTAGAGATTGATCTTCTTTGCCAGGAGCAGATCTTGCATGTATGGGTCCCTGGCATTTTCACATGAAACACATCAACATCTCATGTTTTCTGGTAATGCAATTAACAAGTAGATGTAGCAGGGTACGAGGTGTGGCTAAAATCTGCAAATGTAATGGGGTGTTGTGACTAGTTTTTCAACAATTGAGCCAATGCAAGACACAAGACTGCATTTTATGTCATCGGCTGATGGCAGAATGTATACTATTGGCAAAAATGGTAAATTTCCTCGGTCTCTAATATGTTTAAGAACCAACAGCCAAAAATATCCACATATCTGTAAACACAAAATACTGCAACCGCAGTACTCTGGCTGGTATTATACAAGTTTTGGAGAGGTCAATCAGCTCCACAACATCCAGAACCAGAATAAAAATAAAATAAAAAAAAACATAAGAAAAGCAAGTTATGGAAGAAATTCAAGAAAGCTACTGTCCCTTGCACTGAACTATTCCAGAGTACAAAATACGGCAGTCTGTCTTTGGAACGTGTGTACTACTAAGGGGACAACAAGTATTAAAAAAGCTAATGTTTGTTTCTTTTTTTAAAGATTTCATATTTGGCTTTTAAAAGGGCCCAAAAGTGAACAATAAGAATATTACATGTTGTTTCTATTGTCCTTCTGGCGCCCCCTGCACCAGGAATGCCACAGCTAAGCAGCCTCACTTAGCCTCACAAACTTAGCGGACGTTCTTGATCCCACCCCCTTAATTATCGCAAGAAGGCACCAGATTTGAACCAGGAACCTCCAGGACCACCTCTACTACTCGAGTCACTGCTGACCACCAACGTAAAGAAATTAAATATCAACTTTAACAATATGGACAAATATTACATATTTAGATACATGGTTAGTTAGGTTTCAGAGGGATGTTTGCACTCCTTAAATCTCAGCCATTTAGTTAGTTTTTTTTTATCTTGAAGGTTGAATTAACAGTGAACTCCATTGTAAGGTTAAAAGAGCTGTCCAAGGCTTTCAGAAAGTAAAATCACTCATTAAGCAGTGTCAAAAAAAACACAAAAAAACAAAAGAAAAACAGCTTTTGCAGAGAAAATGGTCTGAGAGGACAAGAGACATAGGAAGTTTAACAAAATTTGTCAGTCAAAATTCTGTACAGACGACGAACAAAAAGTAACAGGCTAGCACATTTGTTTAGTTTTGCAAACTTGATTAAAGGTGCAGTATCATGAGTGCCATTTTATAGCATAATCAAGCAGCTATGTTAACTTCACTTATCATGAAAATGCTACCTCTATCAAATGACTTCAAGGAAATTTCACCCTGTAATTTAATGCCTTGAAATTGGACCTTTGCCTCTTTAAAAAAATCCTGATACTTCACCTTCAGGAAATCATCACAACATTGCTAAAAGTTTAATAGAAGGGACAGGTTTTTACCAGCGTTCACCAGCTCCTATAATGAGCTCAGTAGAGGCAGAGTTCTACCAGGTGTTTGCTAATTGCTGCTGGCTAGTCTTAAGGGATTGCAAGGAAGGAGTGTTCTGTGAAGCGGAAGCTCGGAAACCGAAGGCGATGCCAGGTCCAACCAGGTGTTTAGCACAGCTGAATGGTTGCCATGGAAGATTAATGGATTTCTCCAACATGAATGAAAGAATCAAAGCAACACTGCAGGAATGTTTCTGATGAGGGAATAACATTATAACATAATGTAAAGCTCAAAAGTTACCTTATAATCTGTCAAGCAAAATACAGTCTTCTACTGTACCAAAAGCAGTGGTGAGTCAGCAACAGCAGAAGCTGACTCTGTATCTACAGCCAGTAAATGAGTCAACATCATTGGAAGTTACACTTCTGGAGGATAATTTTCCCAAAATGCAGACTGTAATAATTCAAATCGATACAAAGTTGTTAACTAGTCTCCATCTGAGCTGAATGTACGCCTTCAAAAAGATTTTTATTTTTTTTTTTTCCAGAAAAAGGCAACATTTAAAACATGTACCTTTTGTTAGACATCCAGGCTAGGCTTCTTCTGTCAGTTTAATCACAGCATAAAAAAGTTATACAGGAAAAAACTACCAGCAAACAAACAATTCAAAATAAGACAAGAATGCAAAGTAGAACATATTTCTTCATAAAGCCACAATGAAAGTGAAGTATGGGAGCAATTTGGTGAGAATCCAGGACAATATACCAGCTGACAGAGAAATGGGTTGAACTCCCTCAAACCTGGCCTGTAACTCGGTGCAGCAGTAAACCCGACCAACCAGAATTCATTTTTTGGAGTATTTCTTATGTTTTTATTCCAGCTTTGAAACACTCTCAAAAAAGTTAAGATGCTTTGAGTTTCCTGTCACTGATCACTTTGTCAATCGGAGGTGATAATAACTTGAGCAAATGACACCATGTGGCTGGAAAACAAATAATACTTTAAGAATCTGTGAGAAGGGGAATCTATGAATACTGAACTTTGATGCCAATAAACACGTTGAGGGAAGAAGGAAGCACAACAACAGTAGAATTCACAATACAGTCTGAATATACACATACTTTCCAACCCATTTTGGTTTTCCATACCAACGTCAACCATGTCAAATAAAATCAAATTACAAACTGAACACAAAAAACAACAACTTTCCCTTAAGTTATTTAGTCTGAAAAATAGATCCACATTCTGCTAAATGAATCTCTGCCATGCCATTTTGTTTGTGGCATTATTAAAAACTTCAAGCATCATTCTCCCTGATGATGAATAAATTAGGGGATCAAAGAGTTTCTTTGAAACTTCATGGAGCTGATGGAAGCAGGAGGAGCTGTGTGGGTGGAGTTGGGTGAAGCCTAGCGGGGCACTACAATCGTCTGTGTCGGAACCGCCCATCACAGATGTTTCATTGTGTTTCAGCCCACTGGCCGTCCAGAAGGCTCTGCAGTAAATTCGACCCCCCAGCCCACCCTCTGAAAGGACATACTGATGGATACTGTGGAACAACAAAGGGACAGAGCCACATTCTATCGTCTTCCTCCAGAGGTAACAGAGTTAGCCCAAAATTAAGACCTGGGGCAGGAGGGAAGGAGAGGGGGGGGAGTTCAGTGCTGAAATCTGGAGCAGAAGGCAGCAAAGGCTAGAGAATAAGGTCATGACCTCCAGTGAAAGCTGTGCCATTCCTTCAGACAGTCTGCCCGGACCTCCTGGTGCTTAAGGAGGGCCAGGCGTCCAGGCCAGACAGATGGATGGAGTCTCACTGCAGCACCCTAGGGAGTCAGCAGGGACCCCGGATTCCAGCAAGGAATTTGGGCTCAAACATGGAAATGGAGACATATGCCAACATAAAAATGTCAGCACAAAAATCATAAAAGAAAAAAAACAAAGCCTGTGGTGAGTAGCAACCTCTAAAGAACAAAAAAAACAAAAAAACATTTGCAGCACCAACTAAAATCTGTTATTACTTTTATTCAAGAGAACAAAAATCAACCCTAATCAGAGATCAGCAGGTTAGAAAATTAAACCAGTCCACTCAGTGAACACACACTGAAATGAACCAAAATACACAACTCTTTGATGTGTGGACAATATTACTGAATAGATTTTGTTCTATCATGTGACGCGTGTGATGTGAAAAAACAGTTTCCATTGCAGTTTTGCGTAATAAACCAATTTTGATATGGCCAATTGTGAAATTACGCAACCAGATGGTCGATGGAAACGCAGCTACTGATTGAGTGGATTAGGGATGAAGATGCCTCCATAGTTTCATATTTTTATTTGTAAGAAATCTTATCATTTTACAATTCTGAGCCACTTTGTGTTGATCTCTATCACATAAAGTCGCAGAGATGATGCTGACATTTGTGGCGAGAGAGAACTTGAGTACATCCACCGGCACATCCTGTCACCCGGAGATTTCTTTGCACAGCAACAGGCACAAACGCAGAAAACGCCTCACAAAAGCTGCAGAAGACAGCTGATATTTAAAGGAAATTTTTTTTGATGTGGCGCAGTCATTCAGATAATGCAAGAAAGATCAAGTGGTTTGGGCGTGGATCCACTAAAAAACACAAGTAGTGGAATGGAACTTGTCCACAGCTGCCCAAACACCCAGCATTAATCACCCCCCTCTCAGCCCCTCGCCACAAAAAGACAACCCTCAGCCTCCAAATACCAGGGTGTATAGAGTGGGGGGTGGGGAGGGGCCGCCAGCTACTGCAGGACAGCTGGGAGCATAAAAATAAAAGCTCCTGACCAGCTGTGACTCAAAGAAATGTCCCACCATGACCACCACACCCTCCACTCACTGCGAATCGGCTGCCATTAAATATGTAGACTAATGGAGGTTTCTAAATTTACACACACACACCTCAGGTTTTATTGCACAGAACAGACGTGTGGCTGAGCGGTGAGGAAGAGCTGCTATTAGGCACAACCTAGTGAGGGGCTAGGAGCCGTTTTCTGCACCTCCTGAACATTTGTTGGCAATTAAATGGAGAAAAAAAAAAAATAGAGGAAGCATACATTTATTTTCAGAGTTAAGCACGCTACGATTGTTACAGTAAATCATAATGGAGTCACCCTCATAAAAGCCAGAAGAGGAAAACATAAGCAGTTTAAATATACTTTAGAGCAAAACAAAATTTAAGTTTGTATACTGTTTTAAACAGCACAGTAAAAAGATTCTATTTGTCACAAATGAATTCAAATCAAACTGATTTCAAATGCGTTGCAAAAAGCACAAAATCTGACTAAGTATTTTTTTTAAATCTTAATCCTAATGCAAACATCTTAATTAAAACAAAAAATGAACTTTTCAGCAAGATGTAGCAGCATGTTTTAGGTCAATGATTCTGGAGATCTGATTAGATGTTCTACTTGCAACGGGCAGGGAAATGACCGTCACCCCCCACAGAGCCGGGCTGCTCCAGACAGCTTGTCACCAAAGTCAGTAGATGAAATCAGGTTTGTGTATTTACTCCGGTTACCGTCTAACATTAAAACTTGAAATCATTTCTCACAGCACTGCACTGATAACATACCTGCAAAATGTCACTGAGATCCAGCAGCATGTCTGAGGAAGAAAGGTCAAGGCAAACAGGATGAAAGGAGGAACACAGAAAGGTTGACCACACACGGGGAAGGACAGCTGCGGCTGATGACGGCCTCACTTCAATATTTTCTTTGAAACAATATTTTGAGAAAACAAATAGATAAACGTTCCTTTGTCATACACTCTGTGTTTTCTAATGAGAGCGACACTCAATGCAGAGCCGTTCTTTTAAGCAGTGATGATTTGAACTCATCTGGATTCATTAAAATCAACGTAGAAACACTTTTATAAACCCAAAGGATTTTAGGATTAAATATGCATCTATAATCTACAACGAAACGGTTGAAAACAAAAATGATTAAAGTGAAATCACCCAAAAACAAACCAAAAAAAAAAAAAGGAAGTTGAGTAACTGACAAGAAGAACATAAGGAAGATTTCCATGAACTCACTTAAATTGTTGCTTTTGATGTGACTATCTGGCTGCCCTGTACAAATTGGGATCAATTTTAATTTCCAACATTTTAAAGAAAAAACAAAAAACAAAAAAGGAAGCCTAATTACATACTAGTCCAAAAAAGTGTTTTGCAAAAATCAAAACACAAAAACACAACGCTTCAGCAACATCAACCTCTGGATGTCTCGTCCTCCTAGTGCTCAGCTGGCGCAGACAATTTGGTTGCCGTGGTTACAGTGTCTCCGTGGCGACAGGTGCACCTGTCTCCAGGGTGTCAGGCTGGATTAACGAGGCTCCTCTGAAACGGGCCTCACAATAGAATTAGCAGGCGTGCAGATGAGATGGAAAACATAATCCCGGCACACGCCACCTGGAGATTAACGGACAACCTGCGACCGAGGAGAACCAAAACCTTAAACACACATCTGGGTTCTGCTCATGAGCACCGGGAAGAGCACAAGGTCCAGTTTGATGGGTGGAACAAATTGTTCTAAGATGTAGAACAAAAAGCACAGCGGTTCATAAGAGCAATGAAAAGCTTTCAGGTAGATAAGATTAACTATTTAGCCATCAAGTTTTAATGTTTCAGACAACGCAATTCAGCAAAGCCTGGCTCTTAAAGGACCGTAAAGCGTCTTCGGATCTTGAAAAGCTCTTTTCTGTGCTGTTCAGTCCGTTCTAGAAATGTTCATTTGGATAAAAGTCAGGTGTTTAGTCGACCTCTGAAACCAACTAAGAGTTTCCTTAGCTTTGTTAGTGACTATTGTCTTGCTTAATCCATACTTTAGCTCAAATTCTGAACACTGAGTGTTCAGTATACATCACTGAACAGTAATGTGACATATATGTGCTTATTAAAGATGCAGTATGTAAAATTGAAAATATTCAGCTTTATATTATGTTATTTCCTCATCAAAATCATATCAGGAGTGTTGCTTTGATTCTTTCATGCATGTTTGAGAAATACTTTAATCTCCCATGGCAACTATTCGGGAATGGCTAAATGCTTGCTCTCACAAAGCTCCGCCTGTTTCCACAAAGCTCCTCCCTCTGAGCTGCAGTCTCCAGCAGAGTTTCCGCTTCTCAGTGTACACCTCCCTCCCCATTCAGCTCCTCCAGACTAGTAGCAGCAATTAGTAAACATTCGCTGGAAATGGGAGTCTGCTGAGTTCATCATAGAAACTACTCATCAATCCAACTCTACAAAAAGTAGATGCCATGCTGTAGCAGCAATGCTGTGGTGACATGTCAAAGCCAAAGTCAGTGAGTAGGAGCTTCTTAAAGGGACATAAGCCCAATTTCAAATCGTTAGAACTGTGAATTCAATTTTCTTTTAAGTTATTTTTGATGTATGCTGTATTTTATAGAAACTGAAGCAGCAGTTACTTAACTGTGCTATAAAATGACGAGTGCTTTATGGAACTTTGCAGCACCATCATCTGAATAAAATGTGAATGTTTGGAGGTAAAAACTTACGAGACACACTACAACTGTACAATTATTTACGTACTGAATTTTCCTCCAAAGCCGATGTCCACAATAAAAAAAATAAACAAAAAAAAAAAGCAACACTTCAAACTGAAGTGAAACTGTGTGACCGGACCAGCTGCGAACCAGAGCGAGTCATGGCTCGGGTTCTCTGCCGGGCCTGCTGGTTTACTGCTGTCACCAGAAAACAATGCATCACTGCATTCCTCCACGCACTACATTAAACCCAAACTTTTGAAACAAATGCCATTGTTCCTTTAAAGGTGAAAAAGCATCTGGTCAAAGCAACATTTTTATCTGTTTGAGATTACAAAGACTTGTTATATATGAACGCCTCAGCACAATTGCTACTAAAATGTTGATACTATCTGTCCATCATGTTTCTCTGGGGTTTGCTACAAACTGCAAAGCCTTGACCCATCATTTGAAGGCCAGTTCCAGTGAACTGGCCTTCTCTGTCCACCAGGAGGTTGGGACATTGGTACACTTTTATTGCTGGGGCCTTGCTTGGGCTGCTGCCCTCCTCCATCTGTGATCTAATCACACAGAGAAACATTGATTCTCACTCAGTGTTCAAATGATCATTTCTTGCTCTTTGTCCCATTTCCCCACACAGTTGGGAACAACGGTCTTTGTTTACTCTGCTCCGACTACATATGTTGCAGGAAGACTGAACTTATTTTATTCAGCATTTTTAAGTCCACAGCATTGGAGACAAACTTATAAAATTGTGACTGTTTTTAATCATTTTTTTAACTGTGTAACTATTTGTAATTGTTGTGTAACCTGTGCTGCCTCCTCACCAGGATTCTAGGTTTTTAATCCCGATTAGATTTTCCTGGTTAATAGAGCAGTACGACAGAACTTTTTTGAGCTTTACATCATAACATGTTATTCCCTCATCAAAAACATACCCGGAGTGTTGCTTTGATTCTTTCATGCATGTTTGAGAAATACTTTAATCTCCCTTAGCAACCGTTCATCTGTGCAAAACGCCTGGGTGGACCTAGCTCCGCCTTCCAAATTTCAGAGTTTCTGCTTCCCTAAACACACCTGGAGGATCCTCAAAATCTCCTCAGTCTTCAGTGGTTCTAGATATTATCCACTGGCCTGGCATTTACTAAACGTAATATTTGTGCAGATCAAAGAATGACCGTCACTGTTGACACTAACTTAGAAGTATGAGGAAGTCCAACAAGTACTCAGTAGTTCTCTAAGAGCATCTACTGTGCAACTAGCTTAAACAAAAAACAACCATCTGCAATATGTTTAATTGTGGTCTACAATCTTTCTTTGTCCAAGCTCCAGCTTTTCATCCAGAGGAACGACTCTCATTTTTTTCGAACATACCAACAACGCGTGGGACTTTGTAAACAGAAGTCCTTGAGATTTAAGAGACTCGCTGCTCTGATTGCAAGCGGTTTCATCCTAAGGAGGAACAAAACGTTCCGATTTAGATCAAGGCCACAGCAACCTGCTGATGTTAAGCAGCTCTTTCCTCCCCCAAGAGAAAGCACAGTAGCATCCCAGATCAGAGATTCTGCGTTGCTTAGCCTCTTTTAGTAACTGGGCTGACCTCTCTCATTGAGGGAATTTAAAAATAGCTAATGGAGATGCTGCTGGCCTTCTAAACAACGTTCGGCTTAGTCGTAGAGTCAGATAGGCAAGAAGTTCAAAGCGCTTGAATGTTATTTCTACTCGACAACGGGGGAAGTGGCAAAAAAGTTAGCGCTATAAAGTTAAAAGGAAACACAACGAAGGCCGGAAGAACAAAAATTGAAGCAGAACTGACTGTGTGTGCATAATCTGTCTGAGGTCTAAAAATGGATCCGTGTTCCAGACTGTTGAGCATCTCTATGCTGTTGGTGCTCATTAAATTCAACTCCAGGTAAGACTGAGCCCTGCTCCTCTTCCTCCTCCTTTTGTTTATGTCCTGATCATCTCCATGACTTCACCCAGCTGTGGAAAAAAAAGGAGGAGGGGAGGCAACTATTTTTAACACAGCCTTTCCCCTCCAAACATGCGTGAACAGATAGGCCTGTGGAAATGAACCCACACAGAAACACAGACACAAACAGAAGCTGAGTCAACAACGTAGCAGCAAAGGCCTCACAGTCCCTGCTCCCCTCTCTTTCATCAGAATAACAAACCCGCCGGCGGTTGCGTAACCCAATCATCCTCACAGGCCAGACGCATCGGCAACGGCACGGCAACGGCACGGCAACGGCACGGCAAAGACACGCCGAGCCCAAATGTAAAGCGGCTCTATGTTCATCAAGAAGTCCCAATGTTCTTCCTGTACTTTGAATAATAATGCTCCGCTGTAACATTTAGGTTCGTATTAATGCAGCATCTTTTGGAAAAAAAAAAAAAGAATTTTTTACGGACAGCTCATGTTGAAGACAGCTCAAGATGTCAACTGCCAACACCATTTCTAAAAAAATTGAAGTTGAAGCAGTGGAATAAGCTTTACATGCAAGAACATCTCACAGCAGTTAGTGAGGAGCGGTGCACACATTCCTCAGATTGATCCCAGAGACTGTAGGGTGTTTCATTCAGAAATGTTTTTGATGATATGTTCTAGTAAATAAGTGAAATAAGGTGGCTTTTTGGGATTTGGTTGTACATTTTTGTTTTGTCATGAGAGAAGACTGACTGATAGTTTTTTCTTTGGATGAAAGACTATACTCATCGACACACAGCACACTTGGTTACAGAAAGGATACGAGGCGTTCCCTCGGTGCGGCAGACCAGGTAGATGCAGGCGGCCATGATGTGATCCGACTTGCGGCCACGTGTCAAGGTTTTATTGAGGGCCATCTTGTAGAAGTTGAAGGCCGTGTCCAGGCAGTGCTGGTTCATCTGTAGCTGGTGGCCCAGGGTGTTGATGTGTTGTTTAGCTGAAAACACAAAACCACACCTTCAGAATGATCACAGAGGAAGAAGTTGTTCTACTTATGCGCTATAGGACTTGGAAGCACAAAATACCTCAATTATATCACCATATCAGTGGGTGAAATTTTAATCTTGTAAAGGACAGCGTGGAGTTTAATTATTGTTGGCGAGCATATTCCACGTGTTATGAACTCGCATTTTTCATACTGACATAAAATGTAGCTAGTTGGACAAAGAGGACACTTTTTGAAACTACAAAAAATATTTAAACTATTTTTTTTGATAGTCCAATTTTTAGATGTAGCTGGAAAACCATTCAATTCAAAAGTTTTTATGCATCAAGTAGCTTCAATGTATTTTATTTCAAGATACTAAAGTACAAGGCCATTATAGAGTCATACCAAAATATTCAGATTTTGTTTGTAACAAAAATAAAAACAAAAGTGTTGAAATTAATATATCATTTTCCTTTTACTTGTCACATCATTTCATAATGATGTGACATGTTGTGCTGATTTATGACATAACATACAATCCAATAAGTTAAAAGTTGAATGATTTAGTTTATAAAGTCAATATAGATCTAACTGCTAAAATTAAACAGTGCTGCTTAAAATTTAAGCTGATGGTGCTGATTTACGTATTTTATGTCGTGTTGAATATCGACAGCATGGTGGTTCCAGCTGGTAAAATAATAAACCACCATAAGCAGAAATGATTCCTAACCCAAGCGAACAGTCTAACGCTGTATAAGAGCTGCTGCTGCTCAGTCAATTATACAGTATTCTGTCATGTTCAATGCATCATTACAGTGGTATTATTATTGCGCAACTGCAAAGCTTGCATGAGTTGCATTATGAGTAAATACTCAGGCTCTAATGAGCAGCAGAGTTACTCACTCAAACACATGTTCCCCATCTGCAGACACACAGACTCAGGTACAACAGATGGAGAGCCAGGTCAAAGATGATTGCACTAAGTGCTGCCAGTAAGCTGTGTGTGTGTGTGTGTGTGTGTGTGTGTGTGTGTGTGTGTGTGTGTGTGTGTGTGTGTGTGTGTGTGTGTGTGTGTGTGTGTGTGTGTGTGTGTGTCTGGAGTTCATGACCTCATATGTGCTAAACAGGTCAACAAAAGTTAACACACAAAGCCAGATGTGTGACCTTACTGAGTGGCTTGTCTGAGAATGTGAGGAACTTGGGTTCATCATACTGAGTGGATGTGGAATCACAACGTATGTACGCTGTCAGACACGTTATCATAGTCTACTCAAAACCACGTCTAAACAATCCTTCATAGCTACTCGTCTTGTTCACTTCAATTAATCTGTCCTGGCTTGCAATAAAACACATTTCTGCTGGAGCATTGTATCTGTTTGGAGTCCCAACGGAGATGTTTGTTTTTTGTTGGTGCACTTTTTCTATCAATGTAATCAAAACTGTCAAAAAAAATAAATAATAGGGGTGCAAACATTTAATCGAGTTACATTTGATTATTGATTAATGGCTTATTATATTAGAATTAGTTCCAATTGATTAACTGATAGCATCCGCTAGACCTTCTTCAGATGATGAACGATCATCATCTGATGACATTTACATGAAGAGGAAGTAGGACAGTGTGATGGTCTGACATTTACTCATCTATCTGACCAAGTCAGCCTGGAAACAAACACATACAGATGAGCTCCAAAGAAAAACAAAGAGACAAAAAAACAACAACTTTTAGGGAAGCCAATCAGAGCAAGTAAAATAAACAGCACATGCAGTTTGAACCTGGGATGGGTAGTTTGATCTGTTAGGAGCTCCAGGCTGCTTTTCATTTGCTATTGTATGGGCAGCAGATGTGTGGTGCTAGTACAGCTTACAGCACCCACTGTTTGCCTGTATACCAGTAACATTAATTTATTGCAGACAGGAAGTGTCCAAACTTTTTCATGTGAAAGTTCAACTGTCCCATTCCCAAAATGAATGCAACTCTGAATGGAATGAACATTTCAGAAGCTTTTTGAAAAAAGGAGCAGTGAAGAAATACAGAAAAAGACTGCAGCGATATCTCTACGTATTCTGTCATAGAACAGCTCAACAACAGAGTCTGACTATTTCAAACTCTTCTAAATGCTGTCAAAGTCCAGGTAGAGAGCAGTAAGCCAAAGAGGATACCACTGTACTAAATGTACTGGCTGATAACGATTACCTAATTTTGGTACGGGGACGAGGTTCTGCATCAAGTGGAGGAGTTTAATGATCTCAGGGTTTTGTTCACAATCGGATCAATAGGTTCGATTCTGTTGAAGAGAGCTGAGCCAGAATGAAGAGACAGATGGAAGGATAGAGTTAAACCTTTATTCAGTTAAACACTGAAATGTTTGTTTTGAATGTTTTTTCACTCTTTAGATGCCCAGATGAAGTTGGTATTTGAAATCCTAATTTCACACTAAAGACATACTTCTTTCTCTTCTGTTCTTAAAGGAATCCAGACCACACGTGTAGATGAGAGATGATCATCCCATTGCAAACTTTTCCCCAGTCTATACAGTCTCTATCCACTAATGGCAACACACACCGTCTTAAATAATCCTTGAATGTTTTGCTGTTACTCAGAGGCCGCAGCAGACTGATGGCTCTGTGACTCGGTTAATGAGTCAGACTGAGCAGACGGTGGGAGTAGCCCAGAGCTTCTCTCTGCCCTGTAAAAGAGTTTAGTTTTACTGAAAAGGAAGTGAGACTCAACAATGAAGAAGACCAAAGAACTCTGAGGAGTTAGGAAGGAGAACTGCAGATATACACAAGCTAGACGATGTATCCGAGTCATTTCAGAAATTTCTACTGCAGCTCCATTGCCGACTCTAAAGTTTGTTTCTCATTAAATAGAATGGCAGCACAGGTAAGGTGTGCAGGGAGCTGCATTTGTGTGACTTGTGTTTGAATGGCTTTTTGTGAGAGGAGACCCAGGGCAGACATGCTTGGCCCAATTATGCAGTGACATATATGGAGAGAATGAAACGCAGCATGTTCATGCAAATACTACACTGCACCAGCATAGTGGTGAAGCAAGACCAAACAATCAACGTTCCACTAAGATTAGATCATGATGTAAATCTCTCCATAACGTATTCTACTGCAAAATCTGAGGGGTTCTGAAGCTTTGTCCTCATTGGGCCGTCGGCAGGATCCCAAACGCAGCAGCAAACCTGCGACAGAGTGGCTGACAGAAATGAATCAAGATGTCCCAACGGTCCGGTCAATGTCTGGACCTCAACCTGACTGAAATGAACAGAGCGGTGCAGAACGAAATGTCTGCATAAAGAGTGGACTGAAACTCCTGCACTCTGATGGAAGACACAGAGTTATTGCTGTCAGTGTGGAATCTGATGTGTGAGTTTATACGCTGTAGGTTAGCATTAACTCATTTTACAACCAGGTCATTTTTATTGATTTTATTCATTTGTCATGATATGTAAAGTAACATCAGTTAAGGACTTTAATTCCTATAACAGTATATAAGTAGCGGAACCTTAAACATGCTTCAATTAGACAAACCACGATATTTAAACTATAGTTATACATTATTAACAAAAAAAGCACAAAGTCTCATCCTTTCATTGCTGTCCTGCATCCAACGGACTAAACACAGACTTCAAGATTTAAACACAAATCTATGACTAACCCAAATAAACGGAACCCATAGAAACACTATGAGCTATCATATATTACATAAACTAGCTAATTATAATACCATAATGATTGAAAATGACCAGAAAACAAACAAACAAAAATTGATAGTCATTGGCAGTTGTAATCTGCAATTTCTGATAATATCTACCATTAGTGCCACCTGATGGTAGGTTAGTACCTTCTGTCACCTTTGCAAGAGTTTCCACAAGAGTTTGTTGAGTTGGTTTGGCTCAGGTTTGTTTGATGAATCCTGTAGCCTGACTTCCCTCAGCATAAATAATGTTTGAGTGATCTTTGGTCTTTTAGTTGTGGAGCAAAAAAAGAAGGAAAAAACGAGGCCTTTCAGAATCCGTGAAGACCAAAAGTCGAGTGATGTGTCCAGAGTCAAACCTCTTCTGTCCAACAGGGAGACTTTACGTTACTCATCCTTTTAACATTTATGTCATAGGATGTTAAAGACTCCATGAAATGTTGAGCAGAATCAACGTCACTCTATGTTTCTGTATTTCATCCAATTTGGGAAGAAAAAAAAAATAATAATCAAAAGAAAAAGATCAACTTTCAAACGTTTAGCTAAAGTATTGTGGCTCCCTCTGCTGGTCACTCACCTCTCTGCAACGTCTGAGCTCTGGACTCTGACCCCATCCCTGAGAAGTGTCCATCCCCAAAAGTTGGATTTTTAAGACCACCTAAAAAAAAATAATAAAAGGTTGTAAGTAACTCAAAGCACAAAGTGCTGAAATGTCAGATTGATTTCTAATAACATTCACACCATTAAGACCATTTTAAATCTTGAACAGATTCCAAAATAAACACAAATTATAAATTGGCTAAAATAAAAAGAAAAGGTGAAGATTGACATTCCTATCAGAAACCAACAAGATAACCTAAAGAAACCTGACTGTGATTCTACAGCGCACTCTAGTGACCAAAAGGCTCATCTACAATTGAAAACTGGGCAGTTTGATTAGACAGAATTGAAATACTGACATGTAAATGTCTTTAGTCTAACAATTATTCAAAATGTATCTTTTATTGCAGTAACATAAGCTCACTCTGGAAAATTTAGAATACTACAACTTCTAATTTAATTTAAATACGTTTATTTATTGGGGTGGGATCATCAGTGTGGCCCATTAACACTTCCTAAAAAAGTCAAGCAAATGGAAGTAATATTTAATTTAGCATACCTTTTGAGTTTTTGGTCAATTTTAATTAGTAATCCATAACTGTGTGTGCATGTGGGGTATATATATGACATAACACAGAGACTCATTTCTCCTATAAAATGATCTCTGCATGAGCATTGGGTCAGTGGGGGGCCCAACAGGTCCCAGGGGAGCGAGCATGTTCGGATGACCACAGGCAGGAGCAGACAGCCTGTGTCTGCTCCTGCCTGTTGGAGCAGGTCCCAACAAGACTGTTGGGACCTGGCATCTTTCCTCTGTCCTTCTAGCAAAGGAACTGAGATTGGTAATAAAATACAGACTGAAGACAAATAAACCAAAACTGAATAAGCAGTAAATTTTTATCTTAAGTAAGACAATTGGAACAGGTTCACTGAATGGACATATTATTAGTTAGCTGTACGTTTTGAGCCATTGTTTTGTATTAATGATTAGTAATTTAGCCTTTCCCCCTCTCAAAAGTTACTCCGATAATTTTGAAATTTGGAATGAATCCAAGTGTGTTTTCACACCTGATAGTGCGGTAGACTCGGTTCTATATGGGACCAAAATTGCAACATTTACTACATTTTCAGAAATTCACTTTCACACTGCACTCCAATCCAAGGTAATTGAAAAACTTGTTCCTCTCCTCGCCTGTGGGGGCGCTGCACCAAGAACCATGGAAGGAAACAACAGTTGCTCTCAGCTTCCTTCTGCTTTTGTGACAAAGGAAATACAACTTCCTTTGTCACAAAATGTAAAACAAAATGGAGTGGCGTGAAATTTTAGCGCCTGTAGCACTCCATTGTCATCTTTGACAGTGAGCCATTTCTCCCGCAAGCTAGGCTAGCATGTTTGTTTGGGTTGCATTTACCCAGAATGCCCTGCACTGCAGTCCACTACCTGCTTCTGGAGTGCTCTCTTGGCATTCGCATGCGCATTCAAACCATCATTCACGCCAACCAATCCGTGACCGAGGTTTGTGGGTGGATCAGTTTGATGAAACCTCCCCAAACCAACCAGACTCTCTCTAGAGTCTAGACAAACAAACCAGAAGTTTATTAAAGCAAACTAAACAGGGATAATGTGAATGCACCATACTATAAGGTTACATAGACATTTTATTGTTCATTAGTTCCAGCTTTCAGCGCCATAATTATCTCCCTGTTTTTTGTAACTTGTGTGAACAAGTCCTTCTTGTTCCAAAATGAAATTGTGAATCTGAACAATGCTAAGCTTTATAAAATAAAAGTGGAAAAAGAAAAAAAAAAAACCTCACACCCTAACAAACCAGAAACTACCATGTCCGTACCTTCTGAAGACACGAACTGTCCAACAGCCAGGGAGCCTCCGCCGCCCGTCTCTACAAACTCCACCTCGGAGACGATGATGCTGTCCTCCAGAACGGATCCGCAGCCCATGCAGACGGCATCTCCACGCGCCTGGTCAACATCGATGTCTGAGCTGCCGCAGTGCTTACACACCCTGGAGCTCATGGTTTTGCTCTGCAGATCTCCAAACCTGAGTGAAAATATGACAAGACGTCAAATATGAATTCCTTGATAAAATAAGAACAAAAGTAAAACAAAAAATAGTGCAACATGTATCACTACCAGAGGAGGAACTAGGAGACCCTCTAAGCACTCAGAGCATTTAGAGAAATGAACTGGGCCCAAATGTACTGGCTCCAGCACATTTTTAGTTACTTTTAGGATGAACCTTATAGGAATGCACAATATATCTGTATCAACATTGGTATAAGTCAATGTTTGTCTTCTTTTTTATTAAAACATGGGGTATTGGTATGTAAAACTGTGCCAATATTAACAACCAACATTTATTTCCAGCTTGTTGTCATTTGTGTTTCTAGAGCAGGAGGTGACTTCTTACTGTAACTTTGTGGCTTTTGCATTTTGTTGACCCTTCTGGGCTGCCATACAGACAGCTCTAGCATTTAAGCACACAAATTCTGAGGTAATTTTCTAATGGAAGCTTTGTAATTATATATGCACTCCAAGCTCCCGTCAATCCCCATAAATCCTGATTAATTCACATAATATAAATAGAACGTTTACAGTTTGTAAGTTTCAAATTTGCCCCCACTTAACTTCTTTTTGAAAATGTCTTAAAGGTTGTTGCAAATCAACAACATTTGCAACCCTAAATAATAGAAATAAACTATTTAAAAAGTCAACTTTCTTTCACAAACAAGAAACTATGCTCTTGTGTAATGAAACTTTGAATACTAAAATTCTGTCTTGCAACACCCATGAGCCACAATGTGACTTAGTGCAGCTGGTAGCTGTGCTGCATCATGGTGCCCATCAGCATCTTTAGAGCCCGGGGCCTCCGAGAAATGGATGCGCCCGTACTGGAGCGTCTAAATTGATGCTGCGGTATTTACAGCGCCTCATTCCGGTTTCCCAGCACATTCTAATCTGCCGCTGGACTGTACTCAGAAATGAACGCCTCTGCAGTGATTGTGCAGAACATCCCCCTGCGCTCTGCTCCCATCCCTCGGTCAGCGACGTGGCACACGTCTCGCGAACCTCCAACCCTTATTTTTAGAAGCCAAGAAACAGACTTTTAGGAGAAATTAAAGAATAACAATGTGCTTTAGATGTGCTGGTTGTCTTTCTTTTTTTTCAGTGGACTATTTGGGAGCCTCCTGGAGCTGGTGAGAGCCGGGTGGGAGAGGCTAACAGATGTCTGGAAGACACCAGCAAAGTGTTGAACTCTACAAGACGTGTGTCTGCTGACAGCATGTCAACGCCGTGTGGCCGCAGTGGCTCCATACCTTCAGTCCGTGAACTCCGACGGGAGCAGCGTGAGGTCACGCCGTGACGACGCGACCCTCGGTTGAAAGTTAAGTGTTTTTCCCTCGTGAACGCTGTAACGCAGAGGCGTCGCGTTCACTTCCACGCTTCTGTCAAAGGCGCTGGGAGCGTGAGCGAAGCTAGCCGCGTGATGACATTTTACGTGGGCCTCATATCTGCTGAAACACCGGCGCAATTCCCAGCACAACACCGAGCACGTGCGCCCGCTGAGTTGGGGAGACCCCCGACGAGACCAACTTCAGAGGGGAGTCAGCGGAGAGGAGGCGCCAAAAACTGAGCTCTAACGCTGCTGCTTAATCTGTTCTATTACCAATTTACTCAGTACTTTGTAGTGCAATATAAAAACAACCGTTTTTAAGACCGTAAATAAATACAAACACTTTACGATAATCATAGTTCCACCTATATTGTTTTGGAACTTTCCAACTTCCGCCCCCACGTTTAAATGAATCACTGTATTTTAAAAATACAAAGTTATTTCTTTGCTGTTTTTACGTCCCAAAATGTAGTTACGTTTATACCAAAGTCAAATAAAATTGCAGTCACTTCATTGCAGTAAATGAATTTCCCTCGAAGCGATGACAAGCGTCTGAAAAGAAAATGTTTCACTATTTTGAGTCTCAACGTGAACATTTTTTGTGTAAAAACCTCCTTTACAGATATAAATAAGAAATTAACCTGAGGTTCGAGAACTACAAGTAGCTCTCTGGACTATTTACAATATTATGGATAACTTTAGCTAAAAATCATGAAGACCCAATAGGTGTTTTGAATATAGATATAAGAATAAATGTTTTAGCACTCTCCACTTTTCCGCATTAAATATTTTCACTTAAATTCCACAACAAAATGATACTGAAAGTAGAAATAAAATATTTTTTTTGTTGTTTTTTTTCCATTAGATTGGAAGCTCATAAGTTTTGGGATTTTTTTCAAAATCATTTTTTATAAATGTCAACATCCCTCAGAAGAAAACGTATCCATCCTCCTTTTATTTTTTGATCTCTTAAAGCTTTCACGCATCAGTCTCCCAAACTTTCAGAATGTTTGGACTTCTGTTATCCCCATTCGATGGCTCCAAAGACTACCTGAAAAATTGAATTCCAGACTCTCGACAGTTCATTGCAAAACCTACTTTCTTCCTCAGTTATTTTGTTGTAAATGTGTGGGTACATGTTGCCTTACTTCAAAAAAATAAAATCCCTCCCTCATGTTTAGCAGACATCAGAATATCATGGGTCAAATCTCACTAAAATAAAAAAGAAAAGTACAAAACCCAAGCTCCTTCTGAAAAAAGACAACCCCAGTACATAATGCTGCAGTTGCCATGGTAAATTTACAGCCAGATTATTATACAGTATTTGTGTTTACATCTACCCAGTTCAAATTGTTTTAGATTACTAAACTCAGGCATATGAGTCACTGCTTATATTAGTACCTGAAGGTTGCATTTAGAGCACTGATAACTAATTTCATGTAGTAGACAAGTCATTCATTACTCCCGGGTTTAAGGGTCTCTTACTAATTGATGCATGAAGCATTGTCAGCCATTTTATTTTGATAACGCATATAGCCAGAAGATGTGATAGTAAAACAACCACCTGCATTAATGTTTTTGAAAGACCAAAAACTGCCCTTTGGGACACAATAAACAAAACAAAGACAGAAACAAAGAGAAGATGTTATATATAAACATCTGATTTTATTTTGAACAGAAAGGTCCAACAACACGTGGCACTGTCAGCAACATAAGAAGAAAAAAAAACAGGGTAGTGTACTCAGAGCAGAACAAATTGCACATGTACACAATGGCAGTTTACATATGGTTAAAAAATATATATAGAAAGAATTATAATGAAGGCGCTGCACAGTCTGCCACTTTATTTAAAGTACAGCTTTGTTTCCTGTTCATGTCTCTTTTCTGGGGTTAGGGTTTGCCTTTCTCCATCTTCTAAACACTCTACATCATGTGATCAAAAAAACAAAAGATGAAGAAACGTGTTTCAATTCGTGAGGTGAAGGCGGCATGCCAGCAGACATTTCGCTGATCAATTTTGTGCTATAAGAATCATTCCCATGTTGTTCATGTGGAGAAATTTTTGGGGAGTCAACAAACACTGGCATCTGAATTGTTACTGAGCAGTTTTACTAAAGAATCTCATGTTAAATGATTGGAGCTCCACAGAGAAGTCAGTTACTGACCAGAATCAAGATATTTGGCTCCACAGAACCAGAGAGGCAATCTGTTCTCTCCACCTCAACTCTAAAGAAGCTTTTGAAAAGTTCTCATGAAATGGACTTTTAAACCAGAGGTTCCTTTAAAACTATATTTCCATAAATCCTCCTCATAAATCACCACGTGTTATCATTCATGTTAACATGCTGTTACACGTCCACCTCACTACAGCCGAGATTATAGAACTGTAGCAACATGGTGGAAAACGCTACACCCGTCTGCAAGCTGTGGCTCTGGAGCCACAAGGGGCCCTTTAGATATCCAGCTCTGGCTCTCAATGACTTTGACTAGAAATTAAACAATAACCTAATAGTTTTTAAATTTACATACAATGACAAAGAGGTTTTTTAAAACAGTTTTCCAATTACCTGGTTTTATTTTTACATTATCACATGCTAGGTCTGTTGCCAGGTAACCGGTTCTCAGAGTTACTGTAGTGTGTTGCCGCTGCTAAAATGCTCCACATCACACCGAGGTGACAAATCAAAATAAAATACATAAAGTGACTATAATACTTCAATATACTGTAGTTTAGTTTAAAAAAAAAAAAAAAAAAAAAAGATGGAAGAACAGACAGGCTGTTATTCAAAGCAGGAATAGTTAACAAAATAGCTCATAGAAAACTTGTATACATGAAACTACAATTAAAGTTCCTCTGTGTTTATTCCTCACTTTGGTCAGTGAATAGTCTGAAGCTCATTAGACACAGAAGCAGACAGGAGTGCAAGTTAGTCAAAAGTTTAGGGAAATAAAACAAACAATAAACCAAAAAAAAGGACCAGGTGTAGAAGTCATTACTGAGTGAAGACTGACAGTGAATCACTTTCACCATCAGTGAGGTGTTCCAAACTGAGGCCACAGGAAGCACAGAGATGGAAGAGGCCAACTAGGTTTTCCCAACAGGAAGGATACAAAGAAAATTCTGCCGTTGTTCTTTAGGAAAACGATTGTTTGGGCAGGTTAGAGCGTTACAAATCGCCGAGACTGGAAACGGGCGCCAAGAAAATTCAGATCCATGCATTTTGCTGCACAACGTAAGAAAGTGGCAGCATAGAAAAAAAGCTCTAGAAGAGACACGATTATTGTTTTCAAAAGCTTTTAAAAATAGTTTAAAAGAGCTAATGTAAAGTAGAACAGAAGATCCAGTTCTTACTTGGTTTTCAAAGGAATGCAGACGACAACTACAGCTTCTTAATGCCAAGGAAAGATGAAAATATCTGGATCTCAACCTTGTGCCACAAGTTAATCTGCATGTTTCCTTTAATGTGCTTAGGAACTGTTTGGAACTGGAAGATCTGCTGAAGATACGACTTGGTTCTGTCATCCCTGCACAAACAGCAGCGAGTAAAATCCCTGTGCAATAAACTGAGTGTAAAAAGTGTGTTGTGCAACCTTCATAAGAATACAGAGTAACATTTCTGGATTAATGTTAAAGCCTCCAACATTAGCAAGCCTCGACATCCTGTAAAAATGTTTAACCTCCTTTTAGAAAGATTTCTTGCCCAAAAAAAAACAAACAAAAAAAACAATGACGAGCTGGCATACAGAACCGATAAGAGATCAGATGGATAAAGCGAATCTGCGGCGATGAGAGCAAACCCGATCTGAATCCGACTCGGCTGGAAAACACTTGGGTGGGTTCTGCCTCCGTTCCCCCCTGGCTGTCACTGGTCTCGAGCTTCGTGCAGCAGCTTGGCCGCCTGTCGTCAAGACAACACCTTTCCTTTAATAATGGAGACTCTTACTTTTTCACACAGTCATATAGGTTTGGATTTTGTCCTCCATTCTGAATAAGCACCTTTATTTAAACACTACATGTTATGTCCTCATTTTGTCTAATACATACATTTGTTGATCTAAAACACTATTATTTAGAATTCCTAATTGCACCTTCTAAAACCATTTAAAAGACGTTTGTTACAGTTTATTTTTACATGTTTATCCAAGGTAATCAACCTGTTGTTTTAGTCAGTTTCTTTAGTATTTATTTTCAATTAGCTGTTCGACTCCCAACAGCACTGACTGAACAAATCAAAGCTGTTTTTTCATGTTTGACCAGCAGGTGGAGCTGTTGGTGTATTTCAGTGACTGTACCGGTGCAGATAAATTAATAATTCCATATTCAGGGTGAGGTTTCCTGTACCTTGTGCATTGCAGCGAGCCACAGCGATCCCACCTTCTTGTCTTCTGCAGCCTCCATCTGAAGCTGCTGGGCATCCTGGGAGCCCATTGGTTTGTAATGGAGGAGCATCCCACTGGCCCGCGATGTCCCTCCTACACAAACACACCACCAACTCAATACTGTTTGGAAAAGTATCCGTCTGCCTGGACTCAAACACCAGAGAAAACTCGACATTAAATAGAGTAACTGGATGAGATGAGATATGGGAAGTAACTAAAATTGAGCGAAAAGGAAAATGGGAGAACAGTTTTTTATCCCCTCGGACTCCAAAGGATGTAAAGTAAAGTGATTCAGGTGTTGCTTTCATGCAAACTCCAGGATGGGGTAATGGGAGGGGGTGACATCAGGCCGGGGCAGAGGGTGGATGTAGACGCTGAGGGGCGAGCAGCAGCCAACCTTCAGAGACACAGAGGCCGTCCAGCAGGCTGGTGTAAGTGTGAACGTCTTCCTCTGAGTCCAGAGGAAGAGCAGAGCCGTCAGCGCAGCGGTGTTGGAGAACAAAGACATTCTGCTTTATCTTCTAATGACATTCAAAACAACTCATTTCACAAGAGCTAGAAAAACGAAAAGGACGCAAAAACTATTTTTTCCCCACAGATGGAGAAATCAGGAAAACCGCACTGAGCTGAAACTGTGATGTTTGTAGCGTTTCACCTCCTGGACTCGTCCCGTCTGTCAGTATCTGCATGCTGGAGATGCGGGTCAGCTCCACCTCAAAGTGACTTTCACCGTCCAGGAACAGGTATCTGATGAGAAGGTTGAAAAAACCATAGGACTCTGTCTCCCTTCTCATTTAAAGGGTAACAATGTTTGACTAATATTAGGGAAAGCTCTGGCAGGTCGGAGCGTTCAGCACTGACCTGTGGTTGTTGGAAAGGCGGCAGGTCATGGTTTCAGATTTATCTGATGTTCCCAAAGTGATGACAAACGTCCCTCCTGGAAAAACAAAACAAAACAAAAAGACTGAAGAGGGCAACATCTTTCACACTTTTTTTTTTTCCCCAAAGATTAGCTTGGTGATACTGTTTTTGGGATGAAAAAAAAAAGACTTAATGATTTAATTTTAAGTAAAAAAAACAAACTCTATTCTGGTGCTGAGGCAGCACAGGGGCAAAGCATAACCCACGTATTGAGGCCTTGGTCCTCATGTCGACGCCCTCTTTCCTGTTGAACTACTTTCAAACACTGGAGCCAACAAAACTACACACTGGAATTAGGTCAAAGTTATGTGTGAAGAACATCTCCGCAGTCAGACGGCTCAAAGTGTTTTTCAACACTTTCAATTACTTCCTTTTTTGAAGGATGGTTTTGTTTACAGAGTTTTCATAATTCATTTTATTTGTTGTTTGTGTTTTGTTTATTTATCTTGGATATTTAAGATGTATTCCAGTTCCAGTGTTAAATATTTACCAGAACTTAAAGTTTATTGATCTTTGAGAATGTGTCCTTTCATCATTATGCCATCAGCGTTAAATGTCTTGAAAATGGTCTCGAAACAACAATATTATCGTTTATCGCAATAACTTCTGGGAAAATTTATTATCATGACAGTCCTAATTCCACTTAGATTTTTTTTCCTTCCACTGCATCATTAAAAGATTAAATAATATTACATTCCTGGCAACAGTAAGTGCATTTAAAGTGCTGACTACACTGGATGCATAACTACTGGTGATGGCATGAGAGTCAGTGGAGCCAAACCAGGGCGAGCAGAGAGCCGGTTTACCTCCCAGCAGCACTTTGAGCTGCTTGTCGTAGAACTCCAGCTCCTTCTGCGAGACCAGGCTGCACTCTGCACACTGCCTCACCGGGTCAACGAAGCACATCCGCGGCAGCGCCACCTTCTTGCTGCAGCATTTATCGCAGAAACAGCGGCCGCAGCGCCGGCAGTGGTGCTGCAGGACACAGACGTTAGAACAGAGCGAAGCTGATGGTTAGTAGGTCTGAAGTGGCAGAAGATTCAAACGTGAAGCGCTGAAATTTGATCATTTCAGCTAGAAATGATCAAAATTTATTACTAGCAACGTTTTTTTGTTGCTTCCTTAGGAACAGGATCTTGTTTTAAGAAGTTTCCTTAAAACAAAAATTTAACAAATCAGCAGTATTTTAGCATTCACTACAATAACTGCTGAGCAAAGAATCAAAAATGAAAAGAAGAGGATGTAGCAAATGATAAAAATAAATAAATAAATAACAAAAAAGACTAAAGTCTAAGCCAGGGCTGTCCAAAGTGTGGCTCGGGGGCCATTTATGGCCCTATGATTCTTCATGGCCGACCACAACAGGTGGTTTATGCGGAGTGAGAATTTTAATCTCAATCTCTTAAATTGGAGCAAAATTATTAGTGAGAAATTAAAATGTATACAATGGAAAATACTGATCATTGTATTTATTTATTCTGGTTATTTTTAACATTTCCAAACATAAGTAAAAAAAAAATAAAAACACAAAGCTTTTGTCTCAGCCATGCTTTTTGCTTTCTCTGTAATTTCATAAATAGGATCACACTCATCATCTGACTCCTGTTGAGAAACTCCTCAGAGAATTCGGTCATTAAATGTGATGCCAGTGAGAAACCATTTCTAAAGAGACGGCGACTCAACTCCTGTCCTCACTGCTGAGAAGAAGCCGATTGTCTCATTTAACTGGTTTCATCTGAGCCCAGTAGAACGTGCAAACTGGAAATCTTTCTTTTAACAACGTGAAAATCTCTTCAGTGGATCTACAAGGATTTAAATTTCCCCTTTCCCACAACAATGAAAACAAAAAAGACGTTTTTACAAGTATAATTTGAATTATTGTATGCTTAGTTAATTGTTGATCAGTGAAAAACAAAATGAATACATTTTTTTGTAATTTTTTTTTTTAGATCTGACCATTTCGGCCCACATCACTAAGGGTTTGACAAAAAGGCCTGATCAGACAGCCTGCTTTCCTCTTTTCAGTCACAGAAAGCTGTGATTTAGCACCATGGCGCTGCAGAAACAAAGACCAAACAAACCTTTCGTCTGATGAAGTCAAACTTGGTGTCGCATTGCATGCATCTCGCACACTGGGTGACAGGGAAAGAGAGAAAAAACAGGACGTTACACAACATGCTGAGCTGAGCAGATTCCAGTCCGACAGCAGCCTGGCTTCTGCTCTGGCTCAGCCACACATCACGTCCTCTCTGCTGGACCGCCACTTTGCCTACATTGTTTTCTTTCCGTCTCCCTCTGGAGGCATTGCAACCTAAAAAAAAAAACATTCAGAGAAAAAACAAACAGATGCACCTGTACAGAGATGAAAGTAGAGAATAAATGATTGCATTTATTTGTGTGAAACCTGCTCTTCAACAAACAGTGTTGGGCTCTGTCTGCGATTCTGACGCTCACTAAAAAGGTGACGCTTGCTTTTTTTCTTTTTTAAGCAGTGTTCCTTTCGCAACAATTTAGCTACATACTATCATCTGTGTGCGGACGTGACAGTGGGCCCAACACACACACACACACACACACACACACACACACACACACACACACACACACACACACACACAATGTAACTGTAACCGGCTCCTGCACTAATGCTAACCAGCTCCGCTCTGGTTTTAGTTGGACGGGAGAGGCTTGGCTCGCAAACTTCTTCTGTTACCAGACTGGCCATGGCAGCCTGCAACGCCCAGTCCAGGAGCCAACTGCGATGTCCACAAACACGTCAAGCCCGCGGCAGCCCGGAGAAGAAACCCGGATACGGCAACGCGTAGCCACAAAAATAAAAGCTCGCGTCGAGGAGTCGGGCGTCCCGAGTTCGAGACCCGTCCTCGGTTCCTTGGCCGCACCGTCTTTCCCCAGCTGTCACTGACCACTTCCTGTCTGCTTACGTTCTAGTAAAAAAAACCCCAAAAAACTTCAGGAGCAAAAATTAAAAAGCATGGCGATTTAGAGCTTACCCAATTATGAAAAGCTGACAGTTAAGGAGATCAAAATGTGTAATGAGTCATAAAAAAAAATAAAGTGCAAAAAAAAAAGTGTCGTTAAAACCTAAAAATATACCTTTGTTTTTTTTTGTAGTATTGCTACACTACACGTGTGTTTGTGTCGCTATTTTTCAATCAATCATTGATCAAAAGTGCCACCATTTTAAAAAATAAATACCTGCTCATCAAATATTACAGTGGTGACACAACAGTAGCTAACAAGAAGGTACAGGTTCTCCTCCTGCATGAAGTTTTCTCTGAGTTCTTTCAGGGTACTCAGGTTTCCTGTTCAGGTTAATTGTGTTACGTATCTCTGTGTTGCCTCTGAAATGGGAAGTTAACTTGTCCCGGCTGCACCTTAATATACATAAACTGAGATAGAGACAACAATCTGCATTTTCACGAATTAGAAATATTTCGAGCAGCTAAAGTTGTTGTTCCTGTAAGCAAAGGACAAAGCATAAGTCTTCTTATGATAGTGGTGAGCTAAACCCCATTAGCATTATGCTAGGCTAGGAGAGGAGTAGCACTGGTCACTCCATAAGGCACTGTCAACTTTCACCAATTAAGTTTTTTTTTTTTTGGTACTTTTTTGTTGTGAGCTGCAATGATTGTTTTTTTTTTTTAAAACGTTTTCTTGTAAAACGTTCTGCTATTAAATATTTATATTGTATTTAAGAAATTTCCCCTTACTGTGCTTTTTTAAATTCTTTTTTTCCCAATACTTTTTAGTGAATCTGTATGTTTCCATTATGGTGCAATAAAGGATAAATATTTTCTACTCCAAAGCGCCAGAAGTCACAATTTATTTTTGTTTTAACAAACTGTTTTGTTTGTTGTTTTTTTTTGTTTGTTTGTTTTGTTTTTACACATTTAGTCTGAAAATACTAACCGGAAGCGACATGTTTACTGTATTAGCTTCGCGCTGGTGTGTAACCACTTCAGATAGCATTTGGCTGTCAAACGCCTCACCTCTTTGTCCGGGACCCACTGCGGCTCGTCCAGGGAGAACGGGCTATTGAAGGCGCCGTTCTCCGGAACCATTCGGAGGCCGCTGGGGCTGCGGACCAGCTTCTTCCCGTCTGGAACCGAGGACATTTCCTTTAAAGCGTTTCCCCTCTCTTCTGTCGAGTCGTCTTCTTCTATCACAAACTCCAATCAAGCCACACCCTCCAGGAGCATTTCAACCAATCACAGCACAAAACTGAAGTCACGTGAGAAAGTGTGGACGAGAAGGCTGTTTGTGTCCACTATCAGTCAAAACATACTGTAATCTCGAGAGAAACGAGAAAAAAACAAAATATTTGTTTCGGAGTGTTTGCCGAGCGAACGGTTTAGTTTATTCAAAATGTAAATGAAGATAAATGACAAAGCAATTAAAAAATATTTATTTTTGCAAATAAAGTTATGTTAGTGACAGTCAAAAGTCATATTGACTTTGATTTTCACTTTATCAATGCTTGTTAATAATTAGCAATGTGACTGGTTCAAGTTCCCCATCTTCTGTTTGACTCAGCAGGTTCATGGCTGGGTGTTCCTCCAGCAGAGACAATCTCAAACAGAGTTAACATTTATTTTGGAATATTCATAAAACCATGTGTGGAAGTATGTCTTAAGGCTCAGTCTAAACTAATTTTATCTCAAGCTCTTCATTTCCTTCATAAAAGTTGGGTTCATAACCCTCACCTTGAACGTCGTTTAAAGGGACAGTGCGTTTATCGGCCTAGTGTTCGCTACGGGAGTTTATTCATGGAAAACAAAAGCAGAGAGAAAAGCTCAGGAAGGCTGGAACGTTTAATTTAAGGTTAAATCTTACAGCTTTGGTTCAAAAATGATCTTTACACATTAAATTAGAATTGTATAGGTAGCTTGAATCGATTGAAGCAGAGCAGACAAGCATAACACACATCACTGGAACAGTTTCTTCCTATAAACCTCTTGGAATAAAAGCATCGGAACACACGCGTTTACAATCTGAATCATCTTTAAATCTTATTCATAAATTGCACTTCACTCAAGTAAAGTCTTGTCTGGATCAAACATTGAGAACAACTGGAGCTCTTTCTACTGGTAATGTTGGAAAATCTGGTGAATAATTTCAAATTGTGTAAAATTAGCCTCAACTGTCACGTTCCAGTTGATTCAGTTCCAGGTGACAGAGTGAATAAATATGAAGTGTTTTTTTTTTTGTTTGTTTTATTTTGTGCATAAACATAAGGATTTTCCAGAGCACAGCATGGATAAATACACATAAAACAGCATTGAGAAAAATGTAAACACAGGACTTCAGATATCAGAAGCTAAAACTTCAATCAACACAGAACAGAACAATTTAAAGAGGAAGCAGCTGAGATGAGGCCGGTCAAGTTTCAACTTATGTCCTTCAAATACAAGAGGATTTTCTGTCCCTTCATAAACTCAAATCGGACCTGAGAGCTAAATAAGGAGCTAGCGTTAAAACTTAGACACTCGGAACGCTCTTCTTCGCTGCTTTTCTCCCTTTTTGCACAGGGAAGGCAGACATGTTCTAATGCAGATATTTTATCAGACAAACTTTGGACATTTGTCAGGTTTCATGTTCAGGTCTTGCGTCGACATTTTTGGTGAGATTTAAAAATGTTAAGTTCTCCAGTCAGTCATAAAAATCTTCAGCTATTCTGGAGCGATCGTGTTTCTATGGACACCAGAGTAACATTAAAACCTGACTGAACAAATATCTGCTTTTTTTTTTTTTTTTTAAAGTGGGTCCTACTGAAAGCTTGTAAGTAGTTAATATCTCGCCTGCAGTAGCTATGATTCAGCCCAAACTCATCAATACCCCTAGCACAGTCTGAGTTAAAACTGTTTTTTGTTTGTTTGTTTTTTTCTGATGTAAAATGAGATCATAATCTCCAAATAGGTAAAGCTATTTAAAATGGGTATTGATTCTGAAATCTATAGATGTATATACATATTTTCACATATTTGATTTAACATTGTTTGTAAAAAAAATTACGCAATCCATTACAACACTGAATGGAAAAACCTTGATTGATGTTGCAGCAATCTGTAAAGGTTAGCAAGTGTTCACACTGCAGTTCTAATGTTTTAATGATCTCCAGGTGTTTGAGACTGATGCACATTCAAGCTGGGACTCCAAAACGTCAGTATTTCTTCCAGCCAGAAGAAACATGGAGGGAAAATGCAAAGACTGCTTTGAAACTAAATCAAAATGGGGTGTGAATCATTTCGGGCTTAAGCATAACTCTGTTGCCGCTTTAATTTAGCATAAACCCAGCTTAGATCCCACAGACTGAAGTTAACAGCTCCACCAAACACCAAAGTAGACATTAGATTAAGACTTGTTATTTTGGGGGAATGGAGGTGTGGGGATCACCTGGGGTCTAACGAACATCTGTGCACCTCCAGGGTCAAACCCACTCCAACACGAACCACTTAGCTTTGAACATCACCCACATCAAACACCCACACAGCGACACAAACGAAACGCTTTCAGGTCAAACAACCAGGCTGCTATTACCTCAGCGTGATCTGCCTGCTTGGTTACAAGATGGATTTAATAAATGCCATCAGGATTCGCTCTTTACATGTCCGTTTTGAAGAGCAAATATGTCCTGGAAACATGCAGGCAACCAGCTTCTCTATATGGTATGCCAGCAATGCCAAGACTGACCCGTAAAAGAAAACAAACTTTTGCTAACTGCTAACTGCTTATAACATTTCAACAAAACCTTACTTTAAAAAAAAGATGCTGAATGTATTCAGGCTATAAAGGGGCAGTATTATGTAAAAAATACTTTTTTATCCTTTTATAATGTTATTCCTTCATCAATAACATATCTGGAGTGTTGCTTTGGTACTTTTATGCAAGCTTAAGAAATGCTTTAATCTCCATGGCAACCATGCAGCTATGCAAAAACAACTTGGTGGACCTAGCTCTGCCTTCGAAGACAGAGCTCCTCTTCAGAGCTGCAGTTGTAAAGCTTTCAGCCCTCCACTCACCTCCTTCAGACTAGCCAGATTTAATTAGCAAACACCTGGTGGAACTGAGCCTCTGCTGAACTTGTTATAGGACTTACTTCTCAGTGCAACACTGGTAAATCTGTTGCTAAAGGAGCAATGTTGTGATGCTTTCCTGAAGGCAGAGTTTCAGAAAAAGCAGGAGCATTTAAAGAGACAGAGGCCCAATTTCAAGACATTAAATACAGTCAAATTTCTTTAGTCATATTTGTTATATATAGCGCTATGTGCCTGGAAAATATATAATACTGCCCCTTTAACGTTAATTAAGTATTTAATTTAGGGCTATTTTTAGAACAGAACAGTGCAAAACAATAATTATCATAAGCTGAACATATTTTTCCTCACGAGAAAAGTTGTTTGTTTTGATGGCAGGTGACTCATTTCAGACAGTATTTTGTAGAAAATGGCTGCTGAACCACAGAGTTGCTTTGCTGTTTCTATAACAACGTCATAATTTCGTAAACCAGAGCTTTCAGCCCAGCAGTAACTCGGCATTCAGTTTCTCTGGGTGAAACGGGGGGAGTTCATTTTGAGCTGCGGCTCGGTGAAGTAAAACCTGCGCCTGTGTCTGCCTTCAAACTAACTCCAGCATAATTCATATTTTCCATATCACTAAAACCAGGAAACACAAGCTTTCTCACAGACACACACACACACACAGCAGACCACTGTACATTCACACTCCTGACACGCAGTGACAGGAGGACAGGCTTCCTGCTGGGAGCTCAAACCTGCAGCAGTGGGGTCAGAGTTCAGAGGCCGTCCAGTGAGCACTTTGCATCGCGATGCTGAAGAACGACGAACACGTGAAGCTTTCCTACAAACAGAAATTTACAGTGAAGGCAGTCCGGCGGTCAGAGGTGACAGTTCACTTCCTTCAATGCACCAGATCGGTTTGGCTGGCGCTCAGGTCGTGATGTTTTCTCAAACGATGATTTCGTTCCTGACGGAAACAGAGACAGGTCAGAACTCAGTGCCAGATCAGTGATATTAGTGAAATAACAACACATTTTATATAAATACACACCAAGAGACAGAGAGAGAGACATACAGGAGAAAAAGGGGGTTCAATTCTTGTCCATTTTTTGGAATTGAAAACAAGGTCCTGGTTTTTTTTCACTGCGTTAAACAACTGATCATCTTACAATAGTTTTCTTAAAATCTTAATTTTCTGTCTTTTCTTGCATCATTCAAGTCAAGTTGCTCCAACCATGGACAGAAATCTACAACTTGCACAAAAGTGGAAAAATTTGTTCTACCACCAAAGTGTAATTCACAGAATTACCAGAAATTTGGACCAACTGTTTGATACGTGATATTTTATTGCCCAAGCGAATGCATAAATACATGGATAAAGTTCTATGAACAACAACAAACAATAAAACCTTCAAATTAGTTTTGATCTTAATTCGATGGGTTGGATCAATAGCTTTATTGACTGTTGTCACAATGGAGGAAAATGATTTCATATTTAGCTGTAAAGAGGGACAGAAGCTCCAGTCTAACTCTGCAGTTCAACCTTGATCACATCTGGGTGGAGAAGAAAAAGGAGTCAGATTCTTCAAATTCCTTTTTTTTGTCCTTCGTTAAAAAAAAAAAAAAAAAAAAACGAAGGACTTGTGGGGTTTTTTCTGCATCACAAGAAAAAAACAACTAACTTTCGCATATCTGGTTAATAACAATTGAACAGCGATATTGTTGTGTTTCTTTCAAGCTTTTTTCCCCCTAATGTCAGACGAGTTCAGGGACTTTTGCTTTGATGCAAAAATGAGAATAATTATTTAAACGACTCCATTTGCTGATAGATTCAAAACTTGTCAAGGAAACTGACGCGAAGACGTCTCACGTTTAGGTATTTAAATAGTTTACAAAATATACACTGCATGGTTTGTGGCAAATTTAAAGCGAAACCTTTTAGCTTTATATAAGCAATAGTTGATTTCTTGCCATTTCCCAATTAACACCCAATTTGTTAGTTGAGGAGTTAGTTAGCAGGTAACCTGCCTGCTTTGGTGGGCCGCCATGTTTGGCTGGTCTTACAGGTGAGCATACTCCTCCCATTTTCAGATGATGGACTGAACAGCGCTTAGTGAAATGTTCATCATTAATACAGGCTGTTAATATATAACCTAATCATGCTTTAAAATTCCCCACCCGTCGGCTGTTTGCTACCTAATGTCCTCATAGTGAACTACAACTAACGACATCTGAAAATGAGAAAACATTTTGCTTAACTTGAATAAATAAAAAATGTAATTAACTAATAAAAACTTTATTAGTTAATTACTAATAAGTAATATTTAGCTAACGATAATGGATAAAGACTAGCAAAAATACTCTTTAAAAACTAATTTAAACTAACTGAATTAGACAAAAAAAATTACAACAAAATAAAACTATTAAAAACTATTATAAGCCTGCTTCACACATCACATTGACATTAAATTAAACATTGTTTACTACTTTCAAGACTGGTCACATTGGATTTTCTTTGGAGGTGTCTTATTAAAGGGGGGCGAATGCAAATCTATTCCACACTTCTGGGATACTTTTTTTTTTTTAAAGAGGCTAAAATCCACGCATCGTCTTTCTTCCAGCTAAATCACGCACTACTTTATGCTAAACAGCACATATAGTGACACAAATGGAGCGTGAATACTTGTGATAAACAAAAAGGTTATGGAAGCTTCTGGCAGAACAGCAGTTAGAAAAACAAACCGGAGGATTCACTGCAAACACCAACGTTTTGACAGGATGGCTTCCTTACTTGGTAGAGGTCTCCGGCAGGCTTGTCCGGCAAGTTAAGAACCCCCAGAGAGCTGGCCCGCTTCATGCTGCTCCCACATGCAGAGAGGCAGGGTGAGGGGTCAGGGGTCAAGAGGTGAGGGGTGGAGAGTCAGCCGTAAGCTTTTAAACTCAGTGGTGTTACATGAGGGTTAATGATAATTTCACAAAAAGGTTAGTTCCACAATAATGTGTCGGATCTTCTGTATTCAGATTAGACATGTACAATGTTAGCACCACTTCCTGACGCAAATCTGCAATTTTTTTTTTTATACATTTAGTTTGTTAGGTTGATGGAAAATTCAGCAATGTGTGTGTGTTGTTAGACAGGGATGACATTTTGGGCTGCATGTTTGTGAAAAATTGGAAAAAAATAAAGAAAAAAGTCAAGATTATTCTGCCTTTACTGACGGGACAGCAGCTGGGACAGCAGCTGTGACTGAGCTGGTTAAGTTGGGTCTGGCAGACCAAAATGTGAAACCAGCTACTGATCTGTGCTTAGTTACAAACACAGACAAACACAAAATCTTACCAAGTGTTTTTGGCCGAGTACACTTGAAATAAGACAAAACTAAGATTTTCTTTTAAATAAATAAGTCCTTAATATTGATTTTTTTTAAAAAGCACTAGTTTTATTGGCAGATTATGTCACTTATAACATGGGAAAAATGTTCTGTGATAAATGAAATAATCTGCCAATTCAACAATATTAAGGAATATTGACTTAAAACAAGCTCCTGGATTTTGTTCAGAAATTACTTTCAAGTTAGTTTTGACTTATTTCATGTGAATTAGAATATTTGCTCTACAAAATAGACCAAAATACTTGGTAAGAGTTTGTGTTTTTACAGTTTACAAAAAGATTTAAGAAACACCGTTTTACTATGTTGTGCACCAAGACATTCACACTACAAGTCCAACACATGCAAACTCAAAACACGAAGCATAAAACTTAGGTTTATGTGAATGTCACTGCAGCAAACATCCATCTTCAAGTGCATTTAATACTCCAAAGGTTTAGTTGGGTTTTTTTTTTTTTTAAATAATTTCCGATGCACATTCCTTCCTAAACAGCCTGAAACACAATGTTATGTCTGAACGACTTTCACTGCCAACAGAGAAAGCTCAGTTTCACTGTGAGAACAGTTCGACTTCTCTTTCAGAAATCTAATTACTCAACTTTTAAACATTAGACTCTAGATAAACAGGCAAATTGGCTGGTGACCAGAATCATTTGAATTTTAATGAGCAACCCTGACCAGTGACAATACACCATAAATAAAGGCTACCAGATGGAGCTGATATTTTCAGGCTAACCGAAGCTCAGCGAAGTTGCTCACTTTACGATTTTGGTTTAAATACAAGTTAAAAAAAAAACTGATGCACACATTCATGGTATCTGTTCAGAACAAATAAAAGAGGGGTTATTTAGTCAGAGATGTTTCTGCAGTGACGTTACACATCAGTGAGTCCGTCATGATGATGATGATGATGATGAGGAACACCAACATCCTGTCAATCACCATCGCGAGGCACAGTGAAGAGCAGCACCAAGGAACACGAGAGACCAGCAAGAACAAAGATGAGGCATGCAAGTCGACATTCAGAAGAAATAAACATTTATTCATAAATAAAAAAATAAAAACAGAACAATGAAAAAATAATACATTTTTATTCTACACAGGACAGCCATGCAGACATTTAAAAACATAAAGATGGACTTATAAAAGTCCAGAACAGTTACAGTTCAGCCACAAAATGCAGTGAATAGATGGAACGATTAGTTGGAAATTATTTCCATGGGCACAACAAGTGCGATGGAAAAAAGTCACTGGGAGACATTAGTAGTTAAACACGGCCCACTGCGCCTCGAGCAGAAAGACCTTCCCTCCATTCATCTGTTAGTCTTTGGTTTTTCACCGGGAAGATGTTCAGGTTTGGTTTACGGAGCCCTTAAAGTCCGATTCGCAGGCTTTTCAAGTCCCTGCTGTTCAAGCCAATCAAAAAAATATGATCTTACACACAGAGGTTAAAGATTTTTTACCGTCGGCACTTTAAGGGCTGTGTATCAGTCAGTGCAAGCGCTAAAAAAAATGCAAGAACTCAAACATTTGAAAAAAAAAAAAAAAAAGAGAAAGAAAAGCAAATGTTCCTTAAATAAAATATAAGGATTTGATGGATTTATTTTCTTTTTTTTAAACATAATCTTTTGGAAATGTGGTAAATACCTCAAGACGTGTTTTTCCATCAGGGCAGCACCCTTTTTAAATGATGCTTTTCTCTAAGATTATATTCCCTCTCTGGAGAATTAACTGTTTTAAAGTTGTTCTTTAATGTTACAAAATGACCCCAGAAGTAAATACCACTAGTGTCTTTACATTTCTTTTCTTTTTACAATACTGCACGTTTCTATAAAAGACAACATGTACCAGTTTACAATACTTCTAAAAGTACTTTGTCGCCCCACTTTCACCTAAAAAACAACAACAGTTTTTACTGAAAACCAAGGCAGTTTGCAGAAGTCAGAGTTTGCTTCCGTTTCATGTTTTGATTCATCTATAGATAAGACACCTATAAAGAAATGTAGGGGGAAAAGTAATAATTGCATATGGGACAAGAGTCCCTAAAAACACTTAAGTGCAAACAGCTTCACCACCGGCAAAGTAGAAGAGTTGGCTTGTTTTGGTTCTGGTTAGCGCACCAGCCAGCTCGCTGCTCCAGGCTTCCAGTGTGTGACAGGAGCCACCTGTAGCAGTTAAAGCAGGACGCTAGAGCTGCTGATAGTTACCCGGGGTTTTTGTGCTCGCCGTCTCGTGACGAACTGCCCCCTTTGAGCTTGCGGACCAGTTTCTCGCTGCTTCGACGGAGCGACGCGCGTAGTTTACTGAAGGAGCCGCTTCTCTTCAGGGACCCCGATCCATCCTGGTGGGACACATCACAGGCTTACCCTTATTCACGCCACTTTCTAAGATATGCACAGATGTTCAGGACTTTCATATTTGACCAACATTGAGTTTGCAGTTGAGATGCACCAAGAAAAATTGGCTTGTGACAGAAATCGGATGACGTTCAGTGGCTAAGGCCTACCAGGTCGCTCTGGTTGTGTTTCCATTGACCATAAGGTTACAATGAAAATAAATCCGCTCTGTGGAAAAAGGCCAATTTTGGAAAAACTCACATTTATGAATAAAAAATTTTCTGCACTAGGATCAGGTGGTATTTCAGCCGGATTGAAATATACATTTCTGCAGTGGAAAAACTTTTTTCACACCCTACTAGTGATGTGATCAACAGTCTATTACTTCCTATTACAGGAAGTGGTGATAAGAAGTAATGCTGTAATACTTCTTATGACAAGAATTTCCACAAAGCGCCACATAGCCGCTCACAAGTTGCTCCAACGCCTGAATGAGACGGCGACGTCGCCTCTGATTGGCTGATGAATGATGAGCGCTATAGCGCCACGGCTGAATTATGAAAAACTCTCTATATCTTTTGCTGCCATAATTTTTAACGACTTATGTGAATAAGCTTATTCATGTGTAGTTTTATTTACATTTTTCATTTAATGGAAAGACAATAATTACAAAATTGTGTTTTTTCGACATTAGCGACAAAGATTTGCACACATTTGAAATGGAAACGCAGCTATTGGCAGCAACACTCTTTCCTCACATCCAATTACTGACATCACCACAGATCCCATAACCACCAGCTTGTCCATGTACTTTAAATTCTATCATTTGTATTTGTTTGTAAAGTGAAATTGAAATTGGCTAGAATCAATATTAATAGGTCAAACTTAGTGATCTTATATGGGTCACAAATTTCTGCTTTGTATATCTTGTGTCCAAGAAAAGGACAATCAAAGGTTGGTACACTAATATGTTGAACTGGTAAAACACCAGTATGATTCATTACACGTTCCCAGGCCCAATTTTCCAATGCCAGAAGGAAAGTGACTGCCCAGCAACTTTTAGATCAATTCAAGTTCCAACACAGCTGAATAAAATGAATGGCTTACAGCCAGACTTCTGCAAAACACAACAACCTGCTGGGGAGATAATTGTGTCGTTTGATTCAGGTGTGTTGCAGCAAATGGCTCATGAAGTCAGGAGTTGGAGATTTTTATCAGCTTTTGCAATCTTTAACTATATGCAATCTTTTACAACTTTATGCAAAAACAGTTTTACAATATTTCATACCAGACAAACAAGTGTTGCACGAGATCAAAAAAGACATCAAAACAAGCACAAACTGATGTCGATGTATTTGCACACTCACTGACAAAGCAGAGCTGGAACTTTAATGTGTTGTTTAATTTGAATTTTGAAAATCTGCTATAGCCACTTTTACAAGAGTGGAGGCCTCTGAAATGTCACTCAGAGAAAAAGTTATTTTTCACTCATAATGCAACAAGTGTGCATACAGCATCTTGCCTTTACCCACAAATAAATTGGCAGTGCAAAATTATTCATACACTAGATTTAAGCAAATCTAAAAAAGGAATAAAAAACAATATCCTTCTATCCATTTACCCATCTAATAGTCTAACAGAGACAGGGGAGCGCTGGGTGGCACAGTTGGTGGAGCAGATGCATCATGTGTGGAGGTCACTGTCCTGGGTTCGATTCCTCGTCTTTAAGATCGGCCGATAGTCGGTCACCCAATGTTACGGAAATTGGGGCCAATTTTTCCATCGGTCAATTTATCGGTGCACCCTTACCAATAAACCATCTTTGGGTGATCAGTTTCTAGGTTCTGTGTTATTGTAATACACATACGTTACTGTAGGGTGTTACATTTTATTCTTTGCTCCAAGCAGTTGAAATCGAGCACTAAATTTAGTGGTTACCTTGGTAACTCCTTGAGTCTTTCTGTCAATATTGGAAAAGAATGACTAGTTATATTGTGATAATTATGCTACATTATTTCTGAAGCAGAAACACATAAAGGCTTTTCTGCTTTAACCTAAAACAGCTTGATCATGTTGTAAAGTACAGTGAACTTTGACCTCAGTCTACCTAGACTATAGCTTTGACAAACTTAATGTCTCCAAGAAGTCAACTGAAGTTAGTGAAGTCCTGGACACCAAGCTACCCAGTAAACTTCTGGAACATGAAGATTGACAATTTGAAAGAAAATGTATAAAAATGTGGAATGAAAAATGACACAGGTAAGTGAGATATGAAAGTGTTTTGCTGCTGTGTGGTGCAAGAAACTTCACTCTCACTCGGTCATGAAGGCGCACAGAAGCAGAGAAGGAACGCACAAAGAGGCAAGAGGCACCGGTTCAGGTAAAGCAGAGAGATTAGGTTTTATTAGAAGTTAAAGACAAACTGGGAGATGCACAAACAAGACAGAGGACACAGAATATTAGTAGCAGAAGTCGAGGACAGGCTGAGGAAAAGGCTCCTTAAACCCCAAAGTTTCAGGAAATGCAACAATAAAAGCTTATTTACACCAAATGCCGTCACGTTCTCACTACCAACCCTAAGATAGATACACAGACGGTAAAGATGAAACTCCTATTTCAGTTGAATTTATCTGAATACAGTTTTAAATTAAATAAATAAAAATAAAAAAAAAAACTTACAGCTTTTCTTAAAACCACATTTTAATTCCTCCTGCATGAAAACCAGCTGGCATTCACATGCTCTGTTGACCCCTGACCTCCCAGGAAACAGATGAACTACTTGCTACTGTGGCAAGAAGTGAGACCTACATGTGCAGAACTACAAGCTACGCTGCTCCTGGTCATGCTGATGCCGTTATTTACAGTGTGTTTAGTCACTACTCGGATTATTTGTCAGTAGAAAATGGGTAATACAGTTCATTAGAACTGCAGGATATCATGACCTGGTGACAAGCTTGAAATGGAGGACAAAGTTTGAATAACATCTACTGTGTGTTCTCTAACTGGAATGTCTGGTGACGTCATAATGCCATTTACAGGCTATGTTTCTATGAGACATGAGGATCATTGTAGTGGATTTTAATAGGAGCTGATGTGTTTGAACATCCAAATGTTTCCCTTTCATTCTGACCCAAAGGAAAATCAACATCAGCCATAATGTCTCTTTTCTCATCTGTGTTATTTCTCTTTGTCCTTGCCATTTTGTTACAGTTTTGTTTCATTAGGATGTGTAGCCTTCAGGTCGGCTCCATTTTTACCAACTAACTTACCAACACGACTAAAGACAGAAGAGCAGAGCCAATGCTTGATCCTGATTATTTTTAATATAGTCGAAAACCTGCTTCTTGAACAAAAACCAACATTTCTTTTAAGGTTTTTGTCCAAAGTAATTTCTGATAAATGAGATCCATGTTTCCATAAAACTGCATATACATACACAGGTGTCGTAAAAAACAGCATGTGTAAGAATTAGATCAACCATCTGTAATTTGTATTTAAATATGAAAGAATATATTCCCCCTTATAACTTGTTCAAGTTACAATCACAAACCTTTTTCTATTTTTACAGATTTTAGGTAATAAACCAACACAAAGTAGCTGCACATAATCGTGAACTTCTATGTATTTTTTGTTTCCTGCTCTCTTCAGTCATTATCAAAACAGCTTTTCTTACCAACTCCACAAAATAAATAGCTAATTAGTAAATTAAGTCAAATAAATAGTAAATTTGCTAAATGTGATCAAGTGTTCATTAAAGGAATGCAAATTCCAGGCAATGAAAGTTTTATTTTCTTATCTTGAGAAAGGAACTAAATTGTTTTATTTGCCTTTTTTTTTTTTAAATATTTCCATATAAAATGGGCCAAAAGGTCAAATGAAAAATCTGCATAATGTGCCAATTTCTTTATCCGAATAATTGTCAGAATACTTGATAAAAGACTCAATTACTGAAATAATTGTTAGCTGCAGTCCTACATATGAATGTAGATCTTTGGCCACATGTTTACAAGTCATTGTCCATTTACTCTGACCAGCTATTTGTTTTCTGTCTACCCAGAATAATGCTGCCACCACCGTCATTCACTGGTACACCTGCCGATGTTGTGCAGCAGGTGTACCGACTAATTAGGTGACTTCTAACCCTAAAAAAAATAAAATAACTGCCACACTTTTCAGATTTTAATTTGTAAAAGGTTTTGAAACCTGTATCTTTTCCTTCTATGTCACAATTATGCACTACTTTGTGTTAGTCTCTCTTATAAAATCCTCCAAAAATCACAACACTGAATTTTATGATTGTATCCTGACAAAAAGAGAAAAAGTTCCAGAAATCAGGAACAGTAACTGAAGTGTTCCTTGCAACAGTTCAGTTACTGTTGCGAGGAACACTAACTGAACAATAAGCTCGTTGCTTTGGAGTTCAGGCCAAAATGAAGAGAACTCCTGGGCACAACAGCTACGTTTATGGACATACTGTCACAGCGGCCGCCCGCCACCCACAGCAGATCAACGGTTCACTGGGGTTAGAGGGGCGTCAGAGTGGTATCAGTGAGGTTCAGTGTGGTGTGAAGAATCCCTCCAGGATAAAAAAAAAAAAAAGAGCAAGGGATTGAAGGGGGTTGGAGCTGGAAATCGAAGAAAACCGCAAAGCTGGAGGGGTGGAGGCGAGGTGAGGCCAGGCATCCGTCATGCAGAAGACAAGTTTTTAGAACCATTACAAGGCATCTGGAGTTAAGCCTGCCATCCAGACAGAGCACAAAGACAAGAGAGAGAGAGAGAGAAATATAAACAGTGACAGGTAGAAGAACAAAGGCACATGAGACATGGATGGAGCAAAAGTTGCAAAAGCAAAGCAAAGCAGGCAGATGGAGGAGAAAAAAACCCCAGCAGCAGACAAGGTTTCCACTAATCAGACACAAGCTCTGTTCACCAAACAGTGGAAGGAAGCACTAGATCTGGACGCACATCAGAAAAAGCAAATAAAAACATTTGTAAAACAAACGGCATAAATCGAAATATATATTTATGTCATTCAACATGGTAAACAATTTGATATTTTCCCAATTTGTGCAAGTACAGTAGGTCTGATTTCCACAAATGGGTTCAAGGTTCCTCACTTGGCTGGAAAACGTTTTCTCGAGGTCTGGACTTCCATTTTCCACTATTAGTTCATGATGAAATACTGCATTTTTATAATTTGGCCTCTAGGTGGAGCTGTTCAACAGTTCACTGTGTTGGTTTAATCCTGTGTCTGAATTTGGAAAACAGCTGAGAGACTTTTATTAAGGTGGTGGAACTTTGTTAAAACACAGCAAAAAAACAGGAGAGGAATAGAGAAAACACATGAGAGCAGCCAGAACTCTGCTGAACCAGGCAGTTCAATCATTTTGCCAACACATATAGGAGTTTTGAGGGGGTTTTTGCTCAACTAACCTATTAAAAAATGTCACACCCCCATTAAACAATTAACTTAGATAATTTTTACAATTCTGATTTTTTTTTTCTTTCTTGTATTTAAAGTAGAGCTAAAAATAGGTAAGCTATGTACTGCAATTTCATTTTTCCTCTCTCTGGCTGCAAACATGTTTAGGGGCAAAGGTAGAAAAAAGAAAAGGACAAAAAAAATGAGGACAAAAGTCACAGTTTTCGTTCTCAGAAAGCAGCACATCAAACAAATGCATGGATGCATGCAGCACAATGCACACAGATAGAGAACATCAAGCAGGAGTACAGTACAGAGCCCTGGTTAAGTCAGAAAAGATTTTTCAGTTTGATTTATTAATTAGAGGGAAGAGAAGTGGTTTCACAGCTGCCTGTAGAGGGCGCTCAAGGGGAAACCATTTCTTTGACAAGTTGAAAACCAAAATATGGTTTTGAAATCGCAGACAGATGGTGAAGTACAGGCATAAAAATGTCACAAGTTTGACAATAATGTATACAACAGTTTATCATCTATTAATAATATAAATTCAGTTGAATGTTTTTTTCTGTTAAGTATAAATGAAGACAAAAACAATCCCTTCTGAAGCTCGGTCGGGTTCAGGTGTTTGATTCGGCTGCATCCTCTATAGAAACTCTCCCACAGTCATGACCAGGGCTGGCTCAGATGCTCATTGATTGTTCAGGGTGCTATGGCAACCGTTGCTATGCAAGAGGACTAGTTCAGCAGAAGCAGCAGCAATTTACAGCCAAGTCTGCATCTACATGTCGTGTCACTGCAGCGACTAGAAGCAGAACACTGCAGACTCTCCGGAAGGTTAGAAACCTGACTGTGCTGCAGAGAGACAGGCTGGACGGGTTTATATGTGGTAGATTTACTGTAGGAAAATGTTTAAGTGGGTTAGAAAGTGGAACAAAGAAAATTTTAAGCTAGGAATGCTCAAGAAAACAAGCAGACATCTGGGATCTAATGATTTTATCCTTGACTGGACCAGATCACCTATTGGCCAGCTTTAGACTAAACATACTCTTGGGCCAATTCCACACATAGCTGGATTTCTGGGGAAACAAATATATTTTTATGCATTTTGGCCTTTCATTCAAAAAGCTCAGTTTAAAATCACTAAAAACAATTATTTATGAACACTCTAACAGAAATGGAGATATGAGAAAACAGCATTTCTGTTTGCATGCGTACAAGGAAAAACAGAGTTTTAGGGTCTGAGACAAACAATGAACCAATATATCGACATAATTTGACAGGATTCTCAATCAACATTGTCTTATGATTTAATAAGTATGTTTTCTAATAAGTTACCTAAAAGGAGTTCAACCTATACGCCTGTCCACACGAATTAAGTTCTATTTAATTCCTAAGAGGAAGTCAAGGTTGTTTTGAAGGATTCTGATTGGCTGGCATAGAGTTCAGCTCTGTGTTACGCTGCCCCTATTGGGTTGGTATGTTTAAAGCAAAGCTCAGAGGTGGGTTTGTCAAGGTTCATGCGGATGAAAACTTTTCTCAAACCAATCCAAAGTGTACGATTTTTTTTTCTTCCTTTTTGAAACATTGTGGTGGAGTTAATCATTTTTATATGAACCTTGCTACAAGTGGACAAGGCCAAAGTCTCAATCGCCATAAAGAAAACCATTGAATGCTACCAGGTTGAGCTGACAACACTTCAGTATGGAAGTTATTTCAGAAAGATGACTGAAAGTTCCACAATTTCAGTATTAGTGAAATGTTTAAGAATGAAGTCAGAAGAAGCAGAGATATAAGAAGCTTTAAGAAAGGTAGCTGTATGTAAGCTGTTCATTCAGGTGGCTAGCCAGGCTAATGCTAGTAACTGCTAATATAAGATGCTAAATGTTTGTTGTCATAGTGTCTTTGTTATAACTATACAGACTAGTTAATGCATCATAAGAGAAAAGCTTTGTGTGGTTACAATAATTCTGTAGCTTTTCCCCTCATATGATGAAACTTCAATGTGTTTCATAGAAGATATAATTCTTTTTAAAAGGTTTTATAATTAAAATCCATGTCATAAAACCTTTGGATGTTACTGTAACATTAAAAGAGCAATGTTTGAAGTTTACAAAATTATAGATCAGAAATCACACAAAAAAATGCAAAATCTTTGATTTTTGGGACGGTTCATTAAATGACTACCATTCAACTTGGGTGACTTGAGTTTTATCCCTTGAGGCACCTTTAAATTGTCTACTCACATTTCAACCCCACATGGCACATGTAAAAATTTAATGTTCTTTTTTTTTTTTAATCTGTTTTTGTGCCCGTTCTGTCCAAAATTATTTGAGTTTCTGTAAGAGAAAAACCTACAATAAGCACTCCCCAACTACAACAGCAGCATGGAAACAGCAGTGACAGACAATCAGCATCATCAGTAAGATGCTATTGAAATCCTCCATATGAAGCTGATCAAACAGTAAAATTGTTTCCATTTTAGAAAATGCTTTTCTGTTTTAGAAAAACACTTCACTTTGTATGTATCTTTATTGAGAGAAGCCACTGAACAATGCTTTTCCCCCCAAACATCCAAACAGACATTAATTGCAATTGTAATCTGCAGAGGGAAGCAAACTTTAAGATGGTTACTCTGCTTCTATTCTCACTCCCTTTACTCATTTGCAACTGTTGCTTTGGTCCACAAAGATGGAGGCTGAGTATCATAGGGACGTAGCTGTTGTTCCAGCTGACAGGCTGCTGGTATAAAGCGCTGAGGGCTGTGTACTGTACTTACCCCGTTCCACTCCACGCTCATACTCACTTCCTCGCCACCGTCCGGCCCGCTCTCGTACTTCACTATGTCTGAAGTCAGACTCTCTCGGCTGCGATGCTTGTCGCCGGCCTCTGGTTCACTGAGAACCTCGGCAACGCGCTGCTTGTGCACGTTGTCCAGACCCTGAAACACAACAGAGCTCACTAGGTTACTTTAAAAATGGAACGGGTTGCATCAACAAGTCAATGTAATTTCACTGCAACTATTATATAACCTGCAACAAAGTAATTCAATTAATTACATATATTTACTTTTTAATATCTAGACAGTAATGTGTCATGTCATTTGCCGATCTGGACTTGAATAAGATATTAGGAACAATTAATTCAGCCTGTTTTTATCTCGTATTGTTTTGATATATCCTAACTATATGTTTTTGCCATTTGACTTCTACAGTTTCACTTGGATATTCTTACACATAATTCTTCAGAAAAAGTTCTGCAGTGTGAGCTATCCTGCTCTGTTCTCTGACAATTTCTGGCCTAGATTCTACTCAAGTATTCTCAAAGAAGGAACCCTCAATATTTTCAGATTAAATAAAATTAGCATTTTCGTAAAGTTTCACTTTTAACCAAACCTCAATACCATACCAAAAAAAAAAGTCATTCTGTTTTTGAAAGTACAAACACTTGTGCCGTTTGACTCACTTCAACCAGCAGAAGTGAAACAGCCCACCTGCTTTCTGGATCGCATGGCTGCCTCCTCCAGAGTCTCAGCTGCCTCAAACTTGCCCTGCCGCCTGTAAAGAGCTCCCAGGTTCTTCAGGGTTGTGGTCACCGTGGGGCTGGAAAGCGGTGAGAGGATTATAATGTTTGTAAGTCACTTTGCTGATCAGTAAAATAAGAACTGCGATTGTTTGCCGATTTACTGCATGTTCACTTTAGCCATCTCCACAATATAAATGACAAATCTTTCAAAGAAAATGTATAAATTGGTTCAGGTGTGTCCTGGGGTAATTTGCGAGTGGGAAGAACTTTGATTAACCTGGAATATAAAAATCAAGCTTGATAATAAACAATATTTCAGGCTGATGTCAGATGTAGGAGGAAAAACTGACCTGTCAACTTTACATGCTTTGTACCAGCCTCCATATTCTCCAAATTGTGAACCATCCTTCAGTTTCCCCTGTGAAATAACATACAAAGCTATTCTTTAGAAAGAGAAGCCTGAACATACAGCATTTATTCTGTGTTCTAGTCCAATAACACAGGCAGGTTAAAGCCTTTGGTTTGAAAGACTGAACCTGAAATTGTCAACTTGTGCACCACTGCCATTAAGGAACATCACAATACCTTAGAGTTCACAAACAAATGATTTTAAACGGACGTTTAAACTCACCTTGCTTTGTTCCTCTCTCTCTTCAGCATGCATCCAGATTGGTTTGTTCTCATCTGAAAGAGAAAAACAAAATCAGCTGTGGCAACTAGAACATGAAAATTAAAAGACAGCTGTTTTTGTTTACAGCCGTCTTCCTTTTGACAGCAGATGTTGAGGGTTGCTTAAAAAAAGTTTCTAATTATTTTTGTCTCTGTCAGCTGTAATTCAGTCAGAACTACAGATTACCTCTGACTGGCCACCACAACTGGTTCATTTTACACTTGACAAGGGATGCAGTGTTCCCCCCCTTTTTTTTTTTTTTACTTCTGATATCAATATCTGAAGTTCAGTATTGGTCGATGTAGAAATTGCTGAATTTGTTGGAAATGTTTCTTTCATAAAACAGAGATAAATGTACTGAATTACAAATGTATTTGCTAACTGTTCACCAGTACAGAACACTGAAATACAACAATACATATAAAAACATTTAAAAACAACTTTCATTTGTTCAGTCAGTGTAATTAGGAGTAAAACAGCCGATGTAAAATAAGTAATAAAGAAACCGAAACTGACAAAAACAATAGGTTGACTATTTTGGTAAAAGATGTAAAAATAAACTGAAACAAACCTTTCAAATGGTTCAAAAAGTGCAATCAGGAATTTTAAATATATTGTAAAATAATAAAACATGATGTTGCTCAGAGAACAAAACATAGAACTAGACTGATTAGATTTGCCTCACGGATCGAGCAGATCAATAACTGATCTGTAATTTTTCTTTCTTTTAGAATTGGGATGACACTAAAAGAAAGAAGTGTAGAGATGCATCCCATCAGTGCATCTCTAAACTTGACCAGCTGATGCCCAAAAAACAAAAACTGTTTAGTTTTCTTCCACCAATCACTGCAATAGAAGTCTGAACAAAGAAAATTATTTTCTTTAGGTCGATCAAGGATTGTTGAATACTTTTAACTTGTTTGTGAAACTATACATTTTATTATTTAGTTGATAATCTTATATAATCTTACCATCAACTGAGCCAAACTCCCTCTCATGCGCGCGGGTGAGGATTTCTTTGTACAGAGTCTCAGCCTGCTTGAATTTGCCCTGCTTTAGGTAACAGGAAGCCTAAAGAACACAGAAAACCGGATATTGTGATCAGAATTACAGTGAAAAGAGATCCAACGAGGCCAAAGACTCAGCCTTGAGACGGGAGTATTTTATGCTTTGGAATGTTTTCCCTCCTAAAAGCTTCAATCTTCCTCACCAGGTTGTTCTTGGTTTTGGCCACATTGGAGTCATCTGGTCCCAGTTTGGTCTGGTAGATCTCCAGAGCTCTCATGTAGTAATACTCCACCTCCTCATACTTGCCCTGATTCTGGCACAGTAGGGCGAGGTTGTTCAGCTGCTTGGCCACGTCTGGGTGGTCCTTGCCCAACACCTACAAAAAAAAAAACAAACAAAAAAAACATCAAGGATTTCCTTTCTTTAAAAAGATAACAATCAAAAATCTTGAGTCATCTACATCTTCAAAGTGTTGTTGAAGGACAAAAAAAAGAAATTGCAAAAGGCTCCAAGATCATCAACAAGAATCCTGGGAACAATTGTTCATACAATTTTTGGGAAATGAAACTTTATACAAGATCTTTCCTCAAACAGTGAGGGATCAGCAAACTATTACACAGGATGATCTTGTTAATGATCTCAATGCTTACAGGCCACAGTGTAGCCTGAAACTGGCCACAAGACCCTGATCAGGGAAACTCTGATAGGATCATTCGAGGCAGCTTGACATCATCGCAGAAGGTGTGTTCTGAGTTTGGCTGAGCAGCATAGCAGGCCGGGTCAGCAGGGTCACCAAGCAGAGAAATTATGAAGAAAAGAGGAAGGATGTGTCACACGGCTGTTTGTAAAAGGAAACGGCAATCCTCAGTGTGGCATTGCTCATAAAAACAGAGACAAGATAGGCAATAAACCCTCACGCTAGGAAGTTATTTTTCCACTTTGGTATTCGCTGTTAGTTCACTGAGCCAGTCTGTGGAAAGCCTCGACCCTGCAGGGTTGCTTTGCAACCCGCTGTGGACACGCTTCAGTGGTGGCTCTGTTGTATGAAGAAAATGTATACAACAGAGTCCTGACAGTTAACACTTTCTCCTGTGATACAGAAGTGCTGGATACCGTATCCTCATGTTATTTATCCCAACCACTAGCGCTCTTCTTTCACCACATCCCTTGGCAGTTCATTCAGGAAGAGGCTCAAATGTTCCAATGAAAAATGGGAAATGCTTTTAACAGGCAAGATCAGTTCTCACTTCCATTTACAGATGTGACTTAATATGCCAGTAGGTGTTAAAGAAGCAGTTATCCACTTACGGCTCACATTATTGATATACTATAATGATAATGCACTCAACTCCAATCCATTGAGTCAATATAAATCTGGTTGATTTTTTTTCTTTGTAAGTATGCTAAAAGAAAATACTACTGAATATATCGATACTTTCTCTAAAATTTTAACAAGTTTACTTATCTTATATATTCTGAGAGAACAGATTACTAATCAGACTGAAAATATCAGAGTATATAAAACTTAGTGCCTCTAGTAGCATTCAACTGTCTGACATTGTAAAAGCCAAACTTCTATGGTGCATTCAGGGACAACGTGTACAGAAGAGCAAAAACTCCTCAATCTCAACTCAAGCTGACTTGAGTTTTAGTCAGCTTGAGTTGAGATTGAGTGTGCACAATAACTCACTGCTTTATGGAAGCTCCATCACAAACTGCATTTTCAAAACGCAAAACTTTTTTGATGTTCCGCTAATGTTGGAAGAAAAAAAATTTTTGCAATTAGTGCGTTTCCATTAAATAAGAAATGTATTTAAAAATCACACATGAGCAAGTGTGTTCATTGATTAAATCATTAAAACCAAGCCGAGTCTTCGTAACACTACGACTTCCTGTCATCTTTCTTGGCAGTAGTAACACCCAGCTGTTAATCATGTGACTCGTATGATTCAAAAAGGGTTCCTACACAGTTTTGCGACATTCATAAATTTTGGTACGGCTGAAAAATGACTTCATCCTACAGCAAAAACTTATATATATTTTTATTTTCGAAATTTCCACATTTCCATTAAGCAAATTTATTTTTGTAATTCCAATTTATGTGGTCACTGGAAACGCAACTACATAAAACCCCAGTAAAATATACTTACATTTATAGTGTAAGTATATTTACATCCGTTGTATTAACATGCTTTGTCCCAGGCAGAAGCTGCGCTAGACATTTTCATTCTCCATCATTTTGACAGGCAAAGAAAATCTGTCAATTTTTGTCATATCGTAAAATCATGATTATGAGATATTGAGTTGTATTTTATTTTAACATTCAACAAACTGAATAGAGAATTGACTTTTAGTCATGAATGTTTTCAGCATTTTTTTCCGCTCTGGCTAAAATCCGCTGGCTCTGGTCCCAGTAAAAACATAGAAACAATGAAATTATGAGCATGGACCCGAATTGCATTAAATGTCTCAAGATTTAGATTTTGATCGGGAGACTGAATTTACAAGTGTTGTCTCAGCCAAAGCTTTGAAATCAGGGAACATTTCTCCAGTTGAAGAGATCAAAAGTTGACACAACCCTCTGAACGAGAGGTAGCGGTACAAAATCCTGCGCTAAAAAGCGTCCTGTCTATAACTCTTAAACAGACTGTCAGCTCCCAGAAAGCGAGATGAATTGAGTTTAGTGTCCAGGTCAGACATGATACTCAAATAGAGATAGTTTATTTCAATCTATGTAGTTACCTCGGCAATGTAAAGTTCACAATGTCTGCGCATGTGCACCAAGTGGTCTAGTGCACTGTAACCTGCAAAAATGATGGATGGCCTTCAGATTTGTCCTTCACTGTCTAAAGCAACCCCGTCAAAGATGGAAAATATTCTGTGAACGCGTTCGTTGGTCCAAGGACAAGTCCTTCTTTTCAATTACTTGTGTTTCGTTAGTGCACGATCTTAAACTAATCCCACTGATAGCGGACGTACCTTTTCTCTGATCTCCAGCGCCCTCTTGCAGAGAGGTTCTGCCTCTTTGTACTTCCCTCTCTTCCCATATAAGACAGCCAGGTTGTTGAGGGTAGCTGCCACCTGCCAACGACACAAAACATTCATCATCTTACAATGTTTTTAAATGTTTGATCAAATCTCCACAAACAACTCAATCACCATCACACTAGTGCAGTGCAACAGATTTGACACGAGTAATTGACGGGGGGTAAAGTGAGGTGCCTTATAAATGACACCATACAATCAGGAAGTGATTGTGGTGACCAGTATTATGATCCAAATCAAGTTGATTGAACCTGTATCCACTCAGAAAAAGGGAGGCCGCTGGAGGTGTGTTGTTGAAACTCAATCCAGATTACGTTGTGAGGACCATTAGACAAAAAGAGGAAAGACGTGAGGAAAAGAAAAGGTGTGATGTGACTGTCAGGGCTGAAACAAAAAGATACAAACTGCACAGCAGCAACGGTGGGCAGGAGATCACAGGAAGAGCCAATATGTTAAAGATCCCTATAACTTAATATAAATTATGGAAGGTGACCTTGAGTGTCAAGAAAGGCACCTGCAAATTAAATGTATTATTATTAAAACTTCTTTGGTTTATTTAATATAACTTATCTTTAGTAAAGGGTCCTTTATTTTTTATACAAGTCAGAAAAAAAACCCCACAATCTAAACTTATCACAGCCAACAAAATGATTTTCAACATGATCATTTAACCATTTCCCAGAAAGTGGTGTTAACCAATGTCATAAATGTCAATATGCTTAAAACCGGCTTCAAAAAAGAAAAACAATAATTCAGTCTTTATATCTTTATATTTTATAAACCTCAAAAAGAAAATCAAACGAGCTAATCAGCCTTTATTTTGCTTATCCTGTTTTTTTTTCACATGCTATGTATTCATGTGTTTTTCTTTCAGTATTTAGAGAAGCGCTATACAAATAAAATTTTTCAATTATTATAAATTTTAAAAATCAGTACCAGCAGGTCACATTTTATTAAAACTGGTGAATGAAATTGGTTTCTCTGCCTTTAAATCTTTTGATACCGTCTTACCTCTCAGATTTTTTACATAAATTGCCATTTTAGGATGTTAAGATGTGAAAACCAAATGCTTTTAGTTCTTTCAAGGACCAAACTGGTGAGTAAAGACTGAGTTCTTTCAGCTAAAGCTATTAAACTGTGGAACAGTCTCGCATTACCAAAGATCTGCCAGGAGCTTGGCTGATTTTAAATCTCTTCTAAGAACTAAATTGTTTTTCTCAGCTTTTAATTCTGGTGAGCTGGATAATTAAACTGACTGGTTTAAAGTGAGGCCATCTAATTAAATCTAAACGTATAAGCGTTAAAATCTTAGCAAACAGAAAGGTATATTTCTAAAAAACAAAAAAAATGTGATCACAGATGAATTGCATTTGGCTTGTTCAAGATGTAAAAGGAAAACTATAAATTATAGAAAAACAATAAGAATGAGAAAACAAATAATCAGGGCCTAGTGGCAGATTGGAGGACAGGAGAGGAGAGGAGGGCTTACTCAGTTTGATAAACTGAAGAGTGATGAGGCTCCAAACAGGAAATACACTGTCCTGCTGGGGTTAACATAGTTAGTCCACCTGCTCAAGCTCACTTCGAAATGTACAAACAGAAGGAAATCGATGTGTAAATCACTTGTTTGAACTACCAACTTAATGAGTTATAACCAGAAAGATATACATTTTATCTGGGTTAAGGCGTTTCAATACCATCCAGTTACATCTACTGTGAAAAGTGAGGGTAATGGCAGCGTTGTTTATCTGTTAGTGGTTTTTGTGTTTTTCCATTGGGAGCAGGTCAATACATAGTGCAGTAAAACTGTGTGACAACAAATGTAATGTGTTTTGTGTGACAACATAAAATGCATCTATGTGTTTGACTAAGTAAATTTCTAACTTTTACATATGGGTTAAGGCGTTTCAGCAAAAACAAACACCCAAATCTTTGAGTCTTTTATGTAATAAGAAGATGAAATCACATTAGGAAAACAAAAAGTGATGTCATTTTGTGTTAGAGGAACACAAAATTTGATAGTGTGGCTTATTAACAATTCAAGGCAACTTTTACTTCAAGTTAACCATCGACAGTCACTGACTCTATAGAGCAGCTTTTTTGTTTTGTTTTTTTCTTTTGGAACAGTTTATAAATGCAACATTTCATTACAAATACATTTCACCATCGTCCCCAGACTATAACAAGCCAAAAAAAAACAAAGTCATGAGCTCTCTAAATGCAGGACAGCTTTATTTCGACATTCTCGGTCTTTATGCTCAGTGGAGCAACTGTTTGCCACAACATGAATCGGATATCTTTTCCATCTGCCAATAGTCATTTTACTTCTAAAATGATCTTCTAGGGGGTCAGCTTTGTTCAAATATTTCTACAAACCAAATGACAGTATGAATATTACCTAGTACTCTATGCAGACAGATGTACTTACAGCTGGATGGTCTCTGCCAAGAGTCTTCTCTCTGATGGCCAGAGCATCGTTTAGCAGGTTGGCTGCTTCCTTGTATTTGTTCTGATCCCTTAAAGACAGGAATAAAGAGTGGGACATAAATACACAAAGCAAGGTAATACTTTGTTTTCTGCAGTGATGTATAAGTGAGCTGACAAGTTGGGTTTCAAGCAAGAAAACATCCAACAACAATCCAGGAAAAACGGCTGTGCAATTCCTCTGTGTCATTCTTGTTCTTGGTATCTTGGGAATGTAGTTTGTATCTGAGTACTTAGAGGTACTCAAGTACTTAGAGAAGTGTGAAAAATAAAATGGATTATTAGTATTCATTTCCACCCATCTGGTGGAAGAGCTGGACACTTCCATTTATGCTAGTGTAAAGCTATCTTTGGTTTCATCTGAACGCGAGGCAACGAGAATCTGAGAATCTGTTATCTTTTATCCAGAAGACTTTTATCATCTGGTTTTTACTAGAAAGAGAGAAAAGAGAAAACAATAAATCATGCAAATGGAAATTATTGAGCTCGTTTTAATTAAATGGTTATTGTGACGTGTGTGTGTGTGGTCATTTTTTCTCTCGTAAAAGGAGAAAAGGATTTGTTGTTTGCCTTTTTCAATGACTTGTGGTCTGTGAACCTCTGCAGCCTTCGCAAATAAAAATATTTTAACACATATTTTAAGATAAAATGTCCAACTCTGCTACTTATCGAAAACATGTTAAGACAACAGAAAATGAATGAGAACTCCAAACACTACTGTCATGTAGTGAAAGCTGAACTCCCTTACCTATATACCAGCGCCAGGATGTTCAGCATGGTGGCTACGTCTGGGTGGTCGTGTCCAGAGGTTTTCTCCAGGTCTTCCAGTGCCTGCTTGCAGAGCGGCACGGCCACCTCGTACCTGCCCTGGGACGCGTACTGGATCACCAGGTTGTGGAGGGTCCTGAGGCGGGCTGGGATCTCATAGCCGCCCTGCTGGGCGGCTGCAGCCGCTGCGCTACCGTGAGCTGGCTGCACTGCACCCACAAACACAAACACATCACTGAAATACAAGATGACAACAAAACACCTCTAGATTTTTTTTCACTGGTATCGTTACGGATGAGTTTAACTGCTAGACCCCGTTAATAAACTCAGGAAAAAAAAAAATCTCATCACAACGGTAGTGTTTCTCGTTAAAATGAGGAAACGTTTTTGTTATAACGATGCAAAACATATTAAAAAAAGGAAACTTTTCAGATTTAAGCAGAAAGTCCAGTTTTAGTGAGATGTAAAACTCATGTTAAAATCAAATATAAAGCTCATCTTGTTAAAACTAGTTTTTTCTTGTTAAAAGAAGATATAACTCACCTCACCAAGGTTAGTTTCTTGTTAAAACAAAACAGCTTCTCATTAAAACGAGACATAAAACTCATCTCTCTATCACGAAATATAAAATTCATCTTCTGGAATTTCAATTAAATCAGACATTGCTCTTTGGTTTATTTCCAAGCTCTCACAGTAAAATGCGTCAGTATATTGTTATTGTCACTCTTGCATCATTTAATAAAATCAAAGCTGGAACTTGAAATGTCACTTTTAAAGGCGAACAAGAAAATCAGTTACATTACATGCAGTTGCATTGCACTGCTTTAAATACCTCTCCATTGTTTTATTCAAGTTACAACAGAAAGCTGTGGTGTATTTTATTTTAACTGCGGGCAAAAATGGGCCTTTAAGCTGCGAGCTGATTTCAGTGAATGCAGGCCTGTCATCCCCATTGTTCCTGTCCTGTTGACTGCAGTTTAATAAAAACCCCTAATGGCAAGTCAGGCTGCCTAAACAAGCTCAGAGCTCAGCTAAATCAACTCGCCCCACATCAACCGCGAACCGACACTGAGAGCCTCAGGCGCTTCAGTCACTGAAAGAAGAATTATGAGGCCCGAGAATAACGAGGCCCATTTTCTTCACATACCACCATCCTGTCTTTTCGTGCATTTTACATATTTTATTTCAAATTCATGACACCAATTTATTTTTCTAGATTTTTTCTCCACTACTAGAACGCAGTGAAGTGAACAGACACAGTGCTTGTTGACTTAATGCTCAGAAATGCAATATAAATAACCAGGTGCCTCTGGAGGTGGTGTTTGAATCCAAAGTCTGTTTATACCAGACACAAAAAGTAGCATTTCAACTGATATTATGGGAGCAGTGGATGTTGGAAAAAGCACGTGTTGCATGTTTTTGCATAAGCAAGCTTATGTAATGGCTCCACACGCATCTCTGTCTTATTTATCTTGATTTATTTTCCTTTAACTGTGTGATTCTCCCCACCTGCTCCACCTCACCGCTTCCGCATGTCTAGGTTTCCATCCTTTCCCAGTGTAAAATTAACGTATTTAAACAGCCTAAAATCACTTTCAATCAAATAAATATGCATAAAATAGGACTTTAGTTTTGATTAATCAATCAAAACTGACACATTAAATATTGAAGCATTAAAAACAAGAGAAAAAAATATCACCTTTTTGCATACAATGTTAATACGACATTAAAAACAACAAATATATTTGTTGTTGAGCTCATGGGTGTATTTATTCAATCATTTTATGTTTATGTGTGTATATTATTCAAAAATTTGCTCTGAGTGTCATTAAAAGTTATCAAAGATTTTCAGAAATTAACTTGTAAAAAAAATAAATAAATAAACCATGAATCCTACTGTACTTTTGCACAGTATTATGTTAATACATAGAGAGCAGATGAAAGCACTTACTGCCTGGAGCTTGGTCATCCTGGTCATCTGGGAAAAGGTCATCCAAAGTCTCTTTACTGGTGTCACACTCCTTCTCTTCCTGATTGTTAAAAGAAGGTGAAAAACAGACAAATTTCCTTTCTTAAAAATGGAGAAGAGAATATCAAGTTTTTGTTGAAAAACAGGAACAAGTTAAGTTTCAAAGCAGCCGTTCTGCACTTGGGATATTTGTACACACAACACATTTCATTAGGAAAGCAAAACAGTCTTAAAAAAAAGTTCATCTCAAACTGGAGCACCGACATTTGAAAATCTTGTCTTATTCAAGAAGAGAGGATTTATGTAGTTTCATGTATTTTCCACATATCATTTTATAGCACAATCAACTAACTATGTCACCTTCAGTTGTTAAAAAAATGCCATATATAGATATGGCATAAATGATACAAACAATTTGTACTTTGCAATTTAATGGCTTGAATTTGAATTTCCACCAGGTGTTGAGAATAGCTGCTGGCTTCTCAGAGGAGGAAGCCCTGAAGTCTAGAAACTGCAGCTCTGAGGACGAGCTTCACATCCATGGTGGAGCCAGGTCCACCCAGGTTTTTTGGACTTCTCAAATGTCCATGACAGAATCAAAGTAACATTCCAGGTTTGTTTTTGATGAGGCAACAACATTGTAACATGATGTAAAGCTCATAAAGTCCATTTTACATAATAATGCCCCTTTAAACAAAACCAACTTAACATGTTTTACGTTTTAGGTGAAATTATTTGTAATTAAGGTTTTCATACAGTCAGACTCAATATGACAAGTCGAACACCGATTCATTAAATGTGGCTTGATTGACGTTTTCTAACTCAGAAAATGGATCCATTTCTTTGCAGATGATGCAGGAGGAGCTGAGGACTCACCGAGGGGGACAGGTCCTCGTCATACTTTTTCAGCTGGTTCATGAACTCTAGGTGCTTCTTCTCCTCCTCCAGCTGCGCTACGCTCTGTTCGCTCTTCTGCAGTTTCTGCTGCGTTCCCGCCAGCTCGTCCCTCAGCCACTGGTTCTCCTGGCACAGCCTGCGTACCTGCGCCCGCAGCTTTTGCTTCTCTGACTCAACGGAGCTCAGGTGGCTGGACAGCGCCATCATCACCTGAGCAGAGACACGTTCCAGCACAGATCAGGTATCGCGACTCAACGTGGTGCGTGATGTGTGGAAGAAGCAACATATTCTGTGTCAGGGATCTGGACTTAAAGTTTTACCAAGATATTTTGTGGTACCACTGTGATAACGATAGAAGTGATGATAGGAATGATTTATTAGTTCTTTTTCTGTAGCAGCAGAATCACTGCTCTTGAAAAACATTCCCATTTTTAATTTACTTCTTTGGGGCACCAGTCATATAAAAAAAAGTGTGATTTACATCAAACTCTAAATCATAATTATGTTTAATCAATGTTCACATTAACTGATGTTTTCATTGATCAAACATTGTGTTTTTATTATGAAAAGCACTATGAGCTGCCTTGTTGTTGAAATGTGTTATACAAATAAACTTGATTGATTAAGAAAATATTAAATCTAACAATCCTGTTAACACAGACAGTTTTAGAGTATCGTAAACATCACTATGAAGCTTAACATGACAATGATAAATTAAAGAAGAAATTTATCATGAAAAGTGATAAATGATACAAAAATGCTGGAAATTTTCTCGTCTTATCTGCACTAGTTTTCAGTCCAGCCTTGGCAAAATCTTTTCAGATCCGCCAATAATCAGGGATATCTGAAGAATCTCATTGTTTCTTGCACAGTCTGTAAGAAAGGGAACTAATGTAATGGATTTTTAACTTTGAATAGAAACCGAACATGTATACTCTCTAGGTTTGCAACCATTGCAGTTTTTTGACCAATCAAAAAACTGCAACTGATCTGTTATAAAAAGCTAAAACCATTTTTTTTTTGCCTGAAAACTCAGCCTCTTCTGGCTTTCAGAACATTACTCTCATGTTGTAGTTAAAGTACAGATATAATGAGTTTTTTGTGTGCAGATGATGAGTTTCCTGCACAGAGACATTAGTGATACTAAGCCCCAAAACTAAAGAAAACCTACAAGATGTAAATTAGTCTGCAGAGTGTTCATGCTGTGCAGTTTCATCTGATGGCTTAAGGAGAGGCAGCAACATGAACAACTTATTTATGACTCACATTGGCACAGGAAATTGCGATTTAAAAGAAAATCAAAAGCACTTCTGCTTTTGTTCTTCACTTCTCATTTTCATTCAGTTTTGCCTAAGAATGTCTCTGTTTAACCTGCAACACATTAACAGTTTGCTGCAGTCGTCCAGGTCCTAACACAAAACTCCCGTATCATTGCCACATGTTCAGTGACTAATAAACATCTCCAAATTTAAACATATTACAGCAGTCTGTGCAGAAGAATAGTGTTACCACAGCATGATGCTGCCACTGCCGTATATTAAGGAGGGGCTGAGGTGTCCAAAGTGCGCTTTCATGTGGTTGAAACATTTTACTAGAAAAAAAAAAGCTTTTTTTTACAAAAAAGTTCTGTTTTACATTGTTTGAAATTGAGTAAAAAAAAAATAAAAATGTAATTAAGACACAAAAAAATGCCACTTTTCTAGTAGTGTTTAATCTTTTTGGAGAGCAAATAAAAAAATAAAAATCACAACAAAATGATTTTGTACTTTAAGTTGGAGAAGACCCTCAACGCTTTCAACTCTGGGTTTCTTGCTCATGTTGCAAAAGGTTTGGACACCACTGATCTAAACTAATTATTATCCAAAAAAATGGTAAACAATATAATAAGCACCCAAAATGAATCAGTCATTTTGGTTGTTGGGATCAGTAGGGATTTACTTGTGTCATTTATTCCAGTGTTGGTTCCATAAGAACCAACACTGGAATAAATAAAACATCAGTATATAATATATGTTGGCAATTTCACCCATCCAACCTGTAATATTTTCACCAGTCCTGAAAACAATCAAATCCTGCTGATCTCTACAGGTTCCTCGTTCCTCAGCGGCCAAAGCGCCCACTGTGCCTACCTGAGCTTCGCTCAGACCGAGCTCCAGCATCTCCAGGGACTTCCGGATCATGTGCGACTTCTCCTCCACCAGGACTCCCTCTTCGTCCTGCTTCAGGCAGCGCAGCGTGCCCAGCAGGCCCTCCAGGATGGAATGGTGCTCCTGCTTCAGGGCTTCCAGGCCCTGCATCACCTGCTTGGTCCGGGAGATGATCTCATCCTGAGACAGTTTCTCCCCCGGGTCCTCCTCCTCTTTCACGCACACCATGGTGGACATGTCCTCACGCATCCTGCACATTTCAGAGACAACAAAAGAAAAAAGAAGTGGTTACTGACTTGCAAAACTGCATCATTCCAACAGAAAAACAGCAATTTAGCACAAAAACATTGTATTATAATAATAACAGTGTGTAATACATCCTTTCCTAAAGAACCAGGTGTGGTCAAGATTAACAGAAATGCACTGAAAATTTGTGCATACAAATTTTCAGTGCAGTCTGAAGTCTGAAGTTACACTACAGACTTCAGTGGGGAAGTTGTTATAGAGAAAAGTAACTTTTCTGTAGCGACGCACAATATTACAGCGTTGTATCAGTATCAACTGGACAATAAATCAATAACAATATATGTGGTGGTAGACACATGATCAGTATTAATAGATAAAACATCTGATAGCCGCGGCACTCCGGTCCAGAACCGCACTCCTTTCTGGGAGATGTAGGAAGAGGAAAGACTTTAGCCGCTCAACCTCTCAAGACTAGATAAAAAAAAGTGGGTGGCATCAACTCCATCAGTAAGTACTTGGTTGCCTAGCAATGACCTGTTGAGTAACCTGTGCAGCAGCAGATTCAGGTTTCACCACTGGTTTTTTTTATTATTAAAAATAATAATAAAGAAACGATCTGGAACAGGAAACGTCACCACCAGTTTGACAGTGTTTCAGATAGTTACAATAAAAAAAAAAAAAAAACTAGTCAATAATTATCAATATTGACCAATATGAAACACTTTCAAGAATCGCCAATGTTACACATTGGTATTTCAGGATCGGTCCTACAAGTAAAACTGGACCGATATTCAATAATCAATATTTATTTCCATCTGTCCAACAGACAGCAGTCAGACTTTAACAAGAAAAAAAGAAAAAGGGGAAAAAAAGTGAGGCAAAACTTTGAAACAGTTCACGAACACTCCCATTTTCTCTATCTGGCTAAGCCTGAGTAATGTTACAAGGAGTGGGCAAACATTCAGTTCTACCGGTTGAGTCACTGCAGCTGTGATTTCAACAACAGTTTCTCTGCAAGGTATTGACTGATGAGAATCACACAACTTATACGATCATATGGAAGTCATGTATCCTTCTCTGCACGTTTCACATACTCTTTGCCTGTGAAACATTATCCAATTAAACGCAATGAACAGCGCTCCGTTTGAGAGCAGCAGCATCCTGGTGTCTCTGGAGGACCCGGTTCAAACCAGACGGCTGTCTGCTGACGGTTCTGAGGGCTGTGATCTGAGTTTGATTTACAGATAAGTGATACAAAGGACGGACTGTTGCACATAAAAACCTCTAAACATCTGACACAAATAATGAGGCAAATGGGCTGCCTCCTTAAACACTTCCTGGAATAAACAACGCCTCTTAATGATATGATGAAATTCTACGGCAATCAGTTCATATATGTTCTTAACATGCAGATTTAATTAGTGACAGCTTTCAATAACCTCTCCTCACATACTTTAGACTTCTCCACACACACACACACATGCGCGCACACACTGCATAAGAGGATTATAGTGGAGTGCTTTGTAGAACTTATAGCGAGCTACTAAATAAACCTCTTTAAGCACAGCAGACAAACTCCACTGATTTCAGCTGAATGATTAGAAAAGCATCATGTGGTTAAATACAGAAATGAAACTCCTGCCTGTGTCCCTTTGTTCGTTTCCCTAATAGCGTAGCAAAGCAGCCGCCCCACCTTTGTGTAAAGGCTTCTATAGGTCCAGGTGGAGATGTCGAGTTCTGCCTGAACTGCCACACACATTTCAGATGTCAGCGAACGCACCAGAGAGAAGACGGCGAGCTGCAAACTAAAGCAGGCGGTCACTAAAGCAAGGAAAGCCTGCAGCTCCGATCGCTCCATGTGACACGGTAACCGGCCTGCAGCCTATCAGATCCACAGGAAGTTGGAAGCTGACACTGCATGCGTATTGTTGTTACGGGAACGGAGGGGCGCAGAAGCAGCCAGCGACAAACAGGGTTTGTGAAGCGAGGAGAAACTAACTAGAGTCCCCAAAATATTTAAGATCAAGCTGATTTTTTTTTTTTTTTTAACCAAAAGGGTTTCAGAAATGTTTGCGTAAATGAAAAAGTACAACTTAGAAGTATTCTTTTAACCTTCTACTTAATTAGAAAGTTGTTCATCAACTCAGAAGACGGGCTTTTGCATATTACAAATCACAGCAGGGCTTTTATCTGCTGCAAACACCAAGTTTGACTTTATTAAATGAGTATAATTAAACTAAATGTAAAATACACTTATAAACAGTAGTGAATTATGTTTACACAGCCAAAGGGGTTGGTAGAAGTATAAACTTATTATTTTACCCAACCCCCTCACATCTACATCACCCAATAAATTACTATTCATGTTAACTGTGTGAACAGTCTCTTAGTCAGGATTTTCTATATCCGTATCTGATACATCACATTCATTCATTATTTTAATGCCATTTTGAGCAAGCAGCAATCATTTTTAACATGTTATTCTTTCTAGATCAACAGTAATAACTGATAACTTAAATCGTAAAAGCATTAATAATAGAATTTATTAACTATTTCTCATATGAATATGCAGCGATGACCATCTTTTTAAATGACGTTTTAAACTGTTTAAAAACAAAACTTTGAAATAGAGACAAGTTCAGGCCTGACTCAGTACGAGTCCAAGGCTATAAAAACTGAACCTCAAATAGTTTTTATACTTGCTGTCGTCCTGTATTGCACTGCTAGCAAGCTGTGCGGCTCCATTTTATGCAGATACTTTTTGCGTACATGTTCTGCAAAACTTTATTATAACACGCCCATATAAACTACATTAATGTAAAATATTTATGGTTTTCCTGTATTTCACCTTTTCACATTGATCTCACTGGGTTGTGGTTTCTTCAGTCATGTGACCTGCTCTGTGCTTGCATAAGTACATCAACATCTCTGCTCTCTGTAGAACTGCTCACAGCACAAATTAAACACCGGCATTCAAATGTGATGAAGTACAAGGACATTCTGCAAACACGCAGTGTTCTACCACCGCTAAGCCTGCGTGACAATAAGCAATTAATTAATTTGCATGATTAATTTAAAATGAGCACCATAAACTCCATTCAGGTGATTAATATTTTTTGAAGGGCAATTATGTTTACACAGACTTCCATTAGTTTCTTAATGGTTTTGGTTTTGTGGTTCTTAACAAAATGTAAGTTTATTGGTCCTTCAGAAGGACAAATAAACTTGCATTATTCTCTTATAGTCAATATATTATCTGAACAATGCTGTTATAGTTTATCATAATAAATTCTGGGTCAATTTATTGTTCAGCAAAATTTACAAATTTTGCAAGTCAAAGCTCCTCTTATTTCCCCTCCAGCATTAATGAAGTAACAGGTCATTTTAATCAGAGTTGTTGTCGATGCTGATGGCTGAGGGCAGAAAAGATCTCCTAAAGCGCTCTGTGTTACAGTGGTTCTGAAAAAGCCTCTGACTGAAGACACCAACTTCAAAGAAGATCTATGAAGATGATGCGGCGGGTTGTTTGTCATTTTCTTACATCAAATCATTTACACATCAGCTGGAGCTCCAACTCATCGACTCCGGAAGAAATCCACTCGGTGATCAAACTCATTCCTCCACCACTTACCTGTCATCATGGAAAATAATGTCTCAAACTCATCAATCAGAGTGCTTTAAGAAATGTGAACCAGTAACTGTAAATCAGTTCAGACGGGTCTTCAGCTTTTTGCAGTTTTATGTGATCCTGTTGATGGAAACTCTCACCAGTTCATGTTCATGGGAACATGAACTGTCAACAGACAGTTCATGTCTGTTGACAGTTCATGTCAATAGACATGAACTGTTGACTTGTATGAAGGTACATAAAGGCTGTGTTTCAGAAGAAAAAAAAAACTAACTATGGTGAAACACGACCATGATCAGAGTGTTCTCTGGCTGCCTGGGGATTGGAAGAGGACAAGCAGTGTCCCTCCCCCATCTGTTGCTGTGCACTGCTGGTCAGCAGCCAAAAAGGTTTTTATAATCTACTTTTTTTTATTTCTACAAGAAAGAAAGATTCTGAAGTTTAAAGATATCTTTAAAGTTGTGGGTTCAATTCCTACCCTCAAGTTGCCTGCCAATGTGTTGGGTGTATGGACATGTCCCTGCTTGTGGGTAACTGTGGCTCCAGTGTGAAAGTGTTTTGAATGACTAGTCCAGTCCAGCAACCATAACTGTCCTAGTCAATGTAACGTCATTGCAGCATTAAATTTGAACAGCTCTGAACTGATTAAAATATTTACACTTAAGCCATGTTATACATTTAACTTTTTGGTCAATACGTGTCTTATTTACAGAGGTTCTCTGAACATTTGCATTAAAAATAAGACTATTAACAAGAGCATGAAAAATATGACTTTGTTAATTATGCTACTCCGCTCACAAAATGACACTTAATCACTGCATTAAAACTGCAGTACATCCTGAACAGAGGAATGAGCGTCACCATTCCTCTGTTAGTCAAAAGACGTTGACTCAGACGGTATAATTGCCCAGGTGTGGCAGTGGACCTGTGGGAGTGGGAGTGGACCTGTGAGAACAATTGAACTTTCCTGTGGATCAGCACGAGCCCTGAAATGTGAAACGTCCACAGCAGACACCTTCAGGTCTCCCTGGTCTCCCAGCTGTGAGCTGCACACTGAGATCCACTGTGTTTTAGAAAAGGGACTGCCCGACACTTCTCAATCTCTTCTGAATATCAATGAGATGCAAAAGACAGACTTTTTTTTCTCTCTCTCAGGCGTTTTCAGAAGCTGACAGGCATACTTCTGTCTGTCCGGCTCGTGCTCTTGTTTGTTCGCTTCCAAGTGGATTAACCAGAAGAACTAGTTAGTTAGCCAGTAACTTTCCCGTCGAACCACAGAGCAAACTCCGAGCTAGCCTTCATTGACAGTTGCTTGTTGTTGCGTCTAATTCCTGGCATCAACGTAAACACTGAACACTTAACAGCCAGCGTATTCCCTGAAACACCGCTGCTCAGTTTATTGACACGCTTCAATTTCAAATACGTGCTCGCTGAGAAAATTGTTTAAAAAGCACATTCTGGACGCTGTATGTCAGTGAGATGCGTTAATTAGCCGATGAGTGCCGCCCAATAAATACTCAGAGCCATTCTTACCGTTCTGTGGGACATTCGTTGCCAGTGGAGCTCCACTGAGTCGTTCCAATTTTATCCTTCTCGTTTCCCCCGAGCTGTCCCCTTTTTCCGTCACCAACAACTTACGGTTGTGAAGAATATTAAGAAGGAAGAAGTAGAAATTCCAACCAGTGGCTCGTCCAGGGGGTTGGGTGTTTTGGTTAGCTGGACCCTACTGCATCAAATGCTACAGTCCGGTTAGCTACATGCTAGCACCTAGCAGCCCTACGTCAAAACATTGGGTCCAACCGGAGCCGCTCAGGTGAATATCCTGTCCTGTTCCATACCAACAGCAGCTCCGCGTCACTGCCCAGACCGAGGCGTCACGTGACGGACTTGCACAAATGAATCGGCGCTGCAGATGACAGCCCCGCGAGACGATGAGTGACCGCTCGGAGCGTGAAAATGGCGTTAACCGGCGCCCCCTCTTCAGCCCTCCCCCCGGTAACGCTGATGTCATCTTGACGGGATTAAAGAGGAAGTTGCGGTGACGGCAATGAGCCAGATTTGTGATTACAATCTTCAGCGTTGAAAAAAAATCCTCTTCAGAGAATATTATCTTATGGGAATGAAAAATATCTTAGCGATCGACCCGAGTTATATTACAAAAAAACAAAACAGTTCAGTTAACGGGGACTGTGGCGCCATTAAGGGGGGAGCATGGGAGGCCATGGTTACATCCTTGCCAGATAGTCTTAAACGCATAATATTTAATTCAGGAGGGACGTTTTAATAAATTTAAGATATACATTTTTTTCCTCTACATCCTGCTAATTTTGAGTGACACTCATTCTCACTCCTAAAAAAATGATAGAATAATAAAACTACAAAAATCAGTATCTGGCTATTAGTTTCTGAGTGGCACCAGGTGAGTTATGTAACTGTCAGTGAGTCAGTAATCAAGTGAAGAGTAATCACTTGATTGGTGATTACTCTTCTACCTGCATGCTCCATTGATTTGATCTTTTTAAATTCATTTTAAAAATATATATCCTTACTTTTTATCAGAATTGTACAAACGTTCTGAATACATAATGCTGATGAAATCAGAACACAGTCAGACATGTGGATGGCATGTAAATATTTATTTATTCAATTGTTGGAGTGCTGTTTTTCTTCTTGCGATGCTTTTCGGTTACAGTCCTCCAAAAGTCGTTGAGGGCGATTCGAGCCATGAGCAAAGTGATGGTGAAGTTTCGTCTGTACCACTCTCTGGATGTGTGGGAGGAAAGGCAAAAAAAAAAAAATCAGTCATGCAAATTTATTTATTTATTCGGTTAAAATACTGAATTGTTCTTTTGATACACATTTGCATTAAAAAAAAAAAAGCTACTAACTTGTTAATTACAGCTTGTAAAAAAAAAACATGAGCAGAAAGGAAAACAACAAAATCATCTGAAGAGTTGATGCATTTAGGCAGAAAACAAGTCCACTACTTTAGCATGTTTATCCACAAAACTCTCTCTAGAGCCTGTCATGATTGTTCTCTGCACACAATCATGACATGACAGTGCCGCTGGTGCACTGGGGACATGCACCAGCGGCATCATGGGAAACATCAAGCGTACAAAAACAACTCACCTGTTGTAATCTGCATGGCGCGTTCTGTTTTTGTCCAAGAAGCTTTTGTAAAACACAGCCATCTCTTCACTGCTCAGGGAACGCCGTCTTCCTGGGGGAGAGACCAAGATGCTCCGCATTAATTCACTACAATGTCATCTTAAAACATCAGAGTGTGCCCAGAGCACCTTTTAAAGGAATTTTTATTCTCATCAAATATATATATGTATATATACTCACCATCTTCTCCACGTAAAGTCAAGCCTTTTGCCTTCAGCTGTGAGATGATGAAAGCTTCTTTTTCCTGTAGAGAAAAGGAAAACAAAGTTGTTGTTTTCTGCTTTTAAACTTTTCCCTTGAAAAATGTTCTTAAAAACTGCTTAAAAAAACAAACAAACTAAAAAAAAAACAGGACTTTGAAAGAAGCTTTTATTGAAATTGTAAAACCATCCACCAACCAACAGCTATCAGTTGTTGAATGAAGTCATTTTTACGATAAGATCTTGAGTTTGTTTTGACAGGCTTCTGAAATATATATTCAGTTCTATTATCACTATTATTTATGAGATATATATTCATAAATAGTTATCTTTATTTTAGATGTACCTGTAGGATCACTGAAAGCATAATTATTTCATTATATTTTCTACAGATTGTTATACAATTCTGCCCTCTGCTGGTATAAATAAGACTCTACACAGCCATGAGCTGTGCAGAGTCAATTAAAGGAATAGAAATCTTCTGGGCGTTTTACCTGTGAACAATATATATGCTTATGTAAAACCAATAAATGAATCAAACAAATGGACTCAGGAAAAGTGAATTCAAACCTTGCTGAAGTTGACGTTCTGCCTGGTCCAGAATACGTGATTCCAGTCCTCAGTCTCCTGCCTCAGTTTTCTCAGCTGTTTTTCCACATCAGACTCGTTCTCAGTGACGCGGTAGACGATGGGTCGCAGATTTGATAGAGGGTTTGGGGGACCGATCCAGTCATGTGTGGAGCTGGGTTCTGGCCTTGACGCAGATATCTACATATATCAAAAAGTGGAATAGTTAATGGTTATAAGACAAAGAAACACTGAATTAAATATATATATATATACATATATATATAAAAAAATTTATTCTATGTTGCATGACTTTGTGTTTTGTGTTTATGATGTAAAGCACTTTGAAATGCCTTGTAGCTGAAATGTGCTATACAAATAAAATTTGATTGATTGATTGATTGATATATATATGATGCAAGTTGTTTGCCTTTAGTTTGAACAAAGACTGGAAATCATTTGCCTTGAATTAAAACATCTGTGCAACGAGATAAAGTGATTCAAACAGGATTTTTTTAAATGGACTTTTTAACTCTTCGTTTATGGTTGTCACTTTACAGAGTGTTATGAAGAGGGAGTGAAGACTTTTCGCAAGTCACTGCGTCACAAGTCTTTAGCTGAGATGATAAAACGCCGCGCTTATCATTTCTGAGCAGCCGTCGTCATGGGAAAAGCCAGAAGAAAAACACAATCCAGGAGTCAGGGGTCAGGAAAAAGGTACACACACCTGAGACACACAGCTTCCCAGCAACCACATGACTTATACATAGATTATTTTCCTTCCTCGTCCTTCGGTCGTTTATTTAGATTTAATGTTCTCTTGCATATATGCAGATAGCCTCACATACTACTCCAGAATCTTTTAGTAAACAGAGAAGTTTAAGGTCAAATTTCTGACACAAGCCCAAATCATCACATCCCCACCACCGTGTTTTATACGCGCATTGTTGGCTTGTGTTGAGATGCTGTTAGGTTTCCTCCAAATACATGCAGGCTGTTAATGTAGGAGTCTTCTGGTTCGTTCAGATGGATGGGGGGACGGAAGATCATTAAAGTTGGGTACTAAAGTTCAGATTGTGACGGCTGGAAGCGACTGCTTATGAATGGTTTTAAGGAGAAACCAGAGACCATGTACCCGCCCTCTTTGACACTGAGTCAACCCATGCTTTTAAAATAAACTAGGCGGTAACTGTGGACAGTAAACGCTTTAAACGAGTAGTCCACAGATAAAATAAAAGTTCTGATACGGACCTTGATAGGTTTTTCCTGCTCGGAACTACAGAGCCGACTGTTGGCTCCTGACATCCGGTGCAGCCGCAGAGGGGGCAGGAAGAGGCCACCGACGCTCCTCCATGTTGCCATTTTAATTACCTCGACATTAATCCGTATTTGTGATTGTGATGAAGGAGAAAAACAACGTGCCCTTTGCTAGCGCCCTCCTGTTTCTACTCTGTTCACGCTCTGCTATTTCGACAAACGTTCCTGCCAACAGCTCCACCTACCGGTCGGTGTCGCCCTAATGAAAACGACTTGCCCCAACGGCTCCAGCAGTCCTTTGGAAACATACTTTATTAAATATGTATTCAAACAGACCTAGTCTTTACCATCATATCCGAACAGAAAAGAAAAAAAAAAAACAAAATAAAATTCTACACAGAAATTTAACAAAAATATATTTTTTAATCATGATTAAGAAATCTTTTTATGATTCTTCACCAACTTCAGGTAATTCCCAAATAAATTATTCTTCCTATATGTGAGTTTATTTGTTAAAATATGCACCTGTGAATAAAAAACCAAAAAAATTTAATGTAATTAATCAGAAAATCTTTTTTTTCTTTCTTTTCTTTTTCTTTTGACGAAAGCTCCAAATGCAATCATTTTCACCGTCAATTATTATAATAGTCGCCGAAGTCAAAACAAATACAACGTATGAACGTCAGAGCGCATCGATACCTCGGTTCCTTCTTACGTATCAAGTTAATGCAAAGGGGTGTGTAGGTGCGCTCGAAAACTTCACCAGCGCGCACCCAGTTCTTAGAAACCCCGCCTTTATCCCAGGTGCTTTCGGACGTACTTTGTCTCTCCTCTGACCACTTGAGACCGCGATAGTAAAAGGAGCGCACCAAATGTTGGACAACAAAAACTTACACCGAGTTAGAAAACTGTGAAGTCGCTTATCAAAAAGTCGGCACTTCATTGTATTTTTCTCACAATGTAAAAATAATTTGCATGCGTTATGCAAACATTTATACATATTATGCTTTTTAATTGCGTAGACAATGTAAGTAAATTACCGTATACTAATTGGGAAAAATCCAACTCCGTGTAAGTTTACACAGTTGAGCAGGAAAGTAACTGCTAGAAGGTAGCTAGGTAGGCTAATGTTAAGCTTTAATCAGCGAAGGAGCGTTCTATCCCACAGCAGTTCAGATGGCTGTACGCTGGTTATGCAGGTGAGTGTGGAGCTGGTATATTTGTACGTTAAGGGCTCATTTTAGATCTAAAACCCCGTCTTTGTTTCAGCAGGTGGGGCAGAGTCAGGTGATCATCGACACTGAAACACAATGGTTTTAACAGTGTATGGAAGCTGCTTTATTTTTCTTTCTTTTCTTTTTTTTTGTTCGGCGCTTTTTAGGTTTGAAATCATTCGTTTAATCTGTGTGTATGCTTTAGTTACGCATTTAATTCAAAACTAAGAAGCTGTAAATGGTAGTAAATGAAGACCGTGGTTTCTATCGTGGGAGGGGCGACACCATTCCGACCGCAGTCATTCAGTCAGTGGCAGCAGAAGCTCCGGTGGTGAAGCTGACCGGGAGCGTAACCGACATTCCTGCCTTCGTCTCGCCACGCTCGGAAGCCTTTTTCTTTCACAGGCCGATCTGGCTGATGGAAACAGAGCTCGGCCAAAATGTGCGCGAATGTGTTCGGCGTTTTGAAAAGGTGAGACCCAGCGATGGTGATGTCGATGTGTGTGTGTGTGTGTGTGTGTGTGTGTGTGTGTGTGTGTGTGTGTGTGTGTGTGCGCGCGCGCGTGTGTCTGTGTGTGTGTTGTGTGTGTGTGTGAGAGAGCGGGGATGCAGCTGACAAGCATCTGGAGATGCTTCGAGGCGGTGTGCGCGCTGGTCTCTTGATCCCTTAGCAACCGGCCGGCCGATCGGGGCATTCCGTGGTGACATAATGCGCAATGCCGGTGCAGGCAGCCTGGAGCTGGGGATGGCGCTGGGTGGTGGATCGCATGTTACCTGTAGCCCTGTGAGCCTTCATGCTTGGTGACCGCCTTGCTACGAGCTGCGGACATTATCTTTCGCATCTTCCCATTAGTTATTTTCCTAATCTTGAGTGCCGTGAGGAGAGGAGTGGCTTCCCATGCTGGATTTGTGTTTTTCCTGAGCTTTATCCTACTAAACATTCGGATTTGGAAGCTTTTGCCTGGCATGTGATCATCCACTATTCTGGAAATGCACATCCCTTCGCCCTCTTACATAATAGGATGTTGACTCCAAACAACATTTATTCCAATCATGCTTTGGATAATAATAAAATAATAATAATAATAATAATAATAATAAAAACACATTACCGGTGTGTTGTGGAGCAGCACCTGTGTATTAGAACCATGAAACTGTGTCTTTACCATGCAGGACAGAGGACCAGGGCTGGAGACCTCTGTCCTTCCAGACCTGAGGGATTTAAAACAGAATCTTTAATTGCTTTCTTTTATCAAAATCTTCACTTTGGCAACCTCACATAGAGACCAGGTTTCACGGTGCACACTAGTAAGTGCTGTCATTTGTAAAATTACAATAAACCCCCCCCCAAATAACGGCAATCATTTTGTTTTCTTAGCCCGTATATAAAAAGAAAAATGAGGGATTTCACCATTTTATTCATTCATTTATGAATGTCATACTGAGCTTGCAAAAATATTTAGTTTACAAACTAAATGCTTTGCTAGCTGAGTATATATGTATCCTGGAGCTGCATATTTAGTTGCTTCACTAAATATTTAGCTGAAAAGTGACACAATTGGCTTCAGAAATGATATCAAAAGATGAATATCCAAAATGACAAAAATATTATATGAATTCAAAACAAATGGCCAAGAGAGCTTTTAACGGCTGATCTGAAAAAAACAAAAAGAAAAACTGTCCAATTAAGCTTGCTACTCTAATTTCACTGCTTAGTTGAGGATATTTAGTTCTTTTATTAGTCGGTTGTCTAATTCAGCAGGTAAGTCCAATAACAATATCAAGGGGAACACAATCCTGTCTCCACTCAGACTTGAGACTTATACACACTTTGTGTGGAAATGATAAAAATGAATATATCTCCCACGTTGTTTTAAAAGAATATTGTACACGTGGGATTGTTTTCAGAAAAGTTTTCAGCCATAGGAGCTTCCGGCTTCGTGTGCACTAGGCCTCAGTGCTGGTTGCCAGTTGATCTGCTTTCTTTGTGCTCCTTTTCCAGTCTCTTTGGGAAGCCTTTTGATGGTGGCAAAAGGATGGACCATGGCAGTCCACAGGACCAGCAGCAGCATCCAGCGGAGCAGCAGCAGCCTTACCATCCGCAGCATCCTGCGATGATGAGACTGTACGAGGTCCAGAAAGAGGTCTCCACTCTGGGGCCGCAGGTCTGCACCTTCAGCGGCCTGCAGAACGACCGAGAGTACAAGCGCATGGAGCGCGAGCTGACCCAGCTGCTGCTGCAGGTGGACCAGGTGGACACGGAGGGCAAGCTGGAGCTGCAAGGAGCGCGCAAGAGGGCCGCGCAGGAGGTGGAGGGCCTCCTGCGGTACCTGGAGGAGAACGCCTCCCACCCGTCCCGCCTGGCCATCGAAGAGCTGAGCAACGCCGCACGGGAGCTGGTGGACGAGCGGGTGGTGGCGCCGCAGCGGGCCGGCGGGGTGGCGGAGATAAACGACGAGCTGGTAGACGCCCTTCAGGAGTTCGTCCTCAGGCTCACCCAGATCAAGACTGAAGGCCGGGTGCCGCTCCGCAAGGCGCGCTACCGAGCGCTCACGCGGCTCTGCGCCGTGCAGGACGTGCTGGAGAGCCGCACGCCGCAGCAGACCCTGTCTCTGCCCCTGTCGGGGGACACCCACGAGGCGGTGAACCGCATCAACCAGGTCATGGTGAAGGTGAGCATGGCTCGCAGCCAGCTGCTGGCTCTGCTGATGGGGCTGAGTGCGAGGGACAGCTGCGCGCACCTGTCCCGCATCCTAACGGAGCTGCAGGTGGAGCTGGACGCCCTGGACGTCTCCGGTAATGCGGCGATCCGGAATTACAGGAAACAGGTGGTGGAGGAAATAAACGGCCTGCTAAAACACCTGGACCTGGAGGGAGAGGGGGACGACACTCGCAGGTACATCTCAGTTTACTACAAATGAGACTTAATCGCAATAAGCAATTAATTAACCATAAATGAGCTCAATCATGTTTATTTTGATGACTGAAGGGCGAGTTTATTCACAGGTACCTTGTCATACATTGTGCTTTCGATTGTTTTTTATTTTTATTCCCAGTTTTGGTTGTCGTATTTTATTTTGGATATTTCAAATATCTCCCAGTTCTAGTGTGATTTTGAGAAGATCACAGTTTGAGAGGGTGAATCTGCATTGATAGGCCATTGTCAGTAAATTACTCCTGAGCTGTGAGATCCACAGCGAGAAGAAAGCAGCGACTTCCTGTTTTACCTTCACCACAAGCGGTTTCCATCGGGAACTTGTTCCAGGTAGATTTGTGGCAAAAGTTAAATGTTGAGCGTCGCAGACTGTCACACAGAATGGATGAAAATGTTATTCTCCAGATGCTCAAAGCTGGTAGACACATGTTCCAAAACTCATGGAGCTGGACATTGCAGCAAAAGACATAGTTCCTAAGACATAGTCCTGTCTTAGGGGAGCTGAACACATATACTAAGAAAGTCTGGAACCCTGTTCTGTTTTCCTTCTGGTTTCCATTATCCAGCGATGATGGGAGGGAGCTCTGTATGGTGAACCTGTGTCTGTCTCCGTAGGTATGATTTGGCGCAGAACAACTCCATCCGTGAGATCGAGGCCGTGCGAGCCCACGTCTCCCACCTACGAGAGGGCGTCCTGCGACACTGCGTGATGGGTGACCTCAGCTTCCGGCCCAAAGCCGAACTCCAGAGCCTCCTCACTCACCTGGACCAGGTGGACACGGCCAAAAACCCGTGCATCAGAGAGCCCGCCGCCGTGCCGTGGTCGAGGTCCAGGCCGTCATCACCTTCCTGGACCTCCGCGAGGCGCTGGTGTGCCGCCAGCCGGGCCCCGAGGAGCACCCGTCGCACCGGGCCGTATGGATGGTCCTGGGCAGCCTCTCCGACCTGCAGGCCCAAGTTCTGGGCTTTGACGGCAAGCGGGCCGACAAGAGCTACATGATGCTGGAGGAACTGCTGACCAAACAGCTGCTGGCGCTGGACGCCGTGGATCCACAGGGCGACGCGTCCACCAAGGTGGCACGGAAGCAAGCGGTGAAGTTCGCCCAGAACATTCTTAACTACCTAGACATGAAGACGGACGAGTGGGAGTACTGATTAATCCAGGACCACGGTGGGTCGGACACGGCTGCAGGAATTAAAGGAGCTTGAAAATGGAGCGTCATCATTCCGTCGGCTGTAAATATTGCCTGAAATACCCAGAATCCACTGCAGCAGAGCTTTTTTCTTTTTTTTGTCCCTTTGTGGTAGTCAAGGCCAACCCTTCTGAAACTCCTTTTGTGAAACACATTTTGACACGTATTTTTTCTCTGTGTGTGTGTGTGTGTGTGTGTGTGTGTGTGTGTGTGTGTGTGTGTGTGTGTGTGTGTGTGTGTGTGTGTGTGTGTGTGTTGCTCGTTGCTGTCATTGTGTTTGGTGTACGGTAGTTGCAGCCAAAGCACCGAGTAACGCTCGTTGTCTTCTCCTCCAGACTGCGCTTCATATTGATAAAACGTTCACTTAGAGTGATTGTAAATCAGTGGCCTCTTTTATTAACTTGACTGTCAGTTGCTAATGGAGACAGCTGGTGATACGCTGGCAGAGGCAGGGGTGGCTCATTCTGTATAACTAGAGAGACCAGGCAGTCACTGAGTTTCTGTTCCAAATGTGTGCAAAACTTTGTCTATTGTGCTAGTGTCAAAGAAAAGCTCAAGTCGCCGCGTTCCATTGAGTGAGATACAATTAAAATCACACGTGAATAAGTTTGTTCACATGTTAAGTCAGTAAGATCCATGCAGCGCTTCCAACTTCTTCCTGTTGTCGTGCTCCAACAACATCCAGTTGTTGACCATCTGAATCAAAGGAAATGTCTCCACTGCAACTTTGCGAAATAAACCTAATTAAAAAAAAAAAAAAAAGATCTCATCTTGGCATCAAAACTTTATAGAAAAATTTGGTTTTTTTTTAAAATAGGCTTGTTTCCAGTCAGAAAATTTATTTTCAAAATGTCAAATTGTGTAATTAATTGTATGGTCAATGAAAACACAGCTATTAGTCAAATACTTGCTCAGTTTGACATTTTGAAAATGCATTTCTTCACTGGAAACAGGCCAGTTTGAAAAGAATGACTCGGTTTTTAATGATGTTTCGGCACTAGGATAGAAATTAGTGCATCTCACAAAACTACAATGGAAAGACATTTTTTGCATCGCACGACTCACATGATCAACGACGACTGGATGTTGCCACCGGCGCAACCCACGAAGAAGAAAACGGGAGGAAACGGAAAGATCATGGTGATGCATACTTTCAATATCACGTGAACAAACTTATTCATGTGATTTTAACTTATTTCTTATTTAGTAGAAACAGCAAATGCAAAATTGTGTTGTTTTAGCAGAATATTGACAAAGTTTTGCACACATTTATAATAAAAACGCAGCTGCTGCAGGCTGATTTTACTGCATTATCTACTTTATTACATCTTCCAGGGTCAGATTGCAGACATGCACATGGATCTAATAACATCTGTGTTCTACCGGATGGAATTAGACAGTAGGAGATTAGATTGCTAATCTACAGTCATTCTCCACGAAAGAAGCAAGGATCTGAATTTCGGGGACAAATTTCTGATCTCTGATTTTCATACAGCTTTGACCTGCCGATGTAGATTTAGATCTGATTTCCCCCCTTGAGTTTTAACGTAGCCACGTCTAATTACAGCATTCAGAATAATTTCTCCTTCACAGGAAGAAGGCCAGAAAAATTAGGTTATCAGGAGGAGAGGTGATGTCACACCACACACCACATTTCTAAAGTGTCTCCAAAGGGCCATTTGAGACACAAATGAAGACTTTTATTTGTAACCAGGGAAAATCTATTACAAATAAAAATCTTAAAAATGTTGCCTATGGTACAAAGTATTCAAGCTTTTTGTATTCTCTTGTGAGAACGACATCTATTCAGCACACTTGATGTTTTTGCCCCTGGAGACAAAATATTTGGTTCAAGTTATGCTAATTCCCGCCTGTAGGTGGCAGTATTTCTCACTTGTAATACAATACTGCCTCAGATTTCATCAGGTTGTCATCCACCATCAACAAAGTCACATTTACCACCATGTATTAGTGTAAATACCTCAAAAGTCTTTGTAAATATTTCTAAATCAGCACCAAGAAGTCACAAAATCAATCAACATAACTTGGAGGGACCACTCAATGTGAAAAGAGCTCAAGAAGTAAAGTTGAAATAGTACTTATCAAATGCAGAGACAACTAGTCATTAGTATTTTAACAGCTGTTTATGCGTTTTATCAATATATCCTGGACAACTGGCCCCTTGAGAAGATTTAAAGCAAACTCGCTCATTGAAAACTACCTTTAGCATCTTATGTTAGCAATTAGCATGACAAGCTACCAAACCAGTAGCACCAAAATATTCTGATGTTTTTTAGACGGTCAGACGGAGGTTACAACGAGCTCCACAGGAGAATACAGAGCGACTTTCCTGCTAAGCCTTCATGTTATCAGCCCAAGTCTCGCTCTCTCTCAGATTTTATTTGCTAAGTGAGCTCAAAGAAAGAAATGGTTTGTTTTAAGTCACCGACAGCCTAATAGTTGACAAAGAAGCACTGAAAATCTATTTTAAGATTACTTGGAAGTCATGGATGAATGTTTTTTCTGTTGTTTTTAGCAGCAGGATGTTTCAGAGATGGAAGGCTTCAGTTTTAGCTGCATCTCTTGTCGTCTGTTCTCAGATGTTTGTCCTGACCGTGTTCTGATCACACCAGGCTGGAAATAGATCAGATATGAATCCTTTCAGGAGACGCGGGGCGATATTCCGGCGCTGCTGCTTCTGTGGCTTCTCGTCTATTTGTTTCTACCCAGCGCTTTCCGTTGACTGAGACTGAAGCCTTTTGAGGAAATTGGACAGAAAGAGGCCGAGGCGACGATATCCGCAGGACTGGCGTGTGGAGGAGGGAGCTCGGGGGCCAGGGGGGGGGCCCCGCTGGAGGGCCCTCGGCAGGGAGGCGCTGACGGAGATCACAGTCGACAGAACCTTGTAGAAACTTCTCGGAGCTGCTGGAGAAGGAGGGAGAGACAGGAAGGACGTGTAGAGAAGTCTGAAGCTTTGTGCCTTTTTACTTTTCAGCCTTTTTTTTTTTTACCCATCAGTTTGTGTAAGACAGTGTTTTAGTGCAGCAAAAATAGAACGCGTCGTTTATGGTATGCATCGATGCACTAGAATAGGACACCAAGTACTGAATGTGTTTTATTGAGAGAGCACCTTGGCCAGTGTCACCACATGTTTGCACTGGGAGTTTGTTTCTTTTTTTGTCTGTTTTGTCTCCTTTTCTTTTCTAAATGTGTATTTATTTCCAGACAAAGTTCCAATTAGACTGACATCTGAATCAGTCAGCCACAAACTTCAAAGTATTTTATTGGGACTTTAAGGTCAAGAGCAACACAATATTTACCTGTGTTTATATCATTTATATATTAGGGATCGCTAATATATAATCGGTATCCATTATCAGTGATTTGGATACCGATGTTACCAATTTGCTAACCTGGGTATCAGCGGATGTCGGCACATTGTTAACATATCGGTATCGGTCTGACAAGTGAAACTGGGCCGATGTTACAAACTGATGTTAGCTTCCATTTTGTTGCCGTTTGTTTCTGTGTTTCAGGAGGGGGACAGGATGGGTTTGGTCATTTGGTATTTAAGTAATTACTTTTGTTTTTTTTGAACAAATGAAAGTTTTAATACATTTTGTATTTACTCTGATACCCTTGAATTAAAACCTGTGCGCTGCAAGGTTATTATTCATTTATTATTTACAAGGCAATGCCCTTTCCAAATCCGACAGAGCGGCACTGTTCGTCAACATGGAAACTCCATCCCTTTGTTGAAGCACGTTGGTGGCAGCATCATTCTGCCGAGGTTCTTCTGCAGGCGTTTAAGAATCTGTTCAGAGATATAAATTGAATTTAAATTCAAAAATAAAGAAGTTGATTTAGATTCTTAATCACATTTCTGATTAATATATTTAATTATTAATTAGATGAGTTTGTGGCAGCACTTGAAAGCTGTTCTCCCTCCAATATTAATAAACTTCAGCTATTTTGCAAATAACAGTTTGATTCACTTACAAAGGAATGTGAAAAAGTTCCAGTGGTTTGAAAACCTTCCCAAAGCTCTGCAGAAACATGCAGGATAAATTCAGCCTCTTTTTATAGAAGTGATGTCAACATTGAACTGTTTAGTCTTTTTATTTTCTTTCCTTTTTTTTTTTTTTTTGTTGTGTTTTTTTTGTTTTGCATGAGTGTTTACAGCTGAGTTTCATATTTAGGTCACAGAACTGTCTGTGAACGCAGTGGAGTCTGCTGTTTATACACCAAACCAACATCCAGCGCAGGTTCAGTTTATTTATGCGAAATGTCAATTAGAGGATTTTTGTGCAGATACACAGAAAAACTGCAGTCGTTTACATGAGGCGCAGCATGTAAACGACTGTAGTTTAGCTTCAGAAACTAAACTGAGCCAAACTCCAGCCGAACTCCAGCCTGGGCTTTGAAATTCACAACAGGCCGTTGGGCTAGATGCCGCGTCGGCGCTTTTGCTCGAAATGTCGTGGAGTTCAGAAGTCGTCACAACAGCGTTGAGAAAAGTGCAGCATAAAAATGCTCTCAAAAACATCGAATCGCCTCTTGAGAGCAGATGTTCTGAGTTATCTGCGTCTCAATGCACAGGAAAATCAAATCAGATGCATAAGAGCATCTTTTACCTGCTGCAGCCACTTTTTGGCACAAAGCCTCCAGCTGCTCCTGTGGGTCCAGACGAACTGCGTTCACAGCAGCCTGCACTCACTGTGTTCTGCCTGATTCACCAAACAGGCACGGGGAAAAGAAAGCACACCCTCTTTTATTCAAAGTGTTTACCTTTGAGGATCTCTGGCTGTACAGTGAGTTCAGGCAAACCTCAGGTTCCACATTATGAATGGAAACTGAAGCTCCTGCTTTGATTGAACAAGATTTTAGAGGGGAAGTGGCTGTTACCAATCGAAGAATTTGATTGGATGATCAGAATTCTGTCCTTTTTCTCAGAAGTACAACCGACTCATAGAAAACAGGAGTTTATGTCTCGTTGGTCTGGGAGATGCTGGTGTGTATTGAAGGCAACAGCAGCAACTGTAAACTGTAAAGAAGCAACGATCGTCACCTGAAAGAGTTCATGAGGTCATTTCCAAAATGTCTGCCTTTTAGAAGAGAGAAATATTATTTATAAGAGGAAAACACTTAATGTCTGTCAGAATTCCCACTCGGCTCAGAGAAATAAAAAAAAAAAATAAAAATAAATAAAATTATCAGCTTCACAAATTTCATACAAATTTAGTAACAAGTTACGGAAGAAGATTAGTGCCACTAATTAAAAAAAAAAAAGAATCCAGATTTTTTTTACTCAGAATTCGGACTCTTTCTTCTCAGAATTCAGCCATTCTGACAGATTTATACGCTGCTCTTCCTGAAGAGTTGAAAGGACAGGATGGAAGGTGAAAGAGAAGAAACAACACAAAGTGAAGGATTTAGTAGAGTTTGTTTTGCTGCTGGGAGCCATGTGCAGGATGAGCTTCCTGTCAGAATGTTTGTCATCACCAATAACAGATTTTATCTCAATAATTGTTATTAGAAGGTCAATTTACAAAGCGAAACCCATCATCTAGATTAATTCCACACATTTTGCTTTTTTATGTTTTCATGTGAAAGTGTTTTCATTTTCTGCTTACTGCTCACAAAAACGTGACATTTATCTGCTTAGAATATTAAAATAATACGTATTAAAAAAGACATTTTGAATCCAGAAGCGTGGGCTCAATGCAGTGAGAACGTTTTGCAACGGGCCTCATCAGAACCCGGAGAACCCGGACGGACGCTGGTTTCCTGAGACGAGCCTGTAAACTTTGTGTTATAACCGGGTCAACCTGAGCCGGTATCCAAGCGTTTATCCCAAAGATTTTATATGAATATAAAAGCCCAGTGTGTTGCCACATCAGAACACTGGCGTGTTATTTATTTGAGGAGATTTTTTTTGTTTTTTTTGTTTTTTTCCCCCCACCCCGCTAACAGCTTCCTGCTTGTTAAGAGTCTGAACTTGGCAGGCGGAGTCCATTAAAGTGTAGTTAAAAACTCCGATCCAGATGGGATTCAAAGCCAGGCCTTCAGTTCAGTTGTTTACGCGGAGCAAACAGTTTAAAGGTCAGATTCGACTCCACTCAGCTCAGCGCCGTCTTTTATGTCGGCTCTTTTTGATTTGATTTTTGTTCTTGCAAAAAGTATCCATGTCTTATGAACGTTGGTATTTTGTCACATTCCATTAAATAGGGCGACTCAAAGCAGCACATAATTATGAGTGAAAGCAGACAGATCTGTTGTTCGTCCTGATCAATACAAGGCTGAGAACTGTTCCAGTTGTATTCTAATATTCATAAGTGATTTCCCTCAGAAGACTAATAAGTACTTAACAGAATCCGCCTGTGTGTGTCATTCACACTAAAGCGGCCCGTGTCCAAAAGCATGCCACACTTTACAGATTGATAAGAAAAAAATAATAAAAATCAGAAGATAATGTTTGAAAAGACAATTTTACATGTCAAACAATGGATGCTTAAAGTCGGGCTCCAAGTTAAATATTTCATGTGAAGGAGGCAACATTTGTGTTTTCATGGTGAGGTCAAATTGAAATGCATCACCCGTTGCTTATTGTCTATTCCTTTCTGGGTGGGGAACTGCAAAAGTAAAAATAAAAATAAAATGAAACCCAGGAATCTATTTTCCCAGTGAGGCCAGTTTCTAACAGCAAACACTGTTACTCTCTTCACAGGTGGCTGGAGTCCTGCGTGTAGTTTACTCCTCCAAATACCGGATGTTAAGTTGCCTTTAACTGCACTGACTGTCACAGGTGTTTCATGGGGTTTTTTGTTTGTTTGTTTATTTGTTTGTTTTGTTTCCAAAAGCTGCGCTTGTACAAAAAGCACACCGCTGCCGGACTGACCGTGTCGTGTGAAAGCTTCATGGATGGCTGTGTTTCAGATTTGTATTCCCAAAATCCAAAAATAAAGATGGTCTTATTCTGGATGCTCTGTGTCTCTGTTGGATCATCCTGCAAGAACCTCAGCAAACCTCAGGCCGGTTCAGGCTCCTTTACGCACAGCGTTCAGAACCACGCATCACAGTGAACTGGTGTTGAAGTTGTAGTTTTTCACCAGGAGATGAAGAGATCAACAAAAACTACCAAAGTTGGGGGAAAAAAATAAAATTGTGTGTTGCCACCAGAGGGCAGCATTCTCCCAGAGGAGGAGCCTGTTAATCAGTCAACTATAGTCAATGTTTCTGATGGCAGCTATTCATTTTTCAGCATTTCTAGTTGAAGGACATGCTGAAATTTTTTTTTAAATATCTTACATTAAACATGTAACATGTCCCAAACGTGTTGCTGTAGATCAAATCTCTGCCACAAGGGGGAGACACAGGCTCCCCCTGTGCAGAGGTAAAAACAGAAGTTTCTATTGTTGGCTGCTTCATTCTGTCTCTTCTTGGTTCCTCAGTCTGAGCAGTGTGGTTCTCTGTGTTTCTCTGTGTTTCTATTCTCTGTTTTCTATTTTCTCTGAGAAGTCCCAGGACACAGTGACTCACAGGAACGCTGCGTGGACTCAGACACATGGAAAATATCACACAAACCCTGATCTCTGGGCCAAAGCTCCTCTAGCGCCTCTGTTTACAGCCCATGTAAGTAAACTAAACCAGGAAGCAGAAGACCTGCGGAATCCCACATTTAGGCCTGAGTTGTGTTCTTTATGTTCTTTGAAAAAAACTGCAGGTCCTCCCAATGCCCTTGTTGAGATCCTGTCTGAATGTCTGAACGTTTAACCTGCAGATTGTGATGTGAAGTCGCAGGGTGTGAATCAGATCAGGGCGAGTCACTGAGTGGAAGCAGATCTCCACTGACTCACTGGAACGTGAATCTCTTTCTACTGGTTCACTGTAACATCGTTCACGATTAGTTGTTTCAGGTGACATTAAAGCTGAATATTCTGCTCTCGCATTGAAAGTATTTGAGAAGCACTGTTGGGTTTTGATGTGGGGACTAAACAATTTGCTTCCTTGTGTGACACTATAGAAAACAACTCTAAAATCAACTTGTTTCGCTTTCCAACATGTTATAATGTTCTTCCCTTAAAAATCATACCTGGAATGTTACCTTGATTCTTTCTTGCATGTTTGCGAAATCTCCCCTGGCAACCATTCAGCTGTGCGAACAGTGTTTTGTCCTGGTTTCTGGTCAGGAGAACCACACACTCCTGTGCTGGTAGCAGCCAATAAAATGTCACTGCGAGAGTCAAATGAAGCATGACTGAAATATTTATGAGTTTTCCATACCTGTTCAGAGACACAGTGACCTGCTGCAGTCAAAGAGGTGATGAGCAAACATTCACATCCCATCTGCCGTTGGTTCATGTTATACACTGCCTGGCCAAATAAACAACCACCACTTGAATTTAACTAATCAAACAGGTACAGGTGTCCCATTGGACAGCTACTGCATGGACAGCTGTCTTAAGTTCTGTAACCCCGGTGGTTTCTGGTTTCTTGAACGGCCATGTGGGAGGAGGCATAGAAAACATGTCAGATCATCAGCGTCAAGCAGAGAAAAACATCTCAAGAGATTCAGAAATGACTGAAACAGGGTTGAGACTGTTTAATGCAGAACGCTGGTCACCAGCCAAAACATTGTCTGAGGTTTTCCATCTGTTTTAGGGTCGTGTTGATGAGCTGAATCCAAGAATCTCATTGGTTTTGCTCAATCAGGTCGACTTTCTGAACTATGGAGCAACATGAGCGTCAAAATGCAGGAAGAAGGTCATGTGATCTGATGGGTCCAGATATTCTCTCTCGGTGGATTTCCTGGATGTTCATGGAAACTGTTTCTCCTCTGAGCTGCGCAGAGTGTCTGCAGGACACAGGAGGAGTTTTCAGGGCTGCAGAATGTGACAAAGACTCAGCTGACAGCTCCGTGACGTCAGAGCAAGGCAGTACAAAGCCTCGCCTCCGACCTCTGAGAGTTCACCGCTGATAACACACACACTCACACACTCACACACTCAGCTCTGGCCTGCCTGATACAAAGAATCCCAGTCCAACACACACCCTGCACCCAGACAATGCCTCCATCCGTGTGAGTCCGCAGACGACATGAAGGGCTAGGAATTTACACAAATACATAATCCATCTCCACCAAAATGAGGCCCTAATTATGCAAACGACGGACTTTCCAGGCCCTCAATGACCCCTGCTGTGTTCCCGTTTCCACTGATGGAACGCGTCCAGCTTCGTCTGCCATCGGTTGCAGGCGATCTGAGCAGCGCCGCTCTCATCAGCTGACCCCGAGCCTCTGATTAGGCCTCCTCTGCTGTTCCCTCCAGAGTGCGACCGCACACATTTAAAGACCTGGCAGGGATCCAGGACGAGCCGCAGGAACGACAGCGAAGCTCCACAGAAAGACGAGGGGAGCCGGGAGTTAATGAGCTCAGTTCCCAGGAAAACAACAACAACTGTCCCATCAAGTTCAGCAGACAGGTGGAGAAACCCTGAAGCTGTTATTCTTTTTTTACATTTTAATTTAAGATCTGCTTCGTGTCTCTGGTTCGGAGTTTGCAGAGTGCAGCTCCAGATCTCCTCTATTGCTGATTAGTTTAATAAACTTATTTTCAGCTAAACATGCATGATCACGAGACGACTCATGAAAATGAACATGCAGCTCACCCACACTGCAGTTTTATGCATTCGAATGTTTTTACCGCATTGATTTCATTAAAGTCAACGTTTTAATTCACTGTATATTTAATTGTAGTTGAACTGAGTGAGAACAGGCAGCTTGTTATTCACATATAATCTTTGTAAAAACTGAGCAAATCTAACTGCTGTTTCTGACAGAAACATCGACTGTGATTCTGTCCTCAGCGTTCCCAGTCCAGACACGACGGATTCCCATTTATTACTTCCACTTCCTGCAGCAATCGGCCAGATTGATTCCAGCCAGATGGTCTGAACGGCCTGGTGCTGACCCAAACGTACCAGACAAAACATCGAAAACATGCACAAAACTGGCAGGTTACACTCTGACATATTTCATATTAAAGTAGTTGAGGTCACACTCTTCAGGAAGTGTTATCAGTTTCTCGTTATGTGTGTGTACATGCATATATAGGCTACATACGGGGCTCCTGCTCCAATCAGTAAAAATCTACAAAACCAGCAAATTTCAGTGCATTTCTGAAACAATGTTATTTGTATTTTTCCAAACACCGATCAGCCGTGACTCTAGAATTGTCTGCTCCTTGTTTCTAATCAATATTTCACGCCGTAATGAGACACAAGATGCCATGCAGGAGGGAAACTGGGACAAACTTTGATCAGGTTACATTTTATCAGCATCGATTTATCCTTCACTTCATCAGCTGCTTTTTACCTCCTGTAACTGTGATAGAAAAATAATCCTAAGAATAAATGCCTACACGTTGCAGTTTACACTATTTGCAATATTTTTAACATTTTCCTGCCCATATCAATAACCATGATGGCATAGATTACATTAACTGCACACGTTCACATTTTTCAGCAGTAAAATATCTGAAAATAAAACACAGGATCAATATGGAGTAGAAAAGTTAAAACATGACAGTATTTAAATGTATTTAAATGGAAGTGAAGCAGTAAAGAACCTTTTTACATTTCTTTGAAGAAATAGTGCAATTTACAGGGTTTTCAATAATCGATGCTGAACTGTAAAATAATAATAATAATATTATTAATAATAATATTAATTATTAATAATAATAATTGCAATATAATGGATATTTTTATCACCCTTACTGGTAGAGCTTTAAAAATAAAATTGCAGGATTTGTTTTTGATAGAACCTGTCTTTAATTTTAGAAGCATCTGCTGCTGTATTGTGGATTATCGATATGAGTATCGGCCCAAATCATCGTATCGACGCATCGATGAGCGAAACCAAGTACTGAGCGTTGCACTTTTTACTTTCTGACATTTTAAAAGGTGAACAGAAAACAACACAACTGTTCATCAAACTGTTTCCAATGTCCAACATTCTCTATGAGATTTCTTTATTATTTCAAATGAACAGGTAAGTTGACGGCCAGAGTATCAGAGCTGCAGTTACGGGAGACTTTTTGTGCCAAATGCTCACTGCCAGTCATCTGAATGACAATAATTCTTTTTCTCTGGATCAACCACTGATAGTTGCTTTTCTTAATAAAAAATTATAATCAGTGTTATTTTCCTCATGTCATTCACATTCTGACATCATGACATGAGGATGATGGCAATCCATCACCTGTACAGTCGCTTTGCAAGGTTTTCAAATAGAATGTTACACTACTTTTTATTCCTTTTTTTCAAGAATTGTAATTTTTTCAAGATTTTTTTTTAAAAGAAAGTATCAATGAGACCAGGAGTAAAACACTGGAGGAGCTGCAGGAGTTTCAAACAGTGTGTTGTCTCTTAAAGCACACACATACAATCTGCAAGTCCATGTCATGAGAAATGAAATCCAACATTGTGTTACGTGAGTGTCGATGCTTCCAAGCAGCTGGAGCAGGGGAAGCAGCTGCAGCAGGGGAAGCAGCTGCAGCAGGGGAAGCAGCTGCAGCAGGGGAAGCAGCTGCAGCAGGGGAAGCAGCTGAGCAGGGGAAGCAGCTGCAGCAGGGGATGCAGCTGCAGCAGGGGAAGCAGCTGCAGCAGGGGAAGCAGCTGTGCAGCGCTGCAGCACTCCGTACAGCAAAAACCTCTGGGTTTCACCCGGCAGCAGCTTCGGGTCTGATGCGTTTGTGTGCATCAGAATGTGATGCTTCGGTAAGAGCATGTTAAGTTGCTTTACACAAGCAACTTAACACGCTCACAGCTTTAGCACTCTCAGCCTCTAATCTGATCACGGCTAATTTTCCTTTCTCTCCTCCCTGGGATTACAGAGCTGCATGCAGCCAGAGGCCTGCGTGGAGCACATGGGGTCAAAGGAAAGCACAGTGCCACATACTTTACACAAACACGCAGTTTACTGAGGTCCAATATGGAGCAGTGGTAATTTAGTAAGGGTGGGATAATTGTGATGGGTGGAGAGAAACAGCAACTAAAAGCTTTTCTGTATCAATATGAACACAAGAGTTAAAAGATTGATTTAAAAAAAATCTAATTCAAAAACTCTTTTATCTATCTCAGCTCAAACAGCTTTAAATGTCAAAAAGGTATGAATACTAAGTGGTTTAAGCTAAATCGTTGGATCACTGCCTCTTCTTCCTTCATGGTTGTGTGGACCTGCAGATGGCTGACGCTCCTCCTCTTCCTCATATGGCCCAGCTGCAGGCTGGGGGTTCAGAACAGCTCTTCCTCTATGGAGCTCAATTAGGGCCAAATGTTTTGGTCATTTAGAAAAACAAAGTTGTAATAGAAAAACTAAAACTTGAAATGGAAAACTTAAGGTCACCCCCCCGACACAAAATCGGGTGAAAAGAAAAGTGAAAAAGTGAAAAGATAAATAAATTGTAGTTGTAAAAAACAAACGTTTCTGAAAACATAAAACATGGAGCTGAAAAAAAATATATCTTCATATATTGTCACTCTTCTTGATTAATGGCCTATCAATTTTTTTTGCAAAAAGTGATTTTGGCAAAAGGTTTAGGCTAATATTTTAGAAGTGAAAAATGAAAATGCCTAATTTCCTCAAAAACCTTCCAGAATTAAATCAATATCTTATTTGAACTAAGAGAAAAAAATCTTCACACTTATTTTTAATCTGAATACATGATGGTATTTTTGAAGTTTTTACCAACAATAAAAAAAAAAATTATCATCTAAATTTGACTTTCAGTTTTTCGATTACAATTTTGTTTTTCAAATTTTCAAATGAGTACAACATTTGGCCCTAATTTATCTCCGTACACGTCCTGCGAGGCGTTCCAGGCTTGGTCCCCAGTGAGGCCTCAGCGCGGCTCAGCTGTTCAGAGGACAAGCTGATTAAGTGACGGGATTTCCAGCAGATCAGAGCTGCTATTCCCAGCCGGGTCCACCAGGATTACCTCCTCCGTTCAGGGAGCAACTGAGCTTCATGTCGTCCACCAGACCATTACTGCCACGTACAGAAGTATTTACAACCTTTTCATATTACATCCCCATATTAAATCCAGATGTTTTATGAAGGCCTTGAGTAAGTTCATTTAACTTAGTAGCATTTACATACATGATATGAAACGCCATTAACACAGAGACGAGTTGTAGAGACGCATCATGATTGAGTTTTGACATTTAAGCCAAATGAATTTTAACTCTGGAGGAGCTGCAAAGAGCAACAACTCCAACTGAATCGTTTATCGACACAACTATCAGTCGTTTCCCACAAGTTCAGGATTTGAGGAAACACAAAAATAGTTTCCAGCTAAACTCTGCTTGCTGACTTAATAAAAGGGATAGTAGAGAATTTTTGTAGTGAAGTTGTGTGAATTATCAGCAGGTAACTCGGGTTCTTCATACCAATCCAGTTCTCTGCTGTGAGAGGGAGGCAGACGGCTGGTTGGACACGGGCAGAGGCTGAAACGCCTCAAACTGACAGCGGCGGCACGTTGACATTGTGTTGTTGTTTACGCCACAATCAGAATTAGAGGGAGGAGACGGTGTGCTAACAATGTTCTCCCTGAGAAACCAGATTATGAAGAATGAAATATTCCACAGTTCTGGAACACAAATGCATGACAGACGTTTTAGATATTTAACAGTGAAATAAATGTAAAAGTCATTCATCTCTTGGTCCTTTTCTTAAATCACACTCTGCATTAGCTTATGATGTGAAACATGTGAAATAGTTGGTAAAATGTAACAGACACAAAATCCTTTCAGTTAATTTATTGTTGTTCATGTTTTAGTATTCTTCCTTACATGGTTCAGTTCAACAGGCTGCAGAATGAAAAACTATTTTCACTCATTTATTGCCTGTATAAAAAAAAATGCTCAGCAAACCTGAAAGTAGGTATAAAAGGTTAACCTTATAAAATCATAACTCTTAGATAAACATCCTGAATATCACAGAAGCTCGTGGTCTGAAGTTCTGCTTGATGCAAGCAGCGGACGGCGGCTTCCAGCCTTCAGGTCCTGGGTTTGGTGGCGAAGGTGAGGTACCCGGTGTGGCCCGGCATTTCTCTGGGCGCAGTGGTGGTCTTGATTTGTAGGGAGGCGGGGTTTGAAGCGGCAGAGGGAGGAGCCTCCTCCGTGGCCTGGGAGGAGGAAGAGGATGAGTCGGAGTCGGGGCCGATGTCGGGGCCGAAGTCGGGCAGCTGCAGGGTGACGGGCCGGACGTTGTGGACTCTGAGCAGAACCTCCAGGGTCCTGATCTCCTCAAAGCCCTGCTCCGTCAGCGCCTGGCATGTCCTCTGAACCTGCTCTATGCACGGGGAGAAGGAGCACAGCCGGCCCCCTGCAGGACGACACGGGTAACAACACGCAGATAAGAAACTGGTTAATGCTACCGTCAGGTCAGGACTTTCATAACATACGCACAGTTTTCATACATTTTGATTTATAATTTTTTTTTTATTATAATGTCAAATTTATTGCTTTGATTTTATGTATAAAAATTTTAGAAAATAATCCTGGTAGTGTGGCATGCATAGGAGTCGATACTTTGCAGATTTTCAGGTAAGTTTACGAGCGATACGATTCTAAACCAAGACACGTTCCACCCATTCTCAATATAAAGGGACAGTGTTATAGATTTTCCAGGCACACAGTGCAATTTTATAGCACAATCAAGTAATTATATTACCTTCAGTTGTTATAAAAATGCTATATATCTAATATGACTTACAAGAAATTTGATTTTGTAATTTAATGTCTTGAAATGGGGCCTCTGTTTCTTTAAAAACTCCTGATCTCTGCACAACATGGCTCCTCTATTGAACTTTAACAACATTTGTACCAGTGTTGCTCTGAGAAGTGCAGTAGCTCCTATAAAGTGCAGAAGCTCCAGGTCTTTACTAGTGACTAGTGGGGAAGTCGCAGGGTGAAGGGTCAGAAGCTTGGAAACTGCAGCTCTGAGGAGGAGCTCTGCCTCAGAGGCGGGGCTAAGGCCACCCAGACACTTTACAATTCTGAACGGTTGTCATGGAGATGAAGCAATTTCTCACATATCCATGAAAGAGTCAAAGCAGCACTCCAGGTATGTTTTTAATGACAGAATAAAATGATAACATGATGTACAGCTCAAAAAGTCAATTTTTTATAGGACTGCTCCTTTAACTGGACCAACGCACAAATATTTTTTAACCTTCACCATTGGTTTTCCATTTGGCCTAACTGTGCAAAAAAACAAAAAAGATCCTTTCACTGAATAATGCAACATGTAGATATAATATAAAATGTGCATGGATGCATTTAAAGGCAGTGGAATTCACCAAAGAGGGTAGATATGAAGAAAGAAGATTAAAAAATAAAGATTTTTTTGCTGGCTAATTCTTTTGGCTGAGACACACATGACTCCATGTTTATAGAAATCAGTTTGTGTAAAATTAGATGTTTTCTTTGAAAGGCGTAAACATCCCTCAGGTAAACGGTTTGGACAGGATTCCTGGGCCGAGAAAACATTCCCTCCTTTAATAACACAACTTCTACACGTGCATTAGTTTCCCACTAAAAGGAGTATTAAAAAGAAAAACATCCAGGCAGATAGTTGGCTCCGGGCTGCAGCGCGCGGATCATCAGAGGATCACCTACTGGCCGCGGACTCTCGTCTCCATGCTGACCCCTGAGGTCGCCTCGGCGGGAGGTCGGAGAAACACGGCAACAAGCCGCTCATGGCTGACCTAAAGGACACACACTGACTCGGAGCGGTGCAGCTGCACCGAGACCAGCTCTGGGTTGGTCAAATAAGCTGAGTTTTCAAGTTCAAACCTGAACGAGGGGGGAGTTTTAAAAAGTGAAACGGAGCAAGAAACATGCAAACTTCAGCCCTGCAATAAAGGCTGTAGAGTAATTGAGGACAGTCACATGGAGGTGTGATCTTCTAATTATAGATCTTTGATTAGATTTATTTACCGGATAAAGAGTTTCACACTCTCCCTTAAATCCAATGAGATTTAATGAAAACCCTAATTGCTAACTCAACTAGTGTTTCCAAGGTTATGAAAACAAACAGGTTGGCTGGTGTTGAACACAAGGCTTTAAGTGCCTCGTCTCTAAGAAATGATGAAGACCTAAAAAAAAAAAAAAAAAAAGTGGTAATAAAAACCAGTTTGGAAAGACGAGGACCTGTCAAGTCATCTGGGAAGGTCATCTGTAAACCCTGGTTCACTCAATAGCAACCACTAACAAACTCCAAGAAATGTTTATGACTGAAAATTGGGCTAAAGTCATCGTGTTTTTGATAGTTGTACTGTGAGAGCTTTAGCTTAGCACTGAAAAGAAGGTGGTGGGAGTTTCAACAGCTTTCCCTCAACCAACCATTAGGTCAGTTTAGTGGTAAAGAGAGCAGTGACCCAATCAAGACAAGCTCAGTGTTTCTTCTACCTTTATCCACCCTGCCCCTGAGGCTGATTGTGACGTGTAGTAATTGTATGTGTTCACAGTTTATCAGACCATCTAAATAATTCCAGATCATATTGTCAGTTATTTCTGTCCTTTAGTGATTGCTCATCTACCGTCTATGGTCCTTCCTCAAGCTAGGTTTTCAGTTGAAGTGTTGAGCTGGGCTCCAGCATCTCCATGCCAATCAGTCAACACGCTTTGCACGCTGCCGTAGTTCCTCTGAATTTTTGTATCTTAGTGTGGATTGTTCAAACTGGACAACTTGGAAGGTGCTCTATCATCGGCTTCAAGGATCTACAATTCATGTGCAGTCTGACTGTGATTTAAGGACTCAACTGTCTGTACGTGTTTCAGGATGGGGGAGTGACTCCTGGGAGAACCTGCTGTTTGTTAAATGAAAAAAAAAAATCATGGGCTTTCACTCCAAAAGTTCCAAATCACACCAGAGGTCACTGGATTTGCGGTTCGTGGAAAACAAAGTCTGAATACAAAGTTACCAATTTGTCAACTTGGCCTGCATGAACCTCATTGTTGGTTTGGTTTGGAGTTTCTACATTTAAGCAGTTTATCAGAGTCTTAGTGTGGAGAAAAAGTGAGGGTATATTTAAATACTTAGGTTTTCACCATCCATTTATAAAAAAAAATAAATGTTTCAACACGTGTAATTGCACTGCTATACCAGTAGGTGGCAATATGAAAATCCTTCCCACGGCTAAAGCAGTGAAAGGTTAAAGACTCTATCAAAGTTCATGTTTTATTTGATATTTATCATTTCCTGTTCTTGTGATTGAAGGTTGTCGGTAGAAGTTAGGACAAAGTGCACATAATGACTTTTCACTTATTAACAGATATTATGGTTCAAATTAAATCACCATTTCACATTAGTGGTGATTCACAACAATCAAACTAAGCATAAGACAAGAACCACTACTTGGTTCTTGTCTTATGAAGACAAGACAAGAACTACTATACAAGTAGTGGTTGTACTATACAAGTAGTGGTTCTTGTCTGAATAAGACAAGAACCACTACTTGGTTCTTGTCTTATCTTGAAAACTTAAGAAAACAAAGATTTTACTACAAAAAAAAAAAAAACTCCCACAGCAAAAATAGCAGAATTTTAGAGTCAATATTTTGTGACTCCTTTGGTTTTGACAAATAATCATGAAAATTATTTGAAGAGAACATGGCTGTGCCTGGTTTTTAAATCAAACACACAGATTTCTAAAGTGACTTCAACACAAGGAAAATAGATTTCATAAGCATCTGATGCATTACTTCCTCCTGGGTTGTAGCTGTGCAGATAGTCACGTCGCGCTTCTGCATCATCACCGCAGCAGCTCAACACGTACCTTTAAATGTGTTAGTTGATCTATATTCATCCCTGTATTTTCAGGTGTTCTAACTCAGCTACATCACACAGAGTCTTACTGATTCTGTCTTATTCAGAGCAACATTCACCAGACCGAGCATTCTTTGCTTTAACAGTTTTCATGTTTCCTTTCAGGCCTTTGAATAACTTCTGCCAGGCACATGATCCTTTCAGTGATTCACTGTCCATCCGAAGGTTTTAATGCAGTTTAGCTTTTATGAGGCATGCGAGGAAAAATGCATACTATATGAAGTCCCAATAAAAAGCAAAACAAAAAAAAGCAAAAGTCTGCAGAGGAGGAGTGTATTGTATCTGGTAACCATTAAATTAGACCGCAGCATACTTCAGATAGCAGTCGTTCCTTTGGCAAACAGGTCCAGTGTTCCCCTCGAAACTGTCACACAGTTTAGTGTCTCCTGGCAACAAGACGAACACGCAGGGAGGGGTCGGGTTGATCATTCAACAAGGGCGTCTCCAACCGGGGGTTAACGCTGTCAAGGTTGAACTGAGAGTCTCAAACGGAAAGCAATTTTGACATAATCCCATGATTCCTCCTGGAGAAGTTCACGGTTTACAAGTGTTTATCTTCATGAGAAACACAGAGAGAGAGAGAGAGAGAGAGAGAGCGTGGGGAAGAGCGAGGGAGAGAAAGTGAGGCAGTGAGTGAGAGAGAAGGAGGGAGGCTGGAGATGCTTGTTAGGATTTACAGTCCGGCTCAGAGGTCTGGGCTGCAGGCCAGAACATCAGGAAAATTACAACTCGCAGTAGAAAAAACCCCCAAAAGTATTCTTTCCTACGCGATCCACTGGAGAAGTTCCTGCAGCTTTTCAGCTTCAACTCACAGAAACCACAAAACACAATAATAAAGGAAGTCAAGAGTTAGTTTTTTGTTTCACTTACTGGGGTCAGTAGAAAGAGGAACACTTTTTCTACAGATTTTCTTAGCTTTATATTTTTAACCCTGGCATAAACATGGCAGACTTTGGCTGGATCATTTCAGGTCAGCAACAAACAGGAAAAAAAACAACAAAAAAAAAACCTTTCTTGTTCTGCAGTGGGAAGAAAACAGAACATTTCCATGTGGAGTTGCATTCAGCAGCCCTCTGCTCATAGCAATACCCAGTATGGTCATGGGATCGCTCTAACAGTGATATGGCAGCATGTTATTTATCTAGATCTGTGTGTGTGTGTGTGTGTGTGTGTGTGTGTGTGTGTGTGTGTGTGTGTGTGTGTGTGTGTGCATGAGGGAGGCTAGCTTATGAAATGCAGCAGTGGCACCATAAAAGGGAGAGGAGGTAGGAGAGTTGCTCTGCAGCATACTGGCTCCTCCTTGATGCTATTGATCTCCCTTGTGATGCAGGGAATCTCCCTTTAACTCTGAGCAACAAGAATGAGGGTTTGGGGAAAAACAACAAAAAAACACAAAAATATCCTGACAAGGTATTCCACTGGGTATGGTGACCTCAGAGTGACTGCAAGCAGGATTCACTGTAGTGAACACAAAATAAAATCAAAACATCTAAAAACAATGTAATGCCTCGTTTTGATCCTCCAATAAACTGTTAAATAGATGTTAATAATAAATTTAGCAATATGATGAAAGGAAATGTAATACTGGACACATAACATGACAACTCTTACAATATGTTTTGGAAAACTAAGAAATATCTCAGGTTTCCCAGAGACCCACCTCTTCCACTTTGGTCATGTTTTGTTCTCTTAATTTGTAATTGTGCTTTGTTAACATGGTTATGTTTTTGAATATGTTGTTGTGTTTTTAAATTTGTAGTTGTGTGTAATTGTTGAGGTGGCTTACACATTAAAACCACCATAAGAATCTATTTTTCTTCCCTAAATACAACATACTTCATAAATCCCAAAGTGTGTTTTAAAGAATGCATAATCAGTGTAGAATATCCCAATGGAGGTTTAACTTAACAAAATATAGTATTACTTTAGGTTTTCTCTGATGCTTGTAATAGTCTAATTGAATACTTTTGGGTTATGAAATGTTTCATTCCAGTGAATGTGGGGCAGTGTGAGCCACGCTCCTTTGGTTCTGTAACCTCAGAACATCCCATGTGAGCCACACAGAGCCAGGGATCCCAACTGATCTACTCATATAATGAGAAAGACAAAGTGATGTGAGAAGGGAAGTTTGTGGTTGCGTGTTTAGTGTGAAACTGATATAAAAAGAAATCTGCTGCAAATGGAAAAACAACAACAAAACTAATGTGCAGCCGTTTTAAGTGCTTGGACGGAACGGTTTGTTTACTGGTAGGAATTAGAAAAAAGGAGGGGTGAAATAGTAAGTATCTATGAAATGTGTATATGATTTAGCAAAGAGGCAAACTGACCCAAATAAAATAAATGATCTCTAATAATTCATTGAAATCCTCCTGTTCACTCATTTCTTTTCTCCAATCATAACTAAACAATTCCCAAAAAAAAATACAGCTTGGGAAGATGAAATAAATACATATGCTGACTGCTGCTCGACCTGTTGTTGACTGGTCCTTGCAAAGCAGCTAATCAATTCAGTTTCATTGGCACTGATTGGATCGAGATAACAAGGACCATGGATGTTAGCTTTTGTGGTAAAAGCAACCTGATAGTCTGAGCCAAGGATAGTTTTTGCACTGCAACTTACAGTCCAGACTGCACTCCTTACCAGGTGGTGGTGCTAATAAGTTACACAGTAAGTGAAAAGAGAAGTTCGACATGGGAGAGGGTGGAAATCTGTAGGTTTGGAGTTATTTGAAGGATAAATGTGGAGGGTATTAGAAAGTATTAACTTCATTGTTTATTTTATCATATTTATTATTTTTATTTCATAAGTAAGCAACAACATACGTCATGCTGTAGCTTTGATTTGTTAGCGCAGTCAGAGGGACTGTAGGCCCATAAAGAAGAGCCACGCTGTTCTGAATAAATGAAATGTGTTTTCAAAAGTTATTGTGTGATGTAGACGTAAAAAATGTTAGAAGCTACACTGTATCAGTACCTGGACCTGACAAATACTTAAACTTAAGAACTTGTATATCAGTGGAAAGAAACTGTTATTGGGAGCGCACTAAAAACTAAACATCTGGACAGAAATGTGCTCCTCTAAATGTTGTATTTAGTGAAGCGGTACCTGGCCAAACAACATGTCTGCCTCAGATAATACAATGTTCATTCTGCAGCTTCAGCACTCACTGGAAACCTTTCCGTGTTTGCGGTAATGCGGTGGAGAAGGATTGATTGGGAGAGTGAGTGGAGATGATAAATTATTATATTGCAGAGAGGCAAAGTGCAGGGTGAGTGAGCAGATACATTGTTTATATAACAGCTGTGGTGCATCATGTGCTGTAGAGACGTAGGTGGAGCTAAAGCCTGGGTGAGTTCTGGACCGAAGAGCAGAGTTCTGTATTTTCTGTCAATAGCAGTGAGTTCAATAATCCATCATCATTTGTTCACCATTCGGCTCCATTAAAGGGGCAGTATTATTTAAATTGACTTTTTTCAGCTGTACACCATGTTATCTTATTCCCTCATCAAAAACATACCTGGAGTGTTGCCTTGATTCTTTCATGCATCCTTTAATCCCCATGGCAACGACTCAGCTGTGCAAAATTTCTAAGTGGACCGAGCTCCGCCTTTGAGGCGAAACTCCTCCTCTAAGCTGTGGTTTCTAAGTTTCCGCCTCAAAGAGCATCCCTCCCCCCACAACTCACCCACTCAGCTCCTTCAGACTAGCCAGCAGCAATTAGCAAACTGTGAATCTGTTGAGCTCATTATAGGACCTTCTTCTCAGTGCAGAACAGGTAAAAACATTAAGAGTTAATAGAGGAGTCATGTTGTGATGACATACAGAAGGCAGAGCTTCAGAAAAAGCAGGAGGTTTTAAGGACACAGAAGTCCAATTTCAAGAAGTCAAATTATAGTAAAAAAAAGTAAAGTCATATTTATAACAATTGAAGGTAACATAGTCATTTCACCGTGCTATAAAATGGAACCATGTGCCTGGAAAACACAGAACACTATCCCTTTAAGTGATTAAATCATTTTGCTGCTGCTCAACAAACAACTTGAAGTTATAACTCCCTTATGGAGTCCATCTTACCGTGCTTCTTCATAGCAGCCTTGGCATGTCCCACTGCCTCCCAGGGGCTGGGGATGTCCAGGAAGACTGCGTCTGCGACCCCGGTCACTCCAAACCCGTCCTTGCACACGTCCTGGTTCCTGACGGTCACCAAGTGATCCACGCGGTGCTCCTTGAACTCCTCCACCACCTTTTCTGCCCGCTGCTGGTGGAACTCCACTGTGTGCAAGTGGCCAGTGGGGGCGATGGTGCGCAGGATGGCGTGGGAGAGGGATCCACTACCGGTACCTACAGAACCGTAAAGGGGATAGCGAGATGATTCTGAGTCTAAAGGTATACAGAAGGTTTCAAAGGTGTCTCTTTCTACATCCCCCAGAATGCTGTGTGGTTCTGGATCTCAGTTCAGCTTTTCTGGAACAAACTTCCACAAAAAATGTTTTTATCTCTGTATAAACAAAACATCAGATTATTTTATCTGAAGATAAAATACTTTTCCCAAATGTTCAGATCAAGTCTTTATGCAAGACCCAGCTGAGATGTTGTTATTTCTGACAAAGAGCTGTAAGCCTGTCCCAGGTGGCTCCAGGCAGCTTATAGCTGCTCACTCTGCATACTTCCAGAGCGCTTTACCAATAAGAGGATGCTCAACTTCCAAAGAGCCTTTCATTTCCATGTAGCAGCGCATTTGGTGCCGTAAACAATGATTGCTAATGTACGTGATGGGAGGGCGAGGGAGAGCAGCTCTGTTCATGTGACTTACAGTAAGGGGAGGGCAAGCAAGAGTCCAAGCCATAGGGAGAGGCCAGCAGATCCCATCCTCCCAGACTTTTCACTTTAACCCATGAAGTGATGTCACCGCCGCCTTTGTTGCGGAGGCCACAAAGACGGCAGTGTTCTGAAACACGACAAGACCCTTCACACTGCTGGACCGGATGGAGAGTCGCTGCTGACAAACAACAACTAAACTCCACAATGGCACTTGAAAAAGGAGATAAAAACTCAGAAGATTGTTGGATAACGGTGAACAGAAAAAGAGACGGTTCTGTTCTATAAACCGTTCATTACTGCATAAAACGAGTGTCTTTACATGATGAAGAACTCCCTGTTCAAACATTCAGTCAGTAACGCACTGAAACCACATCTGATTACATCAGCAGTCCCATCGCCCTACAGCCTACACTGGATGGAAACTAACATTCAAATGGACTTCTTTCAAAGTTCATTAGCTGTTTGCTTTAGGTTCCATATGAATGTGGGGAAAACAAGAGGCTGGTAAACACAACACTACCCTCCTTGGACAATTTGAGAGATTTCTTTTCTCCATAGCAACTAACTTCTCAATAAAGGGATGACACTGGCCTTAGTCTTTGCACAATACAAGATCTACAGTCACTCTCATCTCTTCGACTGCTTGGTAATGGAAAGCATATAAATATAAATATTCAACTTGTACGCACCATAAATCTAGAACAAACGTCCAGAAAACTGCAAAACTGCTGAAACATTGAGTTCCTTTAAATCAAGGCTAAATACCCAACTGTTTAAAATTGCTTTTGAACCATAATAAAAGGAACAATAATCAACATATTTGATGTGCATTGATGATTTTGATGCACATGACAAAATGTTTGTATGTTTATTGCTTCACAGTTGGTGAACTCGAATTAAATATGTTGCCACACAAAATAAACTTTTATGTTTTACATTGTTACTTATACAGTCTGTCATTTTGCCTCTGTATCATTTTATCACCAACATTTTCCACGTACAAATTGGTGCCATCTATCACGTCTAATTAATACATTGATTCTAAGCTAATTTTACTGTTAATAGGAAATAGCTTTGACATCAAAGAGTGTCTGGGCTCAATAAATCAGCAAAGTCAGGGTGCTGATGGTTTCTGGTTATTTGCAAAGTTCCGGAAATCGAAAGGATGGAACACAGCCAGACCCCAGAGAAACGTAAAACATTAGCAGCTTTGCTTTGAGATTAAATAGGGATTTTCTTTTTTCTTCCCTAAAAGCCTTTTCTAGTACTTGTGCTCTTTATTCAACAGTAGATGGGCAGGAAGAAAGACGGAGAGAGACGAGGAAACTGCATAGAGAACGTTTGGCGCCCATTTTCTATCAAATTCTATCACAATTTTACAACATTTTTAAAAAATAAAAACAACAAAAAAAACATTAAATGGAGTAAAACAAAGTTGTTATTAGAAAGTATTTCCTTCAACGAAGACATAAGAATATCGGCACAAAGCGTGTTTTAACGACTAATTGCTCCCATTATCCGGATGAGTCTGAAACATAAGTTCCAACTTCAGGAGGGGGAACATGTGAGCAGCAGATGCAGCCGGATGGAAATCATCAGCTGACTGGAAAGATTTTACAGGCAGGAAAAAATCCACTGGAAACAGTGACTAAAAGTTCCAGTGTGACAGAGCTAAACAGAGGATGTAGTTAAAAAAAAAAAGATTGATTCAAGCAGTGGAGGCTCAGCCCGACTGCTTGTTTTGGAAATACGTCCTGTGCAGGATCAGTTGGTGGATCCTGCACAGGCAGAAACTTCCACTGGGTTTGTTTGGACAAATCAAGACAAAGTAGCGCATACAAAAAATGGTTTGCAAGTGGTTCTATATGATTCTGGAATATCAATGCAGCTGGTTCTGTGAAAATCTCAGGTGTTTTTGATAACTTTATTGACTAAGTAATAGGATAAAGTCCAGACAACACAGAACAGAAAAGGTATTCACTTCCTTGGAGGTTTTACCTATTTATTGCTTTAACAAATTAATCATGATTAGCAAAATATGGCTTTATGACTTTTTTCTTGCATATAAAAATATATTTAATGATGGCCAATAAATAAAAATCTGTAATTGTATGTGTTGAAGAGGGTGCATCTACACCAGAAATAACAAAAGCCCCTAAACAGAACCCTGCGCTACATCATAATGAAGAAAACTGAAAGAAGACACAGAATTTGATGCAGCCACACTACAATACCTGATACACTGATACACCAGCCCAGCACCGTTAGTGATATGACCGTCTACTGGCTGCAGACCAAGAGCTCTGCTGCCAGGCTTCACCTATAGTTGATATTTTATGCTGAGATGTAGAAAATACAAGACTTTTTATCTGCTCTGTGCAAACATTTAGAGCAGTTATTGTTCTGCCACATTGGTCCAAAACCAGCAAAGCAGCAAATTCTGAGTAGCAACCCAGAGATCTACACATTTCACCGCTTTGCAGAGCAAACCATGACAGAAAACCAGGACAGAGGTCAAATGACTTAACTTCCTAGCAGTCAATATAGAAAACGAAAGCAACACAATAATGTCTTCTCGTCCTTAACCCACTGCAGAGGCTGATCGCCTGAGCTGAGAGTCTAATCCCACATGTTGTAGAGCAGCAACTTGATGCCAAATGCACGTGGTGGCAGCTATTCCAGTTGATGCTGAGCGTACGTGGCGTCATTACACAATACTGGACCAGAACCAAAGCCGTGCTTAGCACCGCTTTGAGTCGGTGCATAAGTTGCAAACTATAATTGATGAACCATTTGTAGCAACTCACAAATAAAGACATCCAAGTTTGAATTGAGAACTGGCTGTTGTCTGATTTTAACCTATTTTTTTTTTCTCACTAAAAATAATAATAATAATTAAAAAAAAAAAACACAAACCCCACGACACAAATGACAGAAACTATTTTCCAAACAGTGGCTTCTATTTCAATCGTCCATTCTGTGATTTGCACACAAACATATTAGCACCAGACTGATTATGAAAATGTGGTTATAATAATAGCAGACTAGTCATCCCTTTACCAACAAAAAACAAAAAAGTTGTTTTAACAAAAAAAAAGTAATGGATTATTTTTTTAAGATGGACAGTTGCTTACAAAGACTTCTCAAAGTCCTGAAACTGACTATTTATTACTAGGGTGTCAAAAGATGAAGTATTTCTATTAAGACTTATCTGTAAAACCATAGTAAATCAATCAACATTCCTCATTTTAATATCTTCTGAGTTTTCGTTTCTCAAAAAATACATCCTCGTTATTTTAACATGAACAATTCTCGTAACTGAATAAATAAACAAAATATTCACCTGACTAATTTTATGTCATAGACCTTAAAGTCCAAATAAAATACTGTGTAAAACATGCTTGTCAAACAGGATTGCAGTTCTGAGTGTGCTGACCTCCATCACATCTATGGAAACAAAAGGACTGCATTGATATATATTCATTTTCCAAAATGAAATGCTCAAAATCAAAAAATTTGATTCATTGATAAAAACCAAATTATTACCCATTTTTAAAAAACTTTTTATTGAAAACTGATAATCATTGGACATGAATGCTTATGTGAACATTAACCAAGCTCATGCAGGCGTGACTAAATGCAAAGCAGTAGTAAATGATTCAGGGTATTAGACCGTCCTCTAACAGCAACCGCTGAGAAGAGACTGAGCCACTGTGGAGGGCACCGGAGTGTGAGAATGTTAAACAGCACAAACATCTCTAATCTCACCTTGTTTATACAGAACACAAGCCCACACTGGTTAGTAACCTCCTCAGTAACATGTGTGTCACTTATGCAATCATAAAATCATAACTGTTAGTGACTTCTATTTACTCTCAGCTCAGAGCTTCACTGATTTGATCTCATGTCTGCTGAATTAAACAGAGTCAGGTAATCCCATTCCAGCTACAGCAGTTGTACCAACTGCTGAATAAACAGAATGTATGTGGGAGTCATTTATATTATTGAGAAACTTCCCATCTCAGCTCACGTACACACTATTTATTACTCAAACACAATCAATAACGTGGCATTGTGCACCGTCAGCACGCACACACACACACACACACACACACACACACACACACACACACACACACACACACACACACACACACACACACACACACACACACACACACACACCCATCTTTCACTTCCCCCTTGCTGAAAGAAAGTCCAACACTCAAAAACATTTGGGTCATTCAATCTTAGTGATGGAACTGGAGCGGAAAACCGAACGAAGAAACAGTCTGCAAACTGGACAACAATATGCGATGCAGCCACTCTGGGGGAAAAAGACGAGAGTACAAACAAAACACTTCCCAGAATGTGTGTGTGTGTGTGTGTGTGTGTGTGTGTGTGTGTGTGTGTGTGTGTGTGTGTGTGTGTGTGTGTGTGTGTGTGTGTGTGTGTTACTAAAACACCTGAGCTTCTCTGGGTGAAAACATCTGGCGCAGAATCAAATGTGTGAATGTAAAAATTAGCCGCCAACTAAATAAAACACTCCTAACACAGCACTAAGCAGCAGCTCCAACAATTCTGAAGGAAAGTGGATTATATGAGTTCCAACAATCTACTAATGTATATCTGAATTTATCTATCCCTGCTTAATTCACTGAAAAAAATAAAGACAGAAACAAAATTACCAGTCTTTTTTCTACACGTTCCACTTAAAGCTTTAGAACATCAAATCAAAAATCATTTTAGAAACTGAACAGGATTCTTTGTTTATTGCTGACTAAAGTAAAAAGCCCAAAATCCTACATTGTTATTTATTTTCTTGATTTAAGTGTGACGAAATTGCATCAAACCATCACTTTTGTTGTGTACCATCACACCACTAGCATACACCCAATAATTAAACCGAGGTAAATACAGTTGTTGTTGGGAATATACGGTACTTAAAAACAGTCTAGCATAGGGAATATGCGACCTGCAGCTCCGGAGCTGAAAGTAGCTCTTTGGAGACTCAAAAAGTCTCTTCACAACTTTGGCTAAAAATAATATTATTTTTAAATATCAGTATAAAAACTAATGCAGCTCTTGATGCTTTTTATTTTCAGAAACACAAACTACCAGTAGTAATGGGTTGTCGGGTTCATCGATTTGTAACAATCTAAACCTTTCAAAGCTTTGGAAACAGCCGGGATGGGAAGCTGGGAAACAGAAGGTGTGATTAAGTCATGAATGGGAGGAGAAACAAGCGGGTGGTAGTAACTTTCAGGGTCATTTAAATGTTTAGCTGTATGAGACAAATGTTTCATACAGAAGAAGCAGAAAGAAGCAGAACAATGATATGTGCAGAGGTGGGAATTGTAACCAGTCAGCCTCTAAAACCAGACTTTTTTGCACCTGCTAATACCCAATTCTTCTCTGTAAGGGATTAGGAATACGGCACAGTATTGGGGCCAAAATTAAGACTATTGATCACCCAATAGCGGTGGCTAATTTCTTGTTACGGACTGATAAGGTCCGTGGAAGGCTGCATGCATTTCCAAAACCAGCTACTGATCTCATTTGTAAGCCCAGCACAGCTAACTGAGCGGCTATTGGCAAATGAGACAGAGCCTGCTCACTAGCATTTGCTTTGGAGAAGCTAACAACTAGCGTGCCTAGGCTGATCAGCCACTGGACTGGCAACTTCTTATGCTAGTTGTTAGCTAACAAATCCTTTTTTCTTTAAAGAAAACAGTTTAATTCTTGGTAGAATTGACTGTAAGACAACGTGACATCAAACATTAGCATCCATACATAACACTCATACTAACACGGAGCTGAAGTCGGCTTCCCATTGAAGCGTCTGATTCTGAAAAAGATTTTTGTGGGAATTGTATTTAATGTTAAATAAGGGTTTTCGAAACTACACACTGGTTTAAAATATTCTGATTTTAGTGTTATAATCTAATCCCAGTTTGAAAACAAAGCATTGAAGTTTAAAATACATGAGATTACAGTAGCAAGGAAAGAAAATAAGTTCCCTTTAGCCATTTCTTGAATCAAAAGTTGCAATTTGAAGCCAACTTCAGCTCTTCATGTTGGTATTGACTTTTACATTTTAGTATGGTGACAACCATAACCAGGAGCTATGGCAAAAAGCAGGATTATTATAAACGTAAATACAATGTAATGATAATAAAAATACTTCTAGTTTAAGTTGTAGTCTATAAAAAAGAATGCTGTCACAGTTAAAATGATGCAAATCCTATTAAAAAAAACATCTTTAGCAAAATGTCTAAGATCTCCTTTAGTGGCTTGAATCTGGATTCTTAGTACTCTACAGCACCAACTACACTTTGATCACTGCACACATTCCCAAGACCTTGTCCAAATCCCAAATGGATGACAACAATCTGACTAAAACCGAGTGAGAGGAGGGGTACAAGCTGTGTGGGTCGCCAGTCCAACACAGAGACACACAGGACAAACAGCCACATATGCACCCTTTCCCGAGGGAAGCTGAGTGTAATAGACACTAACCAGATACTGCTACAAATCAAGAGAACTATCAAAATCTACTAACACAACCCAACATGCTTGTAACTTCAACCACATACAACAACAGTTTATCAAACACATGTGACACAGAGACAGTTCTCACCTGACTCACAGACCACCGATCCTGGCTTCAGCTCCAGCATCATTGTCACCATGGCGATGTCTGTGGTGTAGAGAATCTGGGTGCGATGAGGTAGAGTGACGGTCCACAGCTCGGGTGTGGGGTGGAGCACATGTACCCACCCGCCTTTACTACAGGTTACTTTAGAGCCGTAACGCTGATTGATAAGGTCCGTGGAATGGCGAATGACTCCGAAGCGAGTCTGTGTCTGAGCGCCGTGCTGCACTTTGACGGCTGTCACTGAGTTGTGGCCCAGGTGAACAATGGCAACATCCCCATCTTGGATTAATTCGGAATATTCAATGAAACTCATGGCTGGCAGTCAGTCTGGAAGACAGAGGTGAAGTATGTTATATTAAAAAGAGAGAAATCAATATGGCTGTGTTTGCATAGGCTGGGAATGAAATTTAACATATAGCCTAAATGAAAGCAAATTGGGTACAATATGAAACCTTTATCAACAAAAAGGTCTAAAATATAAACAAACCTTCAACTAAGGCTTTTAAGGTGTTTACTGGGGAGCAACATTGCAACATTTGTTAAATTCACTGGTTCTGATTGGTGTTTTTAGTCAGAATGGTGCATTACTTTAGTCAGTAATAGTAGTTCAGAGAGGAGGAGAAGCCTGATCTTTTTACACAGATTATCTGTCTAATAAACTGTCACCATATGGTAACAACTTTAACAAATATGGAGAAAACTAAAGTTACATCCTGCGTTTTTAATAAAATGCAACAACATAGCATTTTTTGGAGAAGTCTGGATTTCTTCATGGATATTTTACACGTTGACTGTTGCTGGTGGGGAGAGACATTTCAGTAATCTTAAAACTAATTTTAAAAAATGTAAACAAGCACAAATGTAAATGTAAACAAATAAAGCATATTGACGCATTCAGTGACGTGTCGGTGCTTCCACATCACTGCACTAACACGACTTTGTTCACTTATTTTTCCACGACATGTTGCGGACATTCGACTAACTGCAAATTTTAAAACAAAAATATAACTTCAAATTCCCACGGTTGCCATGGTAACCACTCGTTTTTAATGCCAGGCGCTGTGACGGTTAGGATACTACTCGAGGCAGTTCTCGAAAGAGAGAAAATAAAACATTTGTTTTTTTCTGTCTGAAGGGACAAAAGAAAAGACGTCAAGATGACAGACAACATAGAGAGAATGTGAGTAAGGTTTTCTACCAGAGTTGTCAAGTTAAAATGTCAAAATCGAGTCAACTTGTAGTATTTCAGACACTTATTCAATCTAACGGTTTACTCAATGGGTTAGCTTTCTTTGATAGTTGACCCACTAGCTACAGCAAATTAGTAATTAAAGTTAAATGACTGGAAACCTTAAAATATCTGGGGATACAGTTGAGCAGTGAAAGATGGCAGTTGGTAAAAGACACATAAAGTTGTCGGTTAGCAAGCAGAAAAAGTAAGCGTCTGATAGCCGTTTGCTACCTGAAGCTAACGTTAGCCTCTCAGTCACATTTTCTTACAGTTTAATGTTATTTAATTGCATTTCAGAAATTACTTCGGGAGCATAAAGAGGTGCAAAACGTTTGCTAGTATGAGCTACTTTCACAAAACCGTTAGAAGGTGAACGTTGAAGAAGTTTGGAGACTTTAGAATATGAGCTAATTCGAGCGACACCGGTTTCCTTGACCGGTGGTACCGTTTGGCATGCGAACTAGCCGTTACAAACTCAGCCCCTACCTTCTCCGAAGCGTGTCTTCTTTTTTGTTAAAACTAGCTTCAACTCGTCTGCATTTATACGTCAAATAAATGCTGCTTTTAATCCAGCTGTGAGCGCGTAGTAAGTGACAGCTACTGCATTCATGGGCAACACACGTGCTGTTGTTTTCAACGGAAGTAAAGTGAAATGACCCGGATGATGACGAAGAAAGACCCCGGTTGCTTCTCTATTTTTTATTTTTTTTTTATTTTATTTTATTTTATTTTTTTATTGCATCAAAATGTCAAAACAATGTAAAGAATGGGGGGAAATGAAAAAAAAAATCTCAGGGATTACAAGGAATAAAAACAATACCGAATGCTTCTTTAACATCGTCAGTCCAGAATGTCTGTCTGAGCCTTTTCAAATAAAGGCTCAGACAGGAAAGTAGGAAGACAGAAGGCAAATGTCACCAGACCAGGATTGAAGCCTGCGAGGAATGAGACTCCTTACATGGGTTGTGCTTTTCCCCTGTGCCTCCACAGCACCGCTTGCAGAATTTCTCTGATCTCCAGTGGCAACCATTAAGCTGGAGGGACCTAGCCCGCCTACCAGGCAAAGCGCTTGCTCTGACCAAGCACCACCTTTTCCACAGAGCTTCTCCTGGGAGCTATGGCCTCCACGCTGAGCCTCTGCCTCATTTAGGTTTTTCAGCACTTCTTCTAATCTCTGTTTCTCATTCAATGCACTATTGGTATATTTGCGTGTATTTCTTTACAATAGTAACCTGACAATATAATTTTTTAAATGACCAATTAAAACAATCAGGTTGTTCTGCTTGGCATTGAATGGAGATGCAAGAACTGATCTGGTCAGCTGGGATTCGTAAACAAAGATTTTAATATGATTTTGTTGACCGTGGTAATGATGCGTCGCTGCAGGTTTAGGCTGCACTGCAGGTGGAGCTAAATGGTAAAATGTGGTTTATTATGTGAAGTGGCAGCTGAATCAGCAGAGGAGAGGCATCTGGATGTGGAACCATGTTTTTTTTTTATTTGTTTGTTTTATTTGTGTGTGTGTGTGTGTGTGTGTGTGTGTGTGTGTGTGTGTGTGTGTGTGTGTGTGTGTGTGTGTGTGTGTGTGTGTGTGTGTGTGTGTGTGTGTGTGAAAAGGAGGACTTGATTTTGAATACGTAACGACAACATGCAAATGGGTCAATAAACCGTTTTTATCTTTTTTTTACTTAATGCAGAATCAGTTGCAGGAAGCTTTGCTCCTGTTATTTAGGACGCGCTGGTGACATCGCACCGCCTGGTTGTGGGTTCTCCTGCTGGAGAAGAGCTAGGAGCGGAAGCGGTCGCTGCAGCCGCGTCCACGCCTCCAATTGACTGAATGGACTACAAATAGTGGCCAATGGGAGCGCAGACGGTCATCTATAAATCCCCCGTCCCCGAGTGGAGGCTGGTCTGAGAGCAGCCAGGACGCCGCCGGTGGTGTGTGCGCGTGCGTGCGGGTGTGTGTGTGTGTGTGCGTGCGCGCTCTTCGGTCGGAAACATAGGGATCTTTGTATCAACTAGTGATAGTAGTAGTAGTTCCCCTCGAGCCCGAACACAACAGGTAGGGGGATTCTTTTTAATTGCAGCTTATGTGCAAGAGGCAGCTGTTCTGTTTCACTGTTTGGATGTTTATTCCGCGGAGGCTTTTTTTTTCCCCCCCTTCCATATTTATGCGTTTTTCAAACGGATAATATGAGGAATTTTAATAGTTCTAAAAAAATGTATAATTATAAAAATAATAATAATAATAAAATGTTTGCCATGATTTAAAACCTGCCGTTGTGCCGTTGAGCTGCGGGTTTGTGCCGCTGCTCCTCACCGCCTCTCCCCTCCAGGGATCAGCCATGCCTTTCGGAAACACGCACAACCAGGCGAAGCTGAAATACTCGTCCGAGCAGGAGTACCCGGACCTGAGCAAGCACAACAATTACATGGCCAAGATCCTGACCCCGGCCATGTACGAGCGACTGCGGACCAAAGAGACGCCCAGTGGATTCACTCTGGATGATGTCATTCAGACTGGGGTTGACAACCCAGGTAAACCAGTTAAAAAAAAAAAAAACCTAAACTAAACCAAAACAACAACAACAAAAAAACTGTTGCTTGACAACATCAAGCCTGAATGGCTAAATAGAAAGAGGCCAGCCTTTCTGACTTCCACCTCAATAAGATAAACTAGGACCAACGTTTTTCACATCAGGGTTTTTATGTGTCACAAAACTGCCATCTTGCCTTAAAAGGTCTCATCTCAGAAAATGTGCAAACTGTTTTTGCAGCAAATGCCAAAACTTATGAATAACTGCTGCTGGTGATCCCCAGCTGCTCTGAGGTTTGTGATGTCTGTCCATTTCTTGTGTAATAACCTACAGCGTGAGAAAGCCAATCATATTCCTACACTGAAAAAAGAAAAGGGGTGATCCAAAAAAAAAAAACAAACAGTAGATTTGTTACAAGTAATTAAATGAAGTTCCTCTAAGTTGAATGTTTTTGGATTTCAAATAAATTGTCATTTTACACAAACTGTGGTAAGTTTGGGCGAACTTCACTTGATTACATGTAACAGATTAAAGCCGCAGTAAGTGACTTGTTATGAATGAAAGCTTTTTGCATGTTTGTTAAAATGATCTTTTTTTGGTTATCTCTGGGAAAAAAGTGGATCTCCTCTGCCTCGTCCGAATACTAACTACACTACAAATAGTCTGATGCTCAGCCCTTCCTGTTTGGTCCTTGCTAAGCTACAGCTGGCTTACCCCAACATAGCCTGCCACTAAGGCTAGTTAGTATGAACAGTTTCTGTGTAACTACAAGTTGTTCTTCCACCATTGTCACATGTAGCTAATGTGCAGGAGATTGATCGACAGTGCTAAAACCCTCCTCCTGGCTCTGATTGGTTGTTGTAGACCAGATTGATCTTTTCCATGTCGCCCACTGCCGCAGGCAAAAGAGACGATTCTCTCTCACACTGTCGCAACACGGTGACAGTTTTATTAAATGAAAAAATCATATTTTTATAAACGTTACATACTCCCGCGTTATCTAAATTGGATCAAGTCGGCGCTCCTTTCTCTTATCAGTGTAGCATTTTGTCCATAATGTGCTAAGTGAAGTGTAGCCTCACCCTGTAGACGTGTTTCTGTTCAGCTCTGAGAGCATGGCCAAGCTGTCAATGAAGTGGCTCTCAGCTGAGGATGAGTTTCCAGATCTCTCTAAGCACAACAACCACATGGCTAAGGTCTTAACTCTGCCCATGTACAAGAAGTTGAGAGAGCGAGTGACACCCAACGGCTTCACCATAGAGGGTGTCATTCAGACAGGGGTTGATAATCCGGGTACAGTAACGGTTCCACCTTTGAGCCTGATCAAAATTGATTCGTTGAGTTGACCAGAATGAAGAACTCCATATAGTGTAATTCATTTTTTTATTTTTTGTCTTGCGACGCGACGTTTCCCTGCAGGCCACCCGTTCATTATGACCGTTGGCTGTGTGGCCGGGGACGAGGAGACGTATGAAGTTTTCAAAGAGCTGCTGGATCCTGTGATTGAGGACAGACACGGAGGTTACAAACCCACAGACAAGCACAAGACTGACCTGAACCCGGACAACCTGAAGGTACCGCGGCTGGGGTTCACTGAGGGGGCCGGGGGATAAGGAAAGATTTCTAAACAGTTTGTGCATCCTCTCAGGGCGGCGACGACCTTGACCCCAAGTACGTCCTGAGCTCCCGGGTCAGAACAGGACGCAGCATACGTGGCTTCTGCCTGCCGCCACACTGCAGCCGTGGAGAGCGGCGGGCCGTGGAGAAGCTCTCTGTTGAAGGTAGAGAGAGTCAAGCAAGGCTACTGCTGCGACTCGTATTATCTATGTGTGATTATTATGCGAAAAACAACAACAATGGATCTGTTTTCTGACAGTAAACCTGACTGGAACTCATTGTTGAAGGGAGGATGCCCTCTAGTGGCAGCAGACTGAAAAATACAGACCGTTGAATGAATGAGAATATCATTTATTTCAGGATCTTTATCATCTAGTGAAACATATTTAATGTTTGAAAGCCTTTATTTGTTCTACGATTTTACATCAGCAGTTAATACAAAAGTTAAACTTAAAGTAAAAATATTACATTAGACAAAAAAAAAAACCTTTTTATATAGAAATATGATATTCAATTATTTAAGATGCTTTTTTAAATATTTTTCAAAAGTATTCTTAATTTGATAAATCAGAATACATTGTCACCTTCCTAAAATAAAGGCAAAGTGATTTTTGCAACAAAAGAAAATCACTTTTGGCAAAAAAAATTACGCCAACCATTATTTCAGGAAGATGACGACATTCTAGTTTATTTTGCTTATAGTTCTGAGCTTAACTTGGCATTTCTGCCAGTCATGCCTTCACGTTGAAATGTTTTTTATGAATTCATAACCTGTGTCATGTTGGCTGATTGATCCATGATTTGCATACAAACGGGCTTGAATAAACCCAGCCCTTTGCTTCGGCCGCCGTCTGACACACGTCCTCTGTACCTGCAGCTCTGAGCGCTCTCAGCGGAGACCTGAAGGGGAAATACTACGCTCTGAAGAACATGACCGAGGCGGAGCAGCAGCAGCTCATTGACGATCACTTCCTCTTTGATAAGCCCGTGTCTCCTCTACTGCTGGCCTCAGGAATGGCCCGTGATTGGCCAGACGCCAGAGGAATCTGGTGAGGATGGCTGTCATTCCAGATACCAGAATCAGCCGATGTTCCAGGCAGAGATGCAGATCTGCCGGCGATTCCATTCAGAAACCAATTTTTCTATTCAAACCGTCTAGATTCTGTTTAAATGACGTGAGCGGGAGGAAAAGACAGTTAAAGGCAGTGGAACTTTTATTACCAACCGTTCGATAAGGTTCAGAACAGGGAGGTCAAGCTTTTTAAAGATTGGTGATCAGACAGGAAGCTGCAACCAGTGAACCTGTAGCTCCATACTGCATCAAGCTCCACCAGTATGTAGCTTCTGATGGACATTTAACTTAAATCTAGGCAACTTTTCACATATGAACTCATCCTAAAATACAATAAAATTAGTCACAAAACTTTTTCTTTTATTCCCCCCCGAGTTTCTGCATTCATCAATTAGCACCCAAAACATCCAACAAAAAAACAAACAAAAAAAAGGCAATATTTTAGAAAATGTAGGCCTGTGATGTAATAATGCATTTTTGGATCTCTTTGATCCATTCTCAATAAAAATCTGTTTATTCTGTTCAATTCAGTTAGGTGCAACATATGTATTTTCACATTATTATTGAACAAAACTGCATTTTCATGCACCCCGTCCAAACGCTTTCGGCGTGACAATTTTGAGTGTCACAGCAAAAAGTTTATAACTGCACTGGCCGTGTTCAGTGTGAAAATACTAACTAGTTCACTTATTCTAATGAAAATAATGATCACAGAAAACTCACCTGATGAGGTTTAGTGACTTCAACACATTGATGAACACATTAAATGATTGATCAGGATAGAAAACGTAAATTCTGTTTAATTAAAGTGACTGGGAATGTAAACACTCTCCAGTACTAACAAAGTCTGTCTGACTGTCCAGAAGTCACTATGGTAACCAGCTGATTTAGTGAAGCTAACTAAAGGACAGGTCGAGACAAGACAAGCAGGATATTTTTGGTTTGATAATTAATCTTCTATGTTTGTTTAACGGCACAGAGGCGAAAGCAAAGAGAGCTCAGTCTTTATAGAATATACAAAAAAAAAAAAAAAACAAAAAAAAACAAACAAAATGGAACCAAATTCTAAAACAAGTGGAACCAGCTTGTGTTTTTTTTTAATTCATTTAACAATTTGCAGCGCAATATAACGTTGGGATGAAGGTATTCTGTACAATTATTGGTCAAAGTTTAATGGTCTCACAACATTTCCTGTGACAAAAGCAACTTTTCCTGACGAAACTCCACCAGTTGCACGTGTTTTTATACTGTGAGGAAATTAAATAAACTTCACGTGTAAATATTAATGTCTTTGATATTTTTTTTCTTCCTTTTTTCAAACTTTCATTTCTGCCTTTTTGGGAGAAAAATTCAATGTTTCAAATGTGTTGCTGAAACAATAACCTGAGTCATTTTTATTCCAAAACATGATTTCTGGGTCATTATTTTAGCAACATTATTAGTGTTTCTATTTATTCCAATTGCCAAATATCCTCCAGAGTTTGCTTTTCTCTTGAATCTTTTGAAGGTTTCCTTCTGACAGTCTGTCTCACCTTCAACAGGCACAACGACAACAAGACCTTCCTGGTGTGGGTGAATGAGGAAGACCACCTGCGTGTGATTTCCATGCAGAAGGGAGGAAAGATGAAGGAAGTGTTCACTCGCTTCTGCACCGGTCTCACCACGGTCAGTCGGGATCTTTTCCTTTCAGAACTGTTGTCTTGTTGAAAGCCATAGCGTCTGACCTGCATGGTGTCGGCAGATCGAGACCCTGTTCAGGGACCGGGGCCACGCCTTCATGTGGAACGAACACCTGGGTTACGTTCTGACCTGCCCCTCCAACCTGGGCACCGGCCTGCGTGCAGGAGTGCATGTGAAGCTGCCAAACATGAGCAAGAACGCCAAGTTTGAGGAGATCCTGACCAAACTAAGGCTCCAGAAACGGGGGACAGGTAAGGACGCTTGCACCCGGCGCCGGTTCTTCTCATCCTGTGCAGGGTCGTGTTGGACTTTGCTCTTGTCCTCTCGCAGGCGGCGTGGACACCGCTGCCGTCGGCGGAGTGTTTGACATCTCCAACGCTGACCGACTGGGCTTCTCCGAGGTGGAGCTGGTCCAGATGGTGGTCGACGGGGTCAAGCTGCTGGTGGAGATGGAGAAGAGGCTGGAGAAAGGCCAGTCCATTGACAACCTGATGCCTGCCCAGAAGTAAAGCCCTAAAGAGAAAAAACCCCACAATGAAAGCTCCTGTTTCTCCCTTTCTGTTCCTTTCTAACCATCACTTTCTTCCCTCAAAGCCCTGCACTCTGATTGGCTGCACTCCCAGTTTCAGTTGTTGACTTGTGTATTTAAGATCTGAAATGCAATAAAAATGGTTTGGTTCAAGTTGAGATTCGTAATGTTCCTTAAACCAAACAAAATGTTTGAATATGAAAGATGAATTTTCAGATGATTTTACTGAGGGAAATGAAAGCCAAAGGTCAAACATGAGCCTGAGTGAAACAAGCAATTGCCATGTTTTCTCCATCTGTAGCTCAATCTGTCTGAATTATTCCAATATAGAGCATGATATGTTTCTGCAATCTTTTAGCCCACTTCCTGTTGAATCTACAGCTTTGGCTAAAACTGAACTCTTTATTTTCACACATGGTCATTGTCTCTTAGGACACATGTTTTCTCTTGTAGGGATAAAAACAAAATCCTATTTTTCAAACCATCAGATTATAATCGATACGTTTGAGCTGAAACATGTACAGTTATAATAAACATGTTTTATTTTTATAAAACATGGTAAACTAATGGTGTTAAATGGCCGCACTGATAACTCGGGGAATCTCATCTGTCCGTTTATCAATCAACTCCAAACCATTTCTTTGTTCTGTCACAATTATGGATTTATTCCATTTTGATTATCAGGCTCCAAACTTTGCAAGGACTGACCTCACCGCTCACAGCTTCCTCACACACACAAAGCCAGTAGGATAGTGACCTTTTCATTCATACTTGACATCAGGCCCATATCTACACACCCACCACCCAGGTGTCCAAGCCGTGTGCTGCTGTCATATCAATAATCACTTATTTCATTCATATGGCTCTCAGTGAAAATGTGTTTATTATTATTAACTCTTTGGTGCAAAAAACTGATTGAAAATCCATTTATTTACTGCATGTTTATGTCTGTTAAGGTTGAGACGGAGCTTCACATGAAATCGGCCCTTTAAACCATTCAGACAAGCAGCACAACAGAAACACAATCAAAACTGTCAGATGACTAATTACCCCGCGACAATAACTCAGAAATAATCCCAATTAGGATTTATCTTTATTTCTTTCCTACTTACGGAGCGTTTCTGTTTATATCAGGTTTTTGATGCCTTTCTATCCTATCCTAGTAAACGATAGAAAAAAAACAGGTACTTTTTAGAGGAAATGTGAAAAATATTTCACCAAAGAACAGAATATTGTTTTCATTCAATGTCCCAGCATTCCAGTGTTACTTGAGGCAAACTAACATTTCTCCTTCCTAAAAACAGTCAGGATCAATGACAGACGATTCCCGTTCACTGCACCACTGCACTTCACACAAACCTACAAAAACCAACAATGGAGCAATGAAGTACCTGAGTTTTTCTTTCCATGGAAGTCTGTTTCTGCTACTCTGGAAATCAATGAAATACTATGTTGTAGTATTTCATTATGTCTCATTAATATATAATGACATATAGCATTATATCTCATTATGACAATGAGATATAATACAATCTCAATATAATGAGACACTTTCTCATCATATTGAGATAGTATCTATCTCATAAAGATGATTATAATGCTATAATTATCATTATTATATTGAGATAGTATCTATCTCATAAAGATAATTATAATGCTATAATTATTATTATTATATTGAGATAGTATCTCATTGTTATAATGAGATATAATACAATATTTCATTATATAGTAATGAGATTTAATACTATATCTCATTATGTAGATATGAGATACGACAACATATTTCATTATGATAGTAATCACAGTATCTCATATTGAGATAACTATCTCATAATGAAATATATTGTATTATATCATTATTTCTCATTACTATGTTTGTTCCTGCTATATCTATGTAATGAGATATAGCAGGAAACAACTGCTCAGTAAATATCTCAATATATCTCAACACAATGAGATATATTGAGATATTTTTGGAATTGCTTTGACCTCTCTTGGTATTGGAATTGGGAGGCCAGATGGACAAATCTGTATTATATTGAGATATAAAACTATTTTGACATCATATCAACCACAGTGGTGCCACAATTATATCTCATTGTTGTAATGAGATATAATACTATAGAGTATTTCATAGGTTTAAAACTTTAATGTTTGTGATGCTGTCATTAATTCTGAAATGTATCTTGTTTTGTGTTTTCTCCATTGATTTTGGAGTTAGAAATTTTAGATGTGTCAAGGCACTAACCTATTGACCTCTTGAAACATCAGTTAGTACCACCTGGGTGTGGGTCAGCGTAAAGGCTGAGCCGGGCATAATTTGGCCTTCATGCCAACGGCAACATGATGGACCTCCATGCAACCGGTGGAGGTTGTTGGCATGGAGGTCTGTCTAGCGGCACCACTGTGGCTGATTGTATGTACGTTTGTCCACTGGCCTCTCTTGTTGTTGAACGGGCCGACTCTAGCGGCACCACTGCGGCTGATTGTATGTCCTTCTTCCCTTAGTCTCCTCTGTTTGTTTGAAGTCTTCTGTTTGCAACCTGGAACTGGGTTGTTGCAAATGTCGAGCCAGGCTATTTATGGAGACGACTGGTTGCTGGGGGACCTCTGGTTGCTGTGGGACATCTGGTTGCTGGGGGACATCTGGTTGCTGGGGGACATCTGGTTTCAGGGGGACCTCTGGTTTCAGGGGGACATCTGGTTTCAGGGGGACCTCTGGTTTTGTGGATATTTTCAAATTGTTCTTTTCCAAATTAAGTTTTAATTTCCCCTTCAGGTCCTCAACCTGAGCCTGCAAAGATGTTACTGTTTCCTCCAGTTGTGCGCACTTGCAAACATGTTCTGAATTATTTTTCAGTTGTTCCTCGTATTTAAGTCTGATTTTATATTCGTCAATCATCACCTCAATCAGTCCTTTGTTTTGGGAGGCGTATTTTTCTGCCTCCCTCTTATAATAATCCAACTCTTCGAGTATTCTCTTATCCGTTGTTATTTTGGAAGAGCTAGAAATCTTTGCAGTACCTGTGATGTCTGAACCGTGTCTTTCCCTTTCTAACATATTTTTCAGTTTTTTAATTTCTTCCTGTTGAACTATCACTTCCGTCTCCCTTGCAATCCTTTGGTCTCTTTCTTCTTTCAGTTCTTTTCTCAAATCATTTATCTGCCTTGTAAGATCGCTGATGTAAGTTGTTTTTTGCTCAACTTCAAATGATCTTGGACTCTCAGTTGGTTCATCATCATCTTCAAAACTAAGGACTGCATCATAGTCAACCTGGATGTTTTGCTCTATCATTTCTATCCATGAAAGTTCTGATTCACAAGTTAAAATTTGATTCTTCATGTTTGTCATCCGGTAGTTCTTGTTTCTTTGAAAGATGTGTAAAATGTGGAATGGTATTCTGCGAGCTTCGATTAATTTCGAGCGTGCTCTGAAAAGTGGTCTGTTGCGATAGAACTGTGGAACAGGTCTGAGAAAACACTGTCTGAGAGCTCCAATCAAGAGAGACATTCCTTTGTTGTATCATAGTGATGTCATAACCGCTGATGTCATTGAGAGCACTGGAACTGAACGTGTTCATTCCACCTGCTGTTTGAAAAATGCCACACAGTAGCACTAATGACATAGATGGAGGAGAATGATCCGGACTGTGCAGCTAAAAACAATGAATGAGGCCTGGAGGAGGTGACCAATCCTCGGCATTAAGTTGGCAACATGTTGAAGATTGAAGGCTCACAGGTGAGCCAGAAGCCAGAACTGATGACAGCACAGTAAACAGATATCATTCAAATGGTAAAGGAGCAGATATTGGAATGGAAATCAACTTGCACATACACCTGAAAATGCTAACTGCAGTGCTAACTGCTAAGAGAATTTTAAAAATGTACAGTTACAGATCTTTATGTAACATAATTGAAATCCATCCATCCATCCATTTTCCGTCACCCTTCTCCCTAACGGGGTCGGGAGTTGCTGGTGCCTATCTCCAGCTGCGTTCCGGGCGAGAGGCGGGGTACACCCTGGACAGGTCGCCAGTCTGTCGCAGGGCAACACAGAGAGACAAACAGGACAAACAACCATGCACACACACACTCACACCTAGGGAGAATTTGGGAAGGCCAATTAACCTGACAGTCATGTTTTTGGACTGTGGGAGGAAGCCGGAGTACCCGGAGAGAACCCACGCATGCACAGGGAGAACATGCAAACTCCGTGCAGAAAGACCCCGGGCCGGGATTCGAACCCAGGACCTTCCTGCTGCAAGGCAACAGCGCTACCCACTGCGCCACTGTGCAGCCCATAATTGAAATGGTTCAGGTTAAATTGTGCTAAAATGGGTTTCATAGTTGTCCTGTGATGAGTGGTTTTTGGCGCCCCCTACTGGTTGCCTGTAAAAAGGAGGAGAAATTGTAGATTCCACAGTCTGTTCATCACTCTACTGTGGCAGGTCATCAAGTCCAGTTCTTTTCTGAACAGTAGTGGTGGTTGTGCTCTAGGACGAACATGGAGTTTCATTGCAGTTTTCAGAACTAGTGGACCAGTCAGGAGGCTCACTGTGCTGTTTATTGTTGGCCGTTCATTACAGCTAATTATGTTACGTTAAACGTCAGAAATTTATGTTGTCAGTTATGCTTGTCAGTTTTTTTCAGTTAAGTTTGTCGGTTTGTTTATTATGTTTGTCGGTTTGCTGTATTCGCCAGTCTGTCAGTTTGTTTGTTCCCTATTTCTATCACGACATGACGTGGCCAGTAACCAGTTCGAGGTTACTGTTAAATAGTTTATTAAATTTGACTGCTGTCTAGGTTTATTTTTCTGGGGTATTTTTATTTATAAGAGAAAGACCAGATTGTATGAAATTTATTTGAAAGATGTACTATCAATCAAAATTCACTTTACGATCACCTGTCAGAAAAATGTGTGTTGGACCCGATTGTAGTGATTATTTGTAGGACACAGTCTGTTCAGCTCTCTACTGTGTACCAGAACTAGCAACATTGGAGGGACTTTGAGTTGGAGCATCCTTGTTTAGGTGATACTATGGCATCTGAACTGGATTTAACTCCAGACTTTGGCGAGGTCAAAGTGTTTTTGCATCTCAGGATGCAGACCAGTCCAGGTCATCCACATGAAGCCCACTAATTCTTAAATGAACAGGAAGAAATGTGGTTTATTGCTGCTGGGCAGAGTTGGAAATTTCTCCAGTTTGTTTGTTTTTTGTTTTTTTACATAAAGCTTGGAACTCTGAAGGTGTTTTTGAAAATGCTCAATTATTTGTGTTGTTCTGTTTTTTGTGTTTGTTCTGGGTTCATTTATCAGTTGATCCACAATAAGTAATTGTGCAATTTCTAAATTTGCTTAATCTTGTGTGAGAAATACTTTAACTTCTTTATTTTTTCTTACGTTGAAAAAATGCATAGTGTGTGCTCCCTCTGGTGATTTGATGTTGACAGAAGCAGCAGGTGTTTCCAGAAAAGCCTCCATCTTCTCCATCACGCGTCACTGAGATCAAACCAGCAGAGCCTCTAAAAGATGAGGAGGATGAAGAAAAAGGGTTCCCTGGAAATAACTTTCTCTCTGTCACTGATGTCTGTTTGTTTCTGTGTTGCCCAGCGACAGACTGGTGACCTGTCCAGGGTGACCCCGCCTCTCGCCCGGAACGCAGCTGGAGAGGCACCAGCAGCTACCGACCCCACGAGGGACAAGGGTGAACAGAAAATGGACAGATGGATCATTATTCCATCACAACACCTGGAGTGTTGGCTTGATATTTTTATGCATGTTTGAAAAAAAAAAAATCCTTCAATCTCCCATGGCAACCATTCACCACTGAGGTGATCCTCCTCTACGTTCTCCAGCTGTTCTTCCACCTCAGAGCTGCCCCTCCCACTGTCACCTTCAGACTAGCAGCAGCAATTAGCAAACACCTGGGGGAGCTGCACATCTGCTGAACTCATGAGCTACTTCTGTTTAACAATGGTAGAAACACTAAAGGAACCACACTGAGTTGCAGAAAGAACATCTTCATACCCTGGTGCTTCTCCAACGTCGTCAGTTGAGAACAGAAGCGTACAATCTTCTATTATGATGATCGTAATCATGTATTTGTTTTTTATGATTCTACATTTATGTTCATTGAGATGTCATGAAATTCAGATGCTTTGCTCTCCAAGAGGTTAACTCCTCCCACAGAGCCTCCTTCTCAGTTTATTGCCGGGTGACTGTTAAGGAGTTTAGTGAAAACTAGATCCAAGCAGTCTGCATTTATACCTCAAATAAATGCTGCTTTTAATCCCGCTGTGAGCGCGTAGTGAGTGACAGCTACTGCATTCATGGGCAACACACGTGCTGTTGTTTTCAACGGAAGTAATGAGAAAAGACCCGGATGATGAAGAAGAAAGACCCCGGATGCTTCTTCAAAGTCGTCAGCAGAGAACGGCGGTGACGTCAAAAGGTACATAGTTATATTAATAGGAGCATAGTCATAAACTGGGCAGCACAGTGGCGCAGTTAGTAGAACTGTTGCCTTGCAGTCGGAAGGTTACGGGTTCAAATCCAGCTCGGGGTCTCTCCTCTGTATGGAGTTAGCATGTTTCTCCCTGTGCTTGCGTGGGTTTCCTCCGGGTACTCCGGTTTCCCCCACACTCTAAAACATGCAATCACGTAAGTATCTGTCTCTCCTTAGGTGAGAATGACTGGGTGAGTGAAAGGGGGAATGAATGGATAGGTTTTTTGATGATTGTACTAGTTAAGGCATTCATTTATAGAGAATGACAACGTTATTACGTTTTATTTAACGGATTCAGCTGTGAAAAAAAATGTACATTTAGGATTTAATTAGGAAGTTTACTTTAGAAAAGTTTAAACAATCATTGTTAGTTTGTTGTGTTACCATGGCACCGACATCTTTGTGTTTGAATTGGGTTTGTCCACAAATGCATCACAGCAAACAATGATTGTTTTTAAACTCTGCCAATAAACCTGGTCTCCCTCTTATAGATTCACCTTATCGATATTTTAATCCCAAAATCTCTGAACTTTAAAAGTAACTGGTCCTGCTGGTTCTGGTCCAGTGACGAGTCGGGATGTTCAGGTTGACAGACGCTTTAATGGAGACATGAGTGAACCTTAACCGTGTGGCGTTAACATGGACTTCCCATTATCTCTAACTTTTAACAAAATACAAAAGAAAACAAAAATTAAAAAGTGTAGCAGTGGAGCCATCTTGAAAGCAAGATACATTATTTACACAAGAAAAAAACAAAAAGCTACATCTTTCTTCTTTTAACCGAGAGAAAAAAATAAAAATAAAAGGTGAAATAAATAAGACCAGAAATGCTTTTTTTCTTCTTTTTTTCTCCACATTCACAGCATGACAAATCATTTTGAACTTGTTAATGGCGACCCATGGTGGTCAGAACAGACATTAGTAGATAATTCAGTAATTATTGCCAAAAGCCAGAATCTATACATTATAATGTTCAATACATACTGTGTTTTGTTTAAAAAAAAAAAAAAAAAAAGGAGACATTTGGAAACTGCTACTTGGATGATTGTACAGCTTAAATACCTCTGAATATAGATGTTTTAATTTGTTTTACTTATACTTTGAAGTCCTTTTGTTCATAGTTTTAAGTCGTTGGCAATTTTGGAAGCAATGTTCTTGAAAGCGATGGATGACCCGGATATCCTTTTGAAGCGGACGCCGTTCAGGGAGAGACGGGGGAGCTTGCAGACCTCCATCTCCCACTGGACCAGGTTCTCGGCCCGCCCGTCGCCATGGACGCAGAGGAGCAGGAAACTCTCTTGCTGTTCGTAGTCGCAGTTGTTGGCGTCGAGCACCTTGCGGATCTCCCTCATGATGTCGCAGGGCTCCATGGAGCTGGTGGTTCTCATATTCCAAGTGAATCTGAGGGAGCGGGGCTTACTGTCTTTAATTTCCCCTTTCTGATCCCCAGGTACATGGCGACTGTGGGGAGAAAGACACGGAGGAGAGCTTTGCTCAGATTAGCTGAGAATAAATACAAATCCTGCTGGGATTGTTTGCAACAAATCCTTCACAGAAGAGACTTTTTTTTTTTTTTTTAGGGGCCAGGGGGAATGAAACTATAAAGTCTAATAAAGCCAAAGTTTTTCTTATTGTGACCCGAGTTGCTCTGAGCTCAGTTTATCTTTACATTACATTTAGGTTGCAGCACAAAGCTGTGGAGCCTTTAACTAGACAAAATGTAGTCAACAGGTTTTTTGCGTGTGAAACCAACTTTTGATTCCAGTTTGAAGGTAAAATTAAATATTATAGTAATAATAAAAATGTTTTAAATAATCTATGAGCATATTTACTCTCTTGTTATTACTTTTACTACATTTTGTCTGTGACTTCCAAACTGAAAAACGGAAAGTAAAAGAAACCGAAGCCATCTCTGAAAAACCCAGAATATCCCTGCAACATTAAGATTTGATTCATTTTAAATGATAAAAATAATAAGAAAAATTCTTTAACTGTTAAGATGTTTCAAACAAACATCTTCATACATGACAGATGAAGATTAAAAACATTTTTCCGAGAGGAAATGAGAACAGTATTTCTCAAAAGATAATGTAAGAATTTCAAAGTAACTTTAAACTGCTTATAGCATTCCTCAATAATCAATAAATCAATATTGGCTGGCTTTAAAGCAGCCAAACTTCTTTAAAATCTATTTTTATTTCTGATTAGCTCTTCAGATGTTTCCTCATGTAGCAGAAGCTCCACATCTTCTCACCATCACTCGTTTATAAGATTAAAGGGATTTCTTCAAAACATGCATTTTACTTAACAGTATAAAATATTTTTTCTTTAATGTCAGTATTCAAATTTATATTAGTTTTATTTGGAAAAAAAATCTGTTTTGTCTTTTGTGTTTTAATTTGAAACTCCAGTTATTGTTGGCATAACATTTAAATCTACTTATTTAGTAAATACCATTCTGGCCATTTTTTCTTCTCTGGCTTTATAAACCAGAAAAGAAACATAAGCTTCTCTGTAAAAAAACAAAACAAAAAAAAACACTTCTAGTTTTCATATCCATTTTCTTAAAAAAATTTCTAACAAAAAACACCAACATTTGACATTTTAAAATAGCCATTACTAAAACGGCCCCTCCCCTCCAAAGCCCCACCGCCTTCTGGGTTTTTCATAGATCATGTAAAGGAATATTTTTGGAAACCGGAGACGTTTCAGCAGACTTTGAATCTTGAGGCTGATAGAAGAGCTAGCATGCAGCGATAGCAGAGCAGCACGTCACACAGCCATGCAACCGCGGCAACAAAGCTTCAACAACACACTGCTGCAACTCCTACACACTCAGGGCAAAGCAGCGCGGGCCTGACGCTACATGGGAAGCAGTGGAGGGGAGGGGGGCGGAGGGCGGAGGGCGGAGGGGCGGGGCAGGTATAAGCTCACCTTGAGCCCTCAAGTCTCCCGTTTCTCTCAAACTCGGTTGAGACTCTGAGGCGCCGTGAGAAGATTCACACAGGGAGGCGTGGGCGAGTCAGAGGAGAAGAAAACAACAAAACAGATTGTGGATTGTGCACAACAGAAATCATTTCTGATCAATTTCAGTGAATGGAAATAAATAAATAAATAGTGTGTGACGGAATACGTGAGCGACGGTGTGAGCCACCACCAACAACAAAAATAAATTAGAAACACAAAGAAAGATGGAAGAGCTGGCTTCCATTAATGTCAGTGAAGAGGAAGAAGAAGAAGAAGAAGAAGAAGAAGAAGAAGAAGAAGTGAGAAAGAAACCAAAACGGTGAGGGTTGTTCGTCTGGAAGCAACGACAGAAAACAGAAAAACACGGCGGCGGCGTTTCAACCCAAAACAGCAGCAACCAAAGCAGGTGGGATGAGAAAAGGAAGACGGAGAAGCTGCGAAAAAGTTCTCAGAAGAGATCGAGTCGACGCCTGATTGAAGAGGTTAGGACTGAAGATCTCGCGTGTCAATTGCTAAATGTTATCAGGATAATTTGGAAAGATATTAATCGGTTTTCATTCGCCAAGTTAGGAAACGTCAGTGAGCAGATGAAGCAGCCGGGTTTGCAGTCAGCGAGATGTGAAGTTCACAGTCCAGTCGACGTGTTCCTGTGACTGCAGAACGCTAATGACCCAACATCCAGTCCACCAGGAGGTGAGGAAGACATCCTGGGCTTCATCACAGGGTCCAAATGGTGTGTATTAAAGGGGACGTTTAAAATGAGCTCAGTTTCTGATCAAACAACTTGAGAATGACATGCCGGACTTTCCACTGTCCTTAGGAAAACAAAAACATCTACGTGATGTTGAATACCAGCAGCTGTAAGCTGCAGAATTAAAAAGTAACTGCTGCAGACTGACTGTCTGCAAGATATATGAAACATATATATGTGTAAAAAAACAAAACAAAACAAAAACAGTTAAAACTAGGGATGCACTGATCCACTTTTTTACTACTGATACAAAAATCTGGGGTTTAGTATCAGCTGAACTGACCTAAAACAATTCCCGATCTAGAAGTTTTGTCAATATCAGGACCAATAAATATATTAATATGGGATCAGTGCATCTCCAATCAAACCTGTCCATTAATGAGCGGGACTGCTTAACTGAAATATTAGTTGATTTAATGCAAAATGACGCTGAGAAATACAATTTTTCCTCCCTTCAACTATTTTCTCCAATTGTTATTTTTTTTCCGTATTTACTAAAGACGCACCAAGAAATCAGTCTGCTGCTGATTTTCAGCTCCACTGACAGACAGGAGCCGCCCTGCGGTATCCAAGATCAACTTTAGATACCACAACTTTACCCGTTTCCAAGCACAGAGCATGTAAAAGGGCATTTAACAAAAAAAGAAACCATTTTTATTCCAGATGCTTCACGCTGTTGGTCATGTTACGTCTTTGATGATTCGTACTCAACTTTCCAGTCTGTTACAGGAGATCAGGTCGTGTTCCGTTTTTAGTGTGGCTGGTTGCACCGGCAGAGAGGCGAGCTGACTTCAGTAGATAACAGGAAGGCTGATCATCATCAGATAGATGTGAACCGACTGCAGTTTTCAGGCAGATCGCCGATCTTTAAAAAACTTGACCGGCATATTTTGACTTTGGAGCAACTGGATTTTTTTCTTTTAACTGAAAAATTGCTAAATACAGCGACAAAGTTGCTCAGGTAGCAACAGTGGGCTGACTGTTTACTGCACACATATAGATGTAACCTGGTGGGTTACATCTGCACCGAACCTCTCGCAGCAGAGTAACACAACTCTGACCTTCTGACCTTTGCAGAGATCAGCTTCATGATGGCAGACAAAGGAGACCTGGGCTGATTTATGGGTTTACCCCTAATTCTAGCCGATTCTCTATTGTACGAATTTGAGCTGTGAACCTCCGGCTGTCATTAAACACGATGGATTTGGAAAATGCTTGGCAGCCTTCTGAAATCTGAGGTGAAATAATGATTTACCTTTTCTAAGAAAAGCTGCAGAGATTCCTCTTTGCTGCAACCCTAAACGTCCAATTTGCTAAAAACAGCTAAAAACCTCAAGTCCAAATCATTTTTGCCTTTAACACAGCAAAAATCATATTTTACAGTGTCTCTCATAGCAGTGTGACGTCACCTTGGCAACCTAAATGAATAATGAGAACTCAGAAATAATTTTACAAACTTCTACTGAAAGTTGATCAAAAACGTCTTTCTGATGGCGCTCAGTCGCTAAAAGCATTTAGATACAGAAATAACATCTAAATAATGTAACATTAAAACTCTCCTCTGACAGGACGGGTGTTCTGCACAAGCTCCCATCATGCACTGCAGCGCAGAGGAAAACAGGACGTGTGCAATGCTACATTTTTACATCTAAAAGAGGACAAGAGGACAAGTGAAGAGACAGGACTGACAGCAGGTCCAAGGCCAGCCAAAATGGCAGAAAACAACAACAACAACGACAAAGAAACACTACAGAAAGAGGAGCAACGTCTGAAAACCAGACTGTTTCTTTAGAGACTTCCTCAGGGACAAATTAGGAGATCGAAGCAACCCTTACTCTAGATCTTCATCTTTCTACAACTCTCTATATCTTCTGCTCGAGAATCTGAAAGAAAGAGATTGGAATCTGAGGAAACTCAAAAAACGGCAAAAAAAAAGAAACGAAGGAAAGAATATTCAAATGAATGGCATGAGGACGGGGCAAAAAAAATACAAGAGGAGGGAAAGAAAGCATGGCAGGATGATGGAAAAGGAAAGAGGAAATAAAAAGAGAAACAAATTGAGGAGAGAAAGAAAGCAAAGGGCAGAAGACTTACTAAGGGTCTTTCCTCCCTGGGTAGAAGGGTTGGCAGGCCCTGTTTTGGCTATCTGCCGTTTGGCCGGGTCAATACTGACCCTGGGCAGAGAGGAAGAGCAGCAAGAGGGAAAAGTTAAGGACACGAGAAGGTAAGGAAGAAAAAAACACAGAAGCTGTGAGGAGAGCAGAGGAGGTGACTCAGCCTAAAATGTCCTGAGGAGGGAAAAAAAAAGAAAGAAAGAAAGAAAAGAAAGATGAAAACTCACTGATCAAGTCCCAAGATGTGGAGAAGTACGGAGACTCAGAGCTGACAAAATTTAGTAAAAGGTTATCAGACAAGTCAAAAACTACGGAGGGGGAATAAACAGCAACGGCTTCACACCTTTTACTACATTTTTTCACCTCCACAGACATGAGAACAGAAAAAAGTGAAAGGTGCTTGAGTGAGACTGGAACAGAGCGACAGGAAGGCCTGCATCGTCATGGAGATGGAGGCTCCCAGAGCAGCCACTGCAGGCCGCTGTCGACCTCAGGTCAGCACTCCAAGAGCTCATCAGTGGCTGTGCTACACTTTGTGCTAAATATGCCACAGTCTACACAGAATGATCCAGAAAACGCTCCATGACTGTTTTTATCAACTCAAGGCTTTCGTTTCATCTCATGAAGTAACACATCGTCTTTTATGTCTTCTGAAGGAACCCGTCCGTTCTTTTAAGTCTCGACAGATGACGTCTAAAACCTTTACAGAAGAGTGGAGGGGTTTACTCGCCTCTACAGCAGGGGTGTCAACTCTTTCATTTTGGGCAATATCAAGATCCTGAATGTTCCAAACAGCTGATAGTAGCAAAATGTATTGATAAAACGGATCAAACTGTAAATAGCAAAAGCTCTCGTTGCGTCCCATCTTGAAATTAAATACAGAGTCAGCCCCAATCAATCAAAATCATTGATTTTGTGGTGCTAATAAAGAAATATTTCCCAAAAAATAATTGTGATATTTGTACTCATGTATGACAGGTCAATGTGACTTTGTTACTCGCTGCATCGATTGTGGATGAGAACTTATCAAGTAAGGCTGAGGCAGAAGGGTACTAGAAGAAACAAATACTGCCACCTGCAGCCGGGAGTTGGCATCACTTCAATCCGAGGCTCTTGACCGTTTTTGTGGAATATTTGCGACAAACTCACAATTACACATTGCCACTATAAAGTATTGGGATCCGTTGATTTTGTGTGAATTTCTGCTTTGCTTTGATTGATGAAATTACATTTAAGCACTTCCTTTGAAACTTGCTCTAATTTTTAGCTCATATTTTATGAGCTTATTTAATTGTAATAAATGTTCTTATTTGTATTGTGGCTCAAAATATGTTTAATCTCTGACATTTTAAACAGCATTAATTGGAATTTATCATAACAATAAATCAAATTCTTAAGAAATTTATCACGATAAATGATATGATAAATGCCCAAGTAAAACTCAGAGGCCCATATCAGAAGAAATTAATTCAAATTTGGGGATTTTAATGAACATAATTGTGACTGGATGTCACATTTATGCATTATTAAACCTACAATGCACCAATTCATACATATACAGCCTAATGTATAAATAAATGACAGTTCATTTCAACAATGAAAGATTCATTTTAAGTGTACGAGGCACCAAAATGGGCTTCAACCCAGGGGCCACGTCCTTGTAAATCCGGCCCTCATGGCAGCATTTTAACCGAATGCAATCTGATGTTTTGACTGACACAGTATTTCTGCAATCAAAATTTAGTGGAGATTCTAGGATTTGTGGCAACGTGTTAGCAACAATCTAATCTTTACGTTGTCATCTGATGGGACCAAGGATAACTGTATGGTGTATTTAATACAGTGCAGCGTTTATCGGCAGAAAGGACTGAAGAATGTAAAATGAATACGTTAATGAAACGCCCACCAAGGTTTTACAGAAAAGGGACAAAAAAAACAACAAAAAAAAACAGGTCGTGTTTAATCAGAAAATGTGTTTAAGAAGGAGCAAACTAGTTTGTCGTTTGGTCTAATTCATCAGTCAAAATCAAGAAGAACGCAAACCAGGACTAGCGTACATCTGCACACCTAGAATAGTAATAATGCAGGAGAATACTGACTAAGGCACAGTCTAATGGCGGCTGTGTTACGCAGGACGATGACAGTGGGGAGAAAACGACCCACAATCAATGGCGGCTGGAAGAAGCGACCCCATGCATGCGCTGACGACTGATTAGTGACAAGCTGCTTCGTAGTTGGTGTTGGTTTATCGGCTGACTGGTCGGCTCAACCAATCAGCTTTCAGCCACTCAGACCAACCGCAGCCACACGGAGAGCATTTACACACACGGCTTCTCTCTGAGCAAAACGGAGGACACAGTTTTACTTCATTACACCAGCCCTAAAGCAACTTTTAACACCATCCGTTTGGAAGATTTAGCAACGTTTCTCTGCTTGGAAGCTGTGTGTGTAGATGCCCCCAAACAGAGCAGGGTGTTAGTTGGGTGCCAGCAGCCCCACTCGGCTCAGAAACCAAGTCGCAGCTTCTCAGTGAGGCCCATCTGGTTATAGTTGGTACAGAGCGGAGAACAGAGCAGGAGTCCTACCTTTTGGTAAACCTGAATGACATGTTTCTACAACAGAGGCAGACAAAGAAACAGTGAGAATGGTGAAAGAGAAAGTGGGAGGAGTAAGGGAGGGGCATGAGGGGGCTGAGTGCATGAACAAAAAAAAAATGGCGGTGGTCGGAATCGTCGGTTCTCCTTCTGATTCATCATGAAATGATTACGACTCTTGGTTTTTAAGTCAGTCGTCGTTGGATGTCGCTGACCTGGCTGCTGCTGCTGCTGCTGCTGCTGCTGCTGCGTTAGCTGGGTTTTTAATGCACACGGGGTCCCAACAGGAATACACACCAATGAGGAAGCTAAAAGTTAAGCTAATGTTGGGTTTTGCTCTCAGAAATGAGTTCCTGTCTTAAACACTGCAGGAAAAAAGAAGCAGAAACTAGTTGGGAGTGTGTGCCAGTGTGCAAAATATTAACACCCCTTTCAGGCTCGTCACATTCTCATAGTAAATAGAAACTTCAGTGTAGTTTATTAGGATTTTATGTGACTAAGAGTTTTATATATAAAAAAAGAAATATTTCAATTAATTTTAAATAAGAAATTTGAATCTGGTGAAGCTAAAACTATGGGGAATTCTGGGTAAAAGATATTGCCTGAGAAAGATTTAAGTATTTTTGTACAGTTTTGGCTGTCTGTATAACAAAACAGAGATGGTGTAAAAGGAGCCAGTTATTCAGAGAAGCAGCCAAGAGGCCAAAATAAGAGCTTTATGGCAGAGCAGCATGAACTCAAACATACAGTCAGAGCTACAATGGAAAGGCTTGGATCAAAGCATTTCTTTATTTTAAAACGGTCCAGTTCAAGTCCAGACCTAGGTCCTTTTGAAAACACGTAGGACGACTTGAAAACTGATCCTCACAAAAAAGTGTTCTATAGTATGAAATCTCAATAAAATACTGTGATTTGAAAAATGTCAAGAGGTGCGAATATATTTGCAATTCACCAAACATTACAGCAAAAACAACGATTACCAAAACACTGCTGTATGTTGCTTTATTGAATATTTATCTGGTCAGCGGAAGCTGCCCTCATCCTCATTTTTCATAGTTTCCTGTTCCTACAGCTGTAATCTAATTATTCCACCTGAAGCTCCTTCAGAGAGTTTCTCAGCAGCCAGTCAGCGACATGAACTACTAAGATTTAATTATATTAACAAAAATGATTTTAAAAAATCATGATCAAAAGTCTGTAGTGCTCCCCCATACATGATGCTGTATAAGGACTATTGTAGAAAGAAAAAAAGGAACCAAGTTTCCACCAAAGAGAAAAAAAAAAAATTGCGATATTTCCAAATTTTTTCTAGTTTTTGGTGGAAATGTACTCCTCTTTTTCTTCCTATCCACCACGGCTGTCCCCCTGGCAAGGACACAGGTAGGACACGGCACCGTATTCAATGACCACATGAGGTTCTGGTCTGCAAAGGGCTGGGATCATCCTGAACGTTCACGTCGGTAATAGGCGACATGTCTTAGAACAGCTGTGAGCTGAACTCCAGCCCAGCCTGATGGACCTGCCGAGGAGCACGGACACCTACCTGCGGGTGAGTTTGGACGTGAGCTTAGAGAACAGGTTGCTGGTTCCGCGGCTGCGGGTTTGGGACAGGGGCGTGGCGTCGTGGGACAGGGTGGGGGACGCCGGCGGCCCGTTGTACGTGGCGGTGCGGCGGTCTCTCAGCTGGCCGCCGTGGAAGGTGCTGCGGCTGGCCGTGCCGCGGGGGAAGCGGAGACGGTCGGGCGTGGTGGCGTTGCTGATGCTGTGGGTGGACGCCACTGGGTTCCTCTGGCCGCCGGGCGACACGGCAACACTGTCAAGGCGGAAGGAGGGAGAGGTCATGGTCTGACGGCGCTTCACGTTTCACCTGTATTCCAGTTGTTGAAGTGTAGTCAGATGACATGCAAAATATTCAATAGATCTAAAATAATCTGCGTGCACAACAAGATTTTCAAACGGCTCCAGTTTTGAAACAAAAATTGCGACTGAATTTGGATTTGAGACGGCAGACATAAACAGAGAAAAATGTATTTGTATTTGTAGGTGGCTTGAAAACAATGACATATTTCAGCACACGGCTGGAAAACCAAAGAAATCTGAAACACAAATATAAAAACATTAAGCTCAGGGCTGGGCAATATTTTTCACACCAGATTCAATTATAATCTTTCTTTTTTTTAAATTCTTGACAAAAAGACAGAAAATATGTTCAAAATTTGCCTTTTATTTCAATGAGCCTTTTCTGAGTTCTACAATGGAGTATCAGGCCAGGATACAGGTATTACTGTTCAAATAGTTATAATATTAGCAACAAAAAAACAAACACAATTTAACTAAAAGCAGGAAGTTTGCATCATGATTTGATGTAACAAACTCAGTCTGTGTGATTCTTTCAGTTGTTTCAAAGTTCTGATAATAATTTGATGACGATATGTTAAAAGATGAAGTATTACCTTAGTTTAAATATTTATTGTTTGTGTAGGAGCTGTTATAAAATGACTCTTATCATACTTAAATGGTCTAATTCTGGTTGCATTATAACTTTATTGTATTATTTTGATTCTATTGTTGTACAACTTTATTCTTGTGATAAAATACTTTCAAGCCTGGCCGTAATACTTAGTCATAGAGCTGAATTCAACGTCCAACTAAATTAAAACTGTAAAGCAGGCTTTCCAAACGAGATGGAAACCGAAATCTGACGTCACTTTGAACTATGGAATCTAAGAGTGCAAAAAAAAAAATAATAATAATAATAAAACATCCAGATTTCCCAGAAATGGAGTTTTCAGAGGCCAAAAAATTGATGAATCGTTACAATAAACTTATCATCCAGTCCCAGTAAAAAAGAACATTTTTTTGATCAGTTAAAATGATTAGGAAGAACTCTAGTTCTAGAAGTTATTCTCCTTCAACAGCGTGAATTACAAGAATTAAGCCAGTTTCAATTGTAAATCAGCAAGTTAAAAGCCAGACATCCATAAACTTAGAAAAACTTGTTTCATGTAAATTCACTTCACTTCAAACTATAACAGAAAAATAAAACCCAGAGCAGCTTTCCAACCCGGACATGAATGCATAGAGGTGCAGAGTGAAGGAAGAGATTAAAGTTTGAACAGAAACAGAGGACAGACGATGAGCAGAGGACCTCTGACGTCCAATAGGAGGTGAGCAGATGAGGAGTCCAGGGTCAGAGTTCAGAGCAGAAAACTGAGGTGAGATCAGGAGCAGGTTGCTGATGTTCACTGCAGCAGCAGGGCATCATCAGGGGAAGGATGGAAATATGGAATAGAACAATATTGTTTGCTTAATGCCAGAGAGTCACTGATCAGAAATTTGAAGCTCATTTCCAACAATTTAATTTTGACCCAACGATACGAGTCAAGATTGATGCTGCACATGTTGTCATGTGTTGATCAGTTCTGAAGCTGAGCAACAAAATGATGACTAGTAACAGGAAGTGACATGTCTATGTGGTTAGCTTGAGGCAATGGAGTCTAAAAGAGACAAAGCGGATACCTGCAACTCGGATCGGCGGTGTTTATTTTTTTGGGTGCCATGTTTTTGGGAATAACTAGCATGATGTGAAGCTCAAAAAAGTCAATTTTAAAAGATACTGTCCCTTTAAATAGTGAAGCAGTGATTGCTTCAAACACTATTTACATTCAATCTGCCCTCTTCCCGTTTTCCTTGGTGGAAAATGGAGCGTCTGTAACACAGGAAAGCATAAATTCTGGAAAAAAAACGGATCTGGTCCATGTCTGATACAAAACCACAAATCAACGGGCCAAAAAGACATGAGTCATATGGGAAGCAGAGTTGAATTAGAACCACTTTTACCAGCAGTGAGAATGGACCAACTAACTGAAAGTCGTTTGTAGGCTGAAAAGTGTAAATTATCCTCAAACGTTCTGACATGTTGAAGATCTTTTTACATATGTTAATGAGTTTAATATATATTTGTGTAAATGTATTCCGTGCTTTAGTTGCAGGGTTACAGCGTGACGCCGCATGTGTGGGTTAGCAGGGCAAAACGGGGCTGATGCATAACAGGAGACAGACGGGGGGGTGGACTGGGAGCCCTGCTGTCTTACTTGGCCGAGCAGCTGTCCAGAGCGTAGTAGGAGTGGGGCAGGGTGGCCCAGTCTGCCTGACAAGCATACAGAGGGCTGACTGTTTGATACCTCTGCTGTACCGAAGTGGACGAGGCGCCGAAAACGACAGCAGCAAAGGCAGAAGAAGAAGAAGAGGGGCTAGTGGCACAAGCCATCTCAGTCATGCTGGGCATGCCGAAACGAGGAAGGAGAAACAAAATACACACCCCACATCACAAACAGGCGGGGGGAAAAAATAAAATAAAAACACAAGACAAGGTGGAAATAAAAGGAGGAACAGAAGAAGAAAAACAAAAAAAAATAATCAAGGAATAAATTGGACATTCCTAATGAGCGGTTCAAATTGAAACTTTGCTGTTCCGGCCAAGCTGCGAGATCACAGCTGATTATCTTCCAGCTCTTACCTGTTCTCCTTCCCGTTGGGGATGACCGAGAGGCGGTCCGCGTTGTTCCTGTCGCTGCAGACATACGTGTTCCTCCGGGTCATGCCTGCTGAAGCAGAGTTATTCTGCAGAGCAAAAATGGGGGACAGAGGCTCCAGGTCAAAGCTTCATCATTCAAGATCTCAAGCTTTAGGTAGAAGCATGCACATGCAGAGTTTGAGTTTATGCAGGTTGCAACAACTCAAATTTAAGACTTTTAGAGGCCCATTTAAGATTATTATAAGGAAAATTTACAAGTAATATCACAACAGTGATGTACAAAAGACATGCAGGGGATCAAAACTGTAACATTTCTGGGCTTTTTTGTAGCAGCTTTGAGCTTCTCACATGGCATATGACCTTGTTGCTAACTAGCAAGGAGCTTGTTACCATTAGCCTGAACTACCTACAGTCATAGACCAGCTTGAGTGAACTCAAACTAGAGACCAATATCCTAGCTGCTAGTGGTTTCTTTTCTAACAAGCTAGAAAATATTAGCTTCTTTTCAGTACACTTAATGTGCCGAGTCGCAAAACGCTGCGAGTTGCGCACAACTCACAGTGTTTGTCTAACAAAAATCCTAGGATCTGAGATTAAACAGACCCGCCACAACTTTTATGAAGTGTGAATAATTTATGTAACTTGCACTTTCGCACTGAGTCTAATTCATTTTAAACTTAAAGGTTCAGTTCCAGTAACGTCACTGACAATGAATTTCTCTAACAAAAGAAATACATTCAATCAAGTTACAGTTGCACTGTTGCTTTCTACATCACCGAAAGGGCATGAAAAACATCCCCAGGTGAAAACATTTCCTCATCTCCAGGCTGGAAACAATACTGGAAACTTTAACAGTATGTTCCTGTTGTGTTGTGTAGCCAACTTTAAATCACCGTAGAAATAAATCTGTGGACTGAAAAGTTTTCCTTCTCAATCAGATTCATTCTTTTAAGATGATCTGAGGAAGAAAATAACTGCAGTTTCTTTTTACCAGGAAGAACGGACCGCCACTAAAAGATGTGACCGGAAGACAACTGCAAAAACAAAAAAACATCTTTGGAGAAGAATCCAAACCAGGAAGTTGATCCCAGGAATAGATGGCCCTTTATGTACTGGGCTCTACAGACTGGCTCTGTGGGTTACTCACGCTTACGCTGGTGGTGGCTCCTTTCTTCCGCTCAGGGATGTCAGCCTTGTTGGGGTTGTTGGCGTTGCCCAGCAGGGGGCTGGAAGGCGGACCGCCTCGGCTGCCGGGTTTCCGGAGCTGAGCTCCACTTTCGTCCTTCGCAGCGTTATCTCCTGTGGTGGTCTGGCTTCTCTTTGGATGAGCCATCCCTGGAGGAACGTTCTGACCAGCTGACGAACAGCAACAATATCATTTTAAATGGTTTCATCAAAGCCATCTTGAATAATTACTCAAATGCGTTAACCATCAAATCTTTAGGTTACAATCAGGGGTGCAAAGGTAAACCTGCTGCAATTTCCTTCATTTTGCATAAGAAAGCAGTGACAAAGTGAACAACCTGCAGGCTGCTCACCTTGCTCACTGTAACGCCTTTGTTTGTGGTTGGAGGAGACGCTCCTGTGCACTTTGAGGTGGGATGGGGACTGGCCGTTGAGCTCACTGTTTGGTCTGGGTTTGGCCAGGGACAGATTGCTGCTGGAGGCAGAGTCGCTGGGCTCCAGCTGACATGGAAATATGCATGATAAGTCAAAACACGCAGGACAGAAAATATTTTTGTCAACAAGAGAAGTGGAGCGGCGTGTGTCTCTGTACCTCAGAGGCTTTCCTGCCCAGCAACAAGTAGGTGGCTGTGATCTCATCATACTTCATCTTGGCCAGGGAGTCCTGGATCTCCTCCAGGTTGTAGCCCATACCCACCATCACATCTGCATGAGCAACATCAAGGAGACAATTTAAGATGAACACATGCACCCAGAGGACACAAGGCGTCAAGTGAACCATTCGAAACTAATTAAATAATTAAGCTTATATTTGATACATTGTTGGCTTGGGCCAAAAATGAAGAGATGTGTGTAGAGTTCATGTTAGTTGAATTAGCATAAAAACATGCATGTTTTCCTAATATTTTAAAGAACATTAGTAACTATACACTGCTTTAAATAAAATGATAAAACTTTTATTTTATGAAGAATACAGAAAATGCAAAGGGTGTTTTCACACCTAATACTCTGATAAACTCTGTTTGATTAGAGAGCAAAGTTGCAGCATTTGTTCCATTTGTTTTCAGCTGCACTGTCAAACCAACCAAAGCCTTTGAGCAGCCTGTGAGTCTGGGTTTGGATTATTGTTAACCTGCAGTATCAACTTAGTTTCCATCTGATCTGAATACCTTCTGGCATGTTTGTCCAATAAAAGCTTTCTGGCAAAAACAAAGCATTAAAATGTGTTGAATTTTGTAGTTGTATTGTAAGATAAAGTGGAAAACGTCTTAAGGAAGAGTAGCTGCTGGTGGTAAAATGAGCCCCTGATGTGTTGACTGCTCACGTTCAGCAGCGATATCATATTAATAGTCTGGTATTAAATGTTAAAAATGGAGGTGAACGCCACCTGGAGACAAACCGGAGTTTCTCTCAACAATGTCCGACTTCCTGTGCATCAGAGAGAAGAAGAAACAAACAAGCTGTGCTTCTCTGGCCAAGCAGGACTGGATCCGTCATCTTCCTCAGCCTGATCTCATCTTTCTCACTTTCATCCTGCAGCCTCCTCTAACACTTCAGCTTCTTTCTCAGCTTCACAGTTCAGCTCCGCCGTAGAACTGCGAATTGCTGACTTCCAAAAGAAAAGATGCTTGTGAAAAATATTCAACAAAGTTGGCATGACTAAAGAATGGACATAATTTTTAAAGAGTAGAATAAGTCAGCCAGCAGATGCTGTACTTTTATGCTGAAGTCGGAAACGGGCGAAAACTTCGAGGGGTTTATGTAAATCCCTCTCGTTGTTTTTTTAACTGGCCAACTTTGAATGGCCAGTTAAAAAATATATATATATATATATTTCAGCCTCTGGTAGAGATTTTCCTGTTCTTATTTTTTAAGTGAAAGACAGGGTGACTGGATCAACAGTGACCACCCTGCTTCCAATAGAAAGCATCATATCAGTGAGGCAGGCCTTACTGGCAGCTTTAAGGTTTGACAGACTGTCAGCTGCTCCTTATTAAAAGATCACTTTGTAATCATTTACCACAGTCACTTAATAATGAACGATAAAGTCATGCATGTTAGTGTTATTAGAGAACTAGGCTTTAGTCAGAGGTGAAGTGCCTATAATTCAATAAAAAGACTTTCCGTTGGTTCATGTAAAATGCTTTTTAAAAAAAACATGCTGTGCAGACATGTCTGCTTTATTTCCACATTTTTTTGCCAGTGAGGCAACAATGTATTTTACTCAAACTTTGCTTTTCTTCATCTTTTAACTGAGGTGAAGTTTGATGCAGTTCACGTTCTGCTAAACAGTGTAAAAGTGAAGTTAACTTGTTCAGACTTAAAAAAAAAAAGAAAAAAAAAGAACTGTACTTAAATAAAAGTGGGAAAACCTTATGTAAACTGAGGATTTTTTTTCCACCAAAAGTGTTGGTCATAATTGGTTGGTTTTTGAAAGATTACCTTTTTAAATAGGAAACTGATATAAACATGAAAAAGAATTTACTTTAATTTTTTTTTTTTTGCGGAGAATGACACTTTTACAAGAGGAACGGTTGCACAATTATTATTAGATAATTGTAGCACTTTGAAAATATATTGCAGCTACAAAAAAACTCCAATATATTTGTAAATGTAAATATTTACAGACAGGAAAGACGGGTAATTTGAGTGTTAAGTGAAAGAAGCTTTCGATCCAACACTAACCAGAGGAAAAGGCCTCAGATTTCATCTTTCTAACACCTGCTCTGCAGCCCTGACTCGCCTCAGTTTTTCAGCAGTGGATAAATGGCATCTTTTGGGACTTGTTTGGATCATCGAGCTCCAACGGCCCAAACATTGAGCTGAACAGTTTCTCACGCCTCCCAGTTGCCCCACAACGGACTCCAGGAGCCCTGAGACCGGGTCCAAGTCAAGTCCTTATTGTTAAATATATTTTTATTATAGAGGGTCATTGTGAAAGGTATAATCACAAATATGATCTTAGCATTACCATTTTGCTAAGCTTATCACCCCTACCTAAAATGGAAAATATTTCTACTTGTAAAAGTTTGATTTATGATCAGAATTCAGACATTCCTTAAATCTTTGCTTTCTCCTCAGTGATAGTGGGTTCACACCGACACATGTTCACATACAGCCAACCTTAGCTGCTGTTATGCAACAGCTCCCCCTTCTATTTCCAGCTCAAGTAATGAGGAAGGCTTCTGCCGCTCTGTGCATGCAGCCGCACGGCTCGTGTTCATTTATTCATTGTCACGTTTCCTCCTTCCTAAGCTCCTCGGCTCCGACATAATGACCCTGCTCCGGCATTACGGAGCTGCAAGTGTTCCAACATTTAGCACATTCAAAATTCACACATCTTCACGCCGGACCGGAAACGAGCCAAAGAGCCCAGCAGTTCTGAGGACAGCCGTCGTCGTTGGTTACCTATTCTCTTCTGATCCGTGATGTCCAGTTCTGGTTCGGTGTAAGGCTTTAGCTCGTCCTCCTCAAATCCCGAATTGATCCACCGATCCTTCATGATTTGCTAAAAAGAAAGCAAAATGACAATTTAAGCCTCATTCATACCATATTTATGTAATCAACTTTTTTTTGTCTGTTTTTAACAGGTAAACAGCTGTAAAAGTGTTGCAGGAATTACAGGTTGCATGTGAACCAATCATATTTAGATTAGATCAGTCAACATCCACACTGAACTCAACTGCATCCCGTCTGGAGGAAGTGTTGCTTTTAATTTGCAACAGATCAATGGCTCTGTGAGGTTTTGATGAGGGTCTGTCCAAATTAATTACCTCAGCTCTGATGTAACTGTCACAGTTTTAGGTCAACAGCGTCACATCTATAGCAGACCAACCAGCTTCTGTTAGGCTGGTTTTTATTTTTTGACAAATCAGTGACAATATAAGCTTGTTTATAAGGTTTTTTTTTTCCTTTCAAATGTCAAACATTTCTGAGATTAATCTCAAAATCTCAGTTTTTTTGGTGGAAATTTTCTCTGTTTTTCTATGTAGAATGACTAATATGCTGTTGTAGTTTTGGCATGCTACTCCCTCAAAACCCACAGACGATGTGCTACAAATAAACCAAAATTATAAATGTAGCTTCTTTCTTTAAAAGCCAACAAGAAAAATCTCATACCCCATATGACCCTCATATGGGGTATGAGATATGAACTATCTGTAGTTTATTTTGACAGATGATCAGAATGAAGGACTGCCTGGGATAACTCTGCTGCCTTTCATATATTGTGCAACAACAATAGATTAAAAACCAAATTTCATCCAGATCAAGAATGAAAGTTATGTATTTTGCAGTTATTTGCAAACAAAATTCCCCTATTTGGTGACTTTTTTCATATAACATATCTAAAATATTCAGAAAAAACAAGATGCATTCTGGGTAGATGATGTACCTCAGTGGAATGCTACTTGGTGTTTGCAAAACAGCCAATCCGGGAGCGCCATTTATCTCCCATGGTGCTGATTGGTTGAACGCTCATTTGAAGAGATAAAGAAGGCCAAAGTTTGCTTCTGTGAAAACGTTCCCCAAGGTGTGTAATAATGCACATGGAGGTATATTTGGTATCTGAACTAACAGCTTGTGAATAAAACTAAGGAATTTAACAATTATTTGTACTTGGTTTACAGAATAAATCTATTCTTTCATCAGTTGGATATGAAGGGAGAGAGCTGACTGCACTAAAATTTGGTAAAAACAACAACAAAAAAACAGAGAAAAACAGCTCAAATGTATTATTCATAGTTACAACATCAAAAAGGAGGAGGAGGAGGAGGAGTGTGGGCCAGATACACACAGAAAGCAGGACACTGTGGGTGTTAGAGATGATGATGCAGGGCAGAGGGGGGAGTGAGGAGGAGGTCATTCTCCAACGTGCTACAAGGAGGGGATTAAGAAGCAAGTAGCATATTTACATTTTCGGTGTCCTCCCTCACCTCGAGAGTACCACGCTTGGCCGGGTTCAGGACCAGGAAGCGTTTCAGGAGGTTCTCGCAGTCCGTGGACATATAGAAAGGAATGCGGTACTTTCCTCTTAGAACACGTTCGCGCAACTCCTGCAGAAAATAAAGGGAGGATGTTAAAAAAGAAAAGAGAGAAAAGAATGCAGATCTTAGTCATCATGCAAGACATTAGGAAAAAAAAAAAAACATTCATTGCGCACCCAGACCAGATATATTAAAAATAGATGTGCTATATATAACACCAGAAGACTCAGCTAATCAGTCCCGGTAGGAGTTCTTGCAATCAAAATTTAGAAATATTTGCAAAGAGATCTCCAAATCTATTGTTCTCATTAAAGCTGCAGAGTATGTTAAAATGTTTTAATATGTTGTGACAGAACAGCATGAGACAGAAAATCTGTGAGCAACAAAAAAACCAAAAACAGCTCCTCTGTCTTCACCAATTACTATTGCCCTGCTCAGTCAGAAACAACCAATCAGAGCCAAGAGGACGGGCTTAGTGCTGTCAATCACTCTCTTGCTTACCTCCCTTCCTGTTCTCTGCTACCAGCTGGTACACTTCAACTTAGCCTGCCACAAATACTAAGGCTAGTTAGCATTTGTGGCAAAACAGCAAGTGATGTTTTCACAGATTGTCTCATTCCACACTGTCACAACATTTTAAATATGTTACATACTCCAACATTACAAACTCAACAGATTAAAGAGACAATAGGAGAAAATACTCGTGTGAACAAGTCAGAAACCCATTAAAACCTGGCCAGTAATTGGAGCATGAATTCACACACACACTCTGATCGTACCTTTAGATTCTGTCCATCAAAGGGCAGGGAGCCACTGACCAGCGTGTACAGGATGACCCCCAGACTCCAGACGTCCACCTCCGGCCCGTCGTACTTCTTCCCCTGGAAAAGCTCTGGGGCCGCGTACGGCGGAGAGCCGCAGAACGTATCCAGCTTGTTGCCTAAAGTGAACTCGTTGCTGAAGCCGAAATCGGCAATCTTTATGTTCATGTCTGCGTCTAGTAACAAGTTCTCCGCCTTTGAATAAAAGAAAGGGGAAAATATTACATAATGTACATCCGTTTGTTTAAGATGCACATTATGTGTGTTGTACATGCACCCAAAGTGAAACGGGATTGCTCCTGTAACCAGGGTTACTGCACCCATCACGTACCACCAAACAAGGAATCAAGACTGAACAATCCAAATCATTTTGTAATAACCAAAAGCTCTATTATGTTTGCTACTTTCACTTCATCCGCCCAGTGATCTATCAGCCTACAGAGGTAAAATTCACTCAGGCTCTCATTAAGCTAAAAAAAAGGACAAAGCTGAACTGGCAGGTCAGAGAATTACAAAAAATGGCAGATGAGTGGCAAAGTTCTGACGGCAGGTTATCCAAAAAAAAAAAAAAAAAAAAAAAAATCTAGAATTTTAAAGTGAACAAAGCTGGTGACATGATGTTTAGAAGACAAATGAGAATTCTGAGAAAATGTTTCTTTGTCCAGTAACCATAGCATTAAACAGACACACAAGGCTGAGGTGTCGCTGGTCCTTTATCCAGAGTTAAACATATCTTTATTGATCTTCTGTTGACTAAAGAGTTTATGTTTTTCCATGTTTACCTAAAGTTAACTTCATTTTTTCCAGTAGGGGTTAATTTGTGAACCTTTTTTTTTTGAACCATTAGGAGGAGCTGCTAATGTTGCTACATGACTGCACATGTAGAGCAGGCAGAGGAGGCTGCTCTGAGCTCCTGTCTCATTAGCCTCTTCATGGATCATTGATGATCCGCAGAGGAAACCGTCAGCAGCTCCTCTTGGCCGAACGACGTTCTCTCCTCTACGGCTTTAAAAATAAAAAATAAAAAAATAAAAATAAATCATGGAAACATGAATATTTACACAAAGAAAGCACAATGGGAGCTGCAAGGCAGCGGATGGAGCAGGAGCCACGTGAGAACGGGTCGAGTCGTGGGCGTGTGTTTACAGACACACTCCAGTGGGACGCAGTGATCCAATTCAAGACGAGTGTTGTCAGCAGACGGCTTTCTGGTACGACGGCATGATGAGGCCGAGTTGGGACCTTTTCTACCAAATAAGTCAGACACGATTGGCCTTCCAGGAGGGGGTATCAATAAGCCCTATTATTGAAATTAATAATACTACTTTAAAACATTGTGCACTTCGGTGTATGGAGTAAAATTATAGAATAGTTTGGAGGAGGAGTTAAAGAAATGCTCTACTAAAAATCAATTCAAAACACTTTAGAAAAAAAAAAAAAGATTAGATCAGACACTTTTGAGGAGAATAAAAAGATAAGGAGAATAATTTACGGTTTGCAACTTATATTGTTAACTGGATGAATACAGCCCTGAGAAGTGTGAGAACTTCCTGCGTGTGTTTTCAGGTTTGTGATGACGTTGCTGAACTCACCTTGAGGTCTCTGTGAACAATGTGCTTCTGGTGGCAGTACTGCACCGCCGATACGATCTGTAGGGGGCGGGGAGAGACGAGCAAGAGTTCAGCACAGTGTCTGCTGTTGACTTGTCAAACTGTGATAAAGGATGTGGTGGAGAGCGCGATGCGGTCGGCGCCAACAGGAAAGATAATACTCTGTGAAGGTGGCGCTAAAGACAAAAGAGAGGTGAGAAAGTACAGGCAGAGGCTTTTCATCACCAACAAAGGCCGAGTCCTGTTGCCTCGTACAACACTTATTCAAACCCCTTCAGCTTTTTATGGCACATTACAAAGGCAAACACGAAATAGTCCTGCAAGTATAAATGGCTCTCAGGTTTTATTAACAAGTAAATCCTTTGAAAAGTTGCATGAAGTTGTGCTTTGAATCTAAATTTTGGTCGGACCAGAGAACTTCCTACATGTTTGCTGCAATTTACATGGACCATGAAAACTTTCCTTTACAACGACCAGGAAAAGCAACTTTATTTGGAAAGCATATTTCACCATCAGGACAGTTTAAAGTGTTTGACACGATTAAGAGTAAACAAAATATAACAAAAAACAAAGAAGTGATGCATTGCTTTTTAGTGACAAAGTATAGGAGAGCAAAAATAGACTATAATTTATGATACTACAGTTATTATAAATTAAAGGTAGCTCTAGTAAAATAGATCTTAAGCCTTAATTTAAAGGAACTCTGTGTTTCAGCAGACTAGAGGAGCATAGCAGCTGAATGCTGCTGGTTCTGTTGATGCAGAGCAAACCAGAAGACCAGAAAGGCTTTAAAGAATGATACCACTAAGCCATTTCCAATAAGCAATAAATCAATTCATCGCATGATAAATTGTTTATTGCAAACATTGATTTTTTTTAAGTGCCTTTTTATACCAAAAACTGGATGATAAAAGTCCTCAGTCTGGTGCTTTGTTCTCAACTGGCCCTTTGTTTGAAGGACAGTTTTGTTTACAGAGACTCATAATTCATTTCATTTCTCCTTTTTGGTTCTTTTTATTTATTTGAGATATTTAAAATGTCTTCCAGTTGCAGTGTTAAATGTTTGCTAGAAATGAGTGTATACTGATCTTTGAGAGGCTTGTACATTATTATTATTATTATTATTATTATATTAGTTGAAATCAGTCTTAAAATGACTTATTGGTTATTGCAATAACTTCTGGGACAATTTATCATCCAGCAAAATTTGTTAAGGTGACGGACCGAGCCACACCTTATTGAATGTGTTGCCAGGTTACTTAAACCTTTCATTATGGAAGGATTGATGATGTCACCAGGCTTAAATCTTTCAGCACTGGGCCAGCGTCTTCTCCTGGCTGAGCGTTGTGTGTTATTGGTTAAACTTCTCTGTTCAGTCTTCAGACAGGCAGCAGAAGGAGGCGGAGTCAGGAGCAGAGGTGTGAAACCAGAACACTGCAGGGGGAGAAAGGTAGGTACCTGTCTAAATTTAGCCCTGGCCTCCTTTTCCTTCATTCTTCCGTGTGCAACCAGGTAGTCGAACACCTCACCTGCAAATACAGACAGGGAGTCAGAAAGCGCCTGATGGCGACCAGGGAAAGGTCGGGACTCCAAGTGGGAGAGAGACGTGCTGAAACCGAGCGAATCACAACTTCTAAAGCTCAGCAGATAAAAATAACATTCTCATGCAGCTGGCGCGCGACGCCCCCCATGTGCATGGTTTGAGGGCATTTCTTGAGCACACTGACGTGTGCTAACTCCAAACTGAGTCCCTCCTGGAGGCACAAAGCTGCTGCTGCAGAGTTTCAGGAGCAGAAGCTTCCCCGGTTTGCACGTCTACACACCGCTAGTCCGGCACACAGCTACAGCTGGTTCTGATTCAGGCCAATTCCAGCCTGGTAAAGTTGACCAAAAAAAAACCCATCAAAAAGCCTTCCTCTGTGCATCCTGAAAACATGAATGAAGCCCCATTCCTCACCCAGAGATTACCTGCAGGGGCCGGCACAGTGTGTGTGTGCAAGTGTGTTAAAGCTTAATCATCTGTGAGCTCAGATGCAGGAGCCAATGAGAGAAAGAGATGGAGAGAGTGAGCTCACACCCAAAAACCAGGCCAGCTGAGCTCTGGACACAGGAAAACATTCAAGGACAAAAAGTTAGCAAGTTTTCTAAGAAAAAAAATAAAGTGTAGCACTCTGTTAGAACTGGGACTGGAGTTTGAGCTGAACAGAAATATAAAAATTTAAGGTGGAAGGTAATAAATATCACTTTCCTAAACGCAGGAAAAATGCGTTTAGGAATGATACATGATCCTGTATGTATCATTTAAACATACAGGATTTGTTGCTACAAACTGAAAGGTTTATTGAACTGTTTATATGTGTGGTTATTATTATTGCAATGGCAGAATATAATTTTCTAGCGCCTCAAATTCATGCTCTGCATATTGATAATACATCTAATTTTCCATATAAGCTCAACAAAAATGCTGATGATGCTGATTATTGGGGTTTTGTGTGAAGCCAACTGGAATATAAAGTTTATTTCAACTTCATTTGGAAATGTTGCTGGATCAGTACAAGAAGTTCCTAAAACTGGAAGATGTTTAAATTCACATATAACCTGGAAGGAATTAAAGCTCCCAATATCTGAATTGGTTTATATGACCACAGAATTAAGAACCTGTTAATTTATTTACTTTTTAAAACACCTGTACAGCTAAAACTAATTCATTTGATTAAAAAAAAAAGTATAGAGAAAGCCTGAAAATGTGAAAAAAGTTGAGCAAATCTAGACTTTTACTGCACCTTTAAACAATACAAAACCTTCAGCATCCCAACTGCAGACACAGAAAAGGAGGATAACTAATAAATACAGACTGATTGCAGAGCAGTACTTATTTTTTTTTATCCTAATATCTAAGCAATAAATTCCAGCATAATATAAAATTGTGATATTCTTCCTCCCCTACAACCAGACAAGGTTTCACAATTCATAACATTTGATGTTAAAGAATTATACTTCAGATCTTAAAAGTTTGTAACACTGCATGTAAAATTCGAGTTTTGTTACCTTATTTTTACATTTAACATTGTGTAAATCGCTTTGCCGCTGGTTGTAAAACTCGGCGGCTTTCATGTCATCCCTCCATCCATCTGAGAAAATATTGGTGAAATGTGGCGGACCGAGCGGAGCTACGAGGGGTTTTTATGCGACAACATGAGATGTAATGATTGCAGCTCACCTCCACTGGCGTACTCCATCACAAGGTAGAGGGTCCTCTCCGTCTCAATCACCTCAAACAGCTTGACTGCAGAAAGGAAGGACAGACAGAGGGAAAACCATGAATTCAATTATATTGAACAAACCGGGAGGAGAGAGAAGAAACTAATTCATGGACACGAACAAGAGCCACGTGGAATAAAAATGGGCCTGTGTGTGTGTGTGTGTGTGTGTGTGTGTGTGTGTGTGTGTGTGTGTGTGTGTGTGTGTGTGTGTGTGTGTGTGTGTGTGTGAGGCAGTAATGTAAGCATTGCATGATGAGGCAAATCAAACCTCTCAGTACTGCACAACAAAATGGAGTGTTTTTCTTTTTTTGTTTGTTTGTTTCTGATTGCCGATACCAGCTGAGACTCGACCTGCTACATGTGGAAAAGGTGGGAGGATAAACGGGGATGAAGAGAGGGATCTCTCTTCTGATTCTGATCACGTTTCCTGCAGAGGAAATTATGGGGCGAGCAGCAAGGAAATGAAAAATGAATCATCGTCAAATGTTAAAAACTGTGACTAAGCCATTCAATACAGCAGGTTAAGTGATTTGTCAAAAACAAAGGAGGGAAAAAATGTGGATGCTTAATATCAAGTTAAATATTTTATATTGAAAGGACAAAAAAAAAGAAGTAAAAACTGATGTATTTTGGAAGTAAGATATAAAACTAATCTAATCAACAAATGTTTAATACAAAAAAATAAAACATTCCGATTAGGTTATAAAGAATAATGTTCTGCATTTGTAATGATTCTTTAACATAAAATACACCTATAAAGGCTTATTACTTAAAGGGGCAGCATTAGGTGTTTTCCAGGTAAAGGTGCCATTTTATAGGACAGTCAAGTAACTATATTAACTTCAGATGTTAGAAAAATACTGCAAATATCAAATATGACATAAAAGAAATGTTACTTTGTAACTTAATGCTATGTCTATGTCCCTTTAAAACCCTCTGCTCTGTCTGGAGCTCTGCATTCAGGAAGTCATCACAACTTTGCCCTTCTATTAATTTTTGATGTTTTACCAGCATTGATCTGAGAAGAGGCTCCTATAATGAGCTCTGCAGGTCCACCAGCTGTTTGCTAATTGCTGCTAGCTAGTCTGAAGGAGCTGAGTGGGGGAAGGCTGTTCTGTGAGGTCGAAGAACAACATGACATGATGCAGAGGTCAAAAACGTGGATTTTACATAGTACTGCCTTTTAAACTAAACTTTTAGCAGAATCCTTCATCTTTTATTTGCCATCATAAATCAACCTCACTTCTTTGACAAGGACTAGATAGCTAAAAGCAGCAGTTTTGTTCTCAGCCGTGATTGGTCAGCTGAGCCTTTGGAAAGCGAGGCTGAAACAAAGATCAACTTAAAAAGAGTGGCGTCGCTTTTCCAGGAATACCTTATGAAATGTTTCATAAGGCAAAGTGACCAGATCATAATTTGGGCAATGATCTTAACTTTTAAAATGATATTTTTAGCTTTTCCCAAGTGGACACAAGCGTCTCACATCCTAAATCCTTCTAATGTGATGTTGCAGTCTCTCTGTGTGGAAGTTATGAAAGATCCACTTACCAATATTGGGATGATTTAAGATCTTCATTATTCTGACTTCTCTGAAAAGCTGTAAATCACAGACAAACAGAGTTAGCAAAAATATGAAAGTATTTCATCTGAATCTACCAAAATGAGGCTGAAACACAGAAAAGCACCAAATCTATAATTTGTACCATATACAACCCAATCGTTATAATCCATGTAATTATTATAAAAAGTTTATTATTATAATTCATAAAGAAATTTTATTATTCATCATAGAAATTTTACTGATTTCCTGCCCTCCCCCCAAAAAATATGATAAAATAGTATGCCAGGGTAAACAGTTCTATGAAGCACAATGCATTTTATTCTCTCTAAACTCCAAATAAACTACACCCAAATGATTTTTCCCCCAGATTAAAATGCTCAATTTGTTTTTTAAAAGTTGAAAAAAAAAAAAAAACCTTTAATTTATTTATCTATTTCTCCCTTTTTGGCTGCTATAATCTCAAAAAGCTGCCAAACTTTAACCAGTCTGACCAGGAACAATCTCACAAAAATTCAATCAGAGGAGCTCTGAGAGCAACTGCAGCCAAAACCGCTTCACCATTTGGCTGCACATTCAGAGCAGCACAGCGAGGAATGTATTATTAACCAGCTGTTCACTGCGCCACGCTCTTCCATCCCATAAAAAGCTAAAAAGGGTTCAATCTTTCATGACGTGGTCAGGCGTGCTGATGAACCAAACGCTGCAGATGAAACTGGAACACAAAAACAAACCACCACTTCCTTTATGTGACGGAGCAAAACGATGCGACAGACAAACGTCTGATTGTGTGACATCTGATGTCTGCTGCATTGTCATCAGAGTGGAATATTACAGAAAAACATTTTTTGGGAATTTTCAAATATTGTCATTTGTGGGTTGTTTTTTTTCTTTTTTTAAGTGATTTGCAATTGATTCTATTTGCATAATCTGGTCCAGTGAAACACTTGATTGCATGACTCAGTCTGTACTGTAAAAATACATCACTGGACTATTTTTTATGGAATAGTACAGCTAAGAAAAGATTTATCAGCTTCACCACAATAATTGTGTCAGTCACTCTGAATACTTGCAACACATCAAACAAATTTTGTTTAGTGAAAAACTTGCATGAATACATTAATTCATACAAACTAATCTATGGACAAAGGATCTAGGGCAGAAAATAAATATTTTTTTCTCTCCAGACTCACCACCATTACATCACTAACAGGCCTCAGTGGGGGGAGGTCGGGTTCAAAGCGTTTTTATTTTAGTCATTTTATTTAAAAAGTGAAACTAGAATATTCATTGCTAAGGCTGAATAACTGGATCAATCGATTCCTGAAATAATCAACTAATTTAGTAGTCACTTAATGCTTAACTGGAGTACAGAGATTCTAGAGTAATTGAGCCTAAAGTGTACAAAAACATACACATTTTGCAACCAAGATGAAAAACGTACGTTGCTAGCACACAGAGCTGTTGGCATTCTTGTCATTAGCATCCATAAAAATAAGCATTTCCCTGCTATTTTTTCTCCCATTTGTTGGATATATGCTAACACGGTGTGCTACTGAGTTTGGTGTGAACGTCACGTAAAGACAAAAAACTGAACGCATGAAGCGGCTCGCCCTGGCCCAGCGGTATAAATAAAGACGCCGCAGCAGGCAGAGAGTGTGAGCAACAGGCAGAGGTGTGTGGACAGATTCAGGCTGGTAGACTTACTGGGACACTTTCTGCCCAGAACCCTGCACTGCTCTGCTCTGCCTGAAAGGCTAACAGATGGTGATAAACAGCGGGGGCCATTTTCAAATGCGGCGAGGCTTCGAATTCTGAAAACAGCACACAAGTCTGATCCACATTTCTTTTGGGAAATAAAACAACCTTTGACTCTAGATGTAATCACTTCACAGCGACCCCCAGCAGACAAACTGCTGATTCATATCAGTAAGACACTAGAGTGTGTTTGGACTCCAGTTCGACCGATTGATCAATGAGACCCGAGGCTTTAAAACGGTCTGAGACACAGAGCTGATGATTGGGAGTTTTCCAGACATGGAGGGTTCTGACCAGCAAACCAACAAGCTTATCATTTCATCAAAGGTGATCTGAAAGTGAGTAGTCAGGACAAATATTTCATGATACAAGGCGATGCAGCTCAGTGAGTCAGACAGAAGTCTGGTAAAACGAGTCCAACAGCTTTCCATGGCAGTACATCGACTCCCGTTCAGTACCAAATTAAAATAGTACAGAATGTCACCAAGTTTATCATCTAGACTCTCATTTCAAGAACGTTCAACGCCACCGAGATGCATGTGATCATTTAGGAAATATTAGCTGTTCGATAGCTGGGAAATTGAAAGGTTGAAACTCATTTATCCGCCAGTTGTAAATGTTGCTCAAGTCTAAAGACAACTAGAAGATTTGATCAGTTCTGTGTAGGCTAGTTTGAATCAAACTCAAAGTTAACCGTGTTACTCTGAACTGCAGCAAAAGCTTTTTCCTTTTTTTTTTTTATTTTCTTTTGCACAGTCATGTTCAAACAGCCGACAGCAGGCCATCCCATCTTTTACTGCGCCAGAGTTTTGCAGGTAAAAACCTGCAGGTTCTTTCTGCTGGTACTGAGCCGTATGAAAGTACAGAACAATTAGCTCACGCCTCATGTGTCTGGCAATATCGCTTCAACCTCAGATACTGTGCAGATTCAGTCTGAAATGGATTTAATGCAGGTGAATAAATAAAGCACATTTTACAGCTCAAAATAAATAGGAAGCTGTTCTTTAGCTGTTTTAGAGTATCGGCAGAAGGTACTAGTTTTTATTGTAACGATAAAAAAATGTTACTTTTCCGCTAAACTGTCCCAGAAATTGAGATAAACGATAATAATGTTGTTTGAGTACTAATAATGGCAATCACAAAATAAAGCAAAGAATATATTTTCAAAGATAAATAAACTTCTAATTCTAATGAACATTTAAAACTGGAACCTGAAGACATCTTAAATATCCAAATTAAATCACAGAAATGAACAAATAAAATGAAACAAAGTCTTTGTAAACAAAACTGTCCCAGATGAAACTAAAGCACCATTCTGAAGACTTTACAGAAGAAGAGAAGAGACGAGAGAAAAACCATAAATCATGCAAACAAAAAATCATTGAGCTCGTTTTAATTTATCATACGATTAATTGATTTATTGTTTATTACAACAGGGCTAATTGGTAGGTTCCAGCAAGTCAACTTCAGGACTTTTTAAAAACCTTTTTAATACTAGCTTGAATGAAATTGAAACTAGAAAAAAAACAAACAAAAAAAATGGTTGGGGGGAAAAGAACGGTGGAATGAAATAAGGTAACCACATAATAAACTAGGTCAAGGACAAAAATGTGCCACTGCAACAATGCGCGGCGTGCTCTGACTACATCCATTTTGCCATCAATATCGGGCGCCTTCAGGGGAAGTAACACACAGCTCGAAGCTAAAAATCACAGGTGCTGTTGGCTTTCGCAAGCTAGAAGACCAAAAGGAGGAACTAAGTCTACATGTTCCCGTTTCCTGTATCCACTACAACTGATCCGGGATGTATAAACAAGTCTGAGTGGGCTAAACATTAGATCACTTCCTGGGTTTTATTTTTATTTGTGTGCTTTTGGAAACCTCCGTTCCATCCGGTTGCAGGCTGCGAGATGAGTCACAAACAACAAATTACAGCCTCTGGAGTTTTAACCGAGGCGAAGATGTGCGTTTGCTGTTTATTGCAGCAAAGCCACGTTGTTTATCTCAGCGAGGACTCTGAACAGGTTCTGTTCAGCTCAGCCCGTCACTGGGATCCTTCAGCTCTCATGTGGACAAACAAATCAGCCTGAAAGAACAAATCCTTAAACTAACAGATGAGGACACTTCAATACGTAATCTGCGTCCGGCCAGAACATTTCAGCACAAGAAATTCTCCTGGTGTGGGAAGTTCTGACGTAAAACAGGGAATCAAAACAGATTGGCTTACTCATGCACCAAATTGTTCCACAAAAACAAAAAAAGTTGGGATGCACCGATGTTAATACTGATGTTATGACAGATAACTGATATATATATTTTTTTTCTTATACTTTCGACATTGTTTGAACGAGACCAGGTCAACCACATTGCTTTTCTGATTTAGTTAAATGTCTTCATACGTTAGGGCTGGACAATATGGCTGAAAAACATATGATTTAAGAATTTCTCAACAGTAGACATCATAAATTATCAAATTATTAATTTTGTTTTAAATATCTGAAATATTACCAAACTAGAGATGTGACCTTTCCTGTTATTGTTTCATCCAGTTTTCTCTTCTTTCTCACAGTTTCGTCATTGGTTTTTATTTTTAAGGAGCCGTGAGACACTGAAACTGCTGCTGCGCAGGTTACGCAACAAGTTGTTGCTAGGTAACCAAACCGTAAGTGAGTTAATCAATGCAACCAACTTCTCTTCAGCTTGCCCTGAGAAGTCGAGCAGCTAAGCTCTTCCCCATGCCTACCTCCCCCAGAATGCTCTCTGGTTCTGGATTGAAGTTCAGTGAATTTTCTACATATTGAATTTTTTAAAATCAGTCGTATTGTCTATTAATATTGATCACATGTCTACCGCAATCCATACAGTTAGATTTATTGTCCAGTCCTACTCAGAACACTCGCTCACTATCACTTTACTTTACAAATATCACATGACCATCACTCTGCCCTCCCCCTCCTGAAACAAAAACATAACCTGGTTGTTAATGTTGATCTAGTTTTACAAAGCGGATCATAATGTGGGGCGGCTTGCTAAAGAAATTCCACCCCACATTATGATACTGCCACCACTGTGTCAGTGTGTGATCTGATGCATTAGTTTGCCACCAATAGAAAAATGCATGGTTCTGGATGAAGAGGAGGCTGCACACATTTGCACACCACACTTTTCAGATATATTTTTCCTTTTTTAATTTTTTTTTTTTTAATGGAATCGATGTATAAATTTCAATTAAACATCGCAATCCATACAGTTTGCGCCAATACTGCTGATATGCTACTGTTGGCCAGACCTGAAAGACATTGAAGGGGTACTAAGTACATACGCAGGGCTCAGTAAATCCCCAGTTCTCTTCATGTCAGAAAACCAAAAAACATGTCGACTTAAATGAGCCTCAAAGGTTCAACCTCCCACACAGGTTTGAAACAGGGAGGCGCTGAAGATTAATTAACTCTTTGTTATTTCTTACATAGGGGAGCTTTTACTTTGAGAACCTCAAATAAGCAAAGGATGGTTTTCTTAAATTACTACATTTCCTTTTAATCTAACACACTGGATGAAAATGATCCGAGTTCAAATATATTACCTAAGTAAAGCAGTTATGAAAAACAAAATCTTCCACCAAAAAACATTTTTAACCTCCACCTTCTGTTTTCTTCCTAAAAAGAAGAAGAAAAAAATAAATTCATCCATGTCGAAAACAGCAGCACAGATTTACATTCCACATTCAGTGGGCTCACTGTCGTGCTAATATTGGCTAATGTTAGCTTACGTCAGAAGATACTGGGGCATCACAGACGTTAATGGGTCAACATGCTAACTTTAGCTTGGGAAATTCATTTCAACAACGACTGCCTTCGGCTGAAGTTATATAATCCCAACTTAAAACAGCTGGTTAATTAAAAATAAAAAACTTCTTAATGGCAGTACCTGATGTCTGATTAAACAATGCAGTAGGAAGACAAAAACAGGGTTTGGATGAAGATTTGTTGTTGTGATTTAATAATGAGAAAAGTGTGTATGCTAACAGATTTAGCTTCGAGCCCCCTCTGTTTACATTTCATCAAGACTTAAGTGCTGAACTCCTACTTTGACCTTTGACATCCCATCCAGAGCTTTGGAGAGTTCAGATGCGTCAACTGGACCATGCATAACAATCAAACTACTGAACGGACATCTTTAGGCTCTAAACACAAAACACCCTCCTGTCTGCCATCAGACTCTCAACCATTTGCACTGTTACGTAAAAGTTCAGTCCAATTCAGGTTGGCTGTTTTTCTGGAGCGCTGGCTGGCAATCCTGCATCACCCCGACCAAATGGTTAAAATCAGCTGGAACGCCACTTTCTACAACAGATTAAGGGAATTATTAGCAGGTAGGGCACCAAGGATTGTAGTTTTCAGGCCGATCAGAGATCTTTAAAAAGCCTCAATTCCTGATTCCGATCTTAACAGATACTGATTTCTTTTTTTTGTCAGAAAAAAATAAATAAATAAAATCACTGAATATAGATTAGGTGATTTCTAAGCTCACTGTTGTCAGCTGAGAAAGACATAAGCTGACAACAGTGAGGTGACTATTGTTAACTCCCGGTCATTCAGTCTTCTTAAATAATATCAAATTAGCTCCATACTTTCAATTCTTGATATTTTCTGACAGGAAACAGACTTGATAATCCATTTTATTAGTGGTCAAAACTGGGACTTTATTGGAAATTCCAGTAAAATATTCAATCATTCAAGAGCACAGAGTGTAATGTACCTTTAGTTTGGCAAATTAGCTCATACTCTTTTACTGTTGGGTAAAAAGAGTATTTTAAAAGAATAAGTGAATGCTGATAAAGCTTCTGTTAACGCCTGGCTGAACCAGTTCATGACTGGATTTCCTTCTTCTCAACGAGAAAAGGAAAAGAGAAAACAGCCAGTTTGTCTATAAATGGAAACGTGACACGAACATGACTTCAAGGATTCAAACACTCTTTTTTTTTTTTAGGATTAACGTGCCCTGCTTCCTTAAAATAAACATGAAAAGAAGTCAAATACTTTCTGGAACGGCATGAGGAATAATCTGACAACTATGTTTTTTTTTCTTGTCGGTGACAAAGCAGGAACCTAAAAACAACAAGAGTCGACACAAAGGCTTCACGCCTGTGAACGGCGGCGTCATGACTCAGTGTCTTTGTGTCACAGCAAACGCCAAAGGGCCCGGGCCCCTGAGCTGCGAAGGCAACAATCAATGGAGCTTTGGAAAAACTGATGGAAAACCACTGGCCGAGCACCGAGGGAGACCAGGGGCAGAGAGGAGAGCCGGGAGGCAGGGTCGGCATCAACAGCAGCCTTTCACCGCTCTCATCTGCGTGACGGTTTCAAAAGAACGAGTCGATGCTGCTCTCATTTCCCTGAAAACGTCAGGGCCGGGAGTCACAGAGGCATGATGGGACAAAACATTCGTCTGCCTTATTAGTGAGGACACCTCCATCAAAGACAGGAAACGGAGGTCAGGTTTAACTCGCAGACTGATAATCTAAGAGCGAAATTACAGATTACTTTCTTTTAAGACCTTTTTAATACCACCTTGAATTAAATTTTAGACCAAAAAAAAACAATAAATGTAGGGATGTTTTTGAGTCTCATTATTGAGAATCAAAAACTCTCATAATGCCAAGGTTAATTTATGTATTTATGTATTTATTTTTGCACAGAATGCACCTAGCCTTGAATGAATTAGGCAACATGCAATATTTAACTTGTTTTTTGGCAGTTATCCTATTTTTATATCCCTTTTGGTAGCATTTCATTAATGCTGCCAATGACATGGAACCACAAACAGACTTCTGTGTGAACAGTTTATAACCCCAAAGTGACCCGCAGCTGCAGAAGAAGAACGCAGCGCTCCGTTTACAGAGAGTCCAGATGGAAAGCCTCCTTGGTAAGCATTGATAATTCACCTGAACTGACAGTTTCTATTCCATCTGAATAAGCTGAAGGTATTTCGTTTAAAAAAACAAAACAAAAAAAAAAAAAACGCCAATGTTCATCTCCAAATGTGTACAGTTGGTACTGAATGGTGACTCTCTAAATATAAATGCACACCACACCTTTCAGACTTTTGTTAAAGAAAACGAAGAAAAGTTTGATTTTCCTTCCACTTCGCAGTGTGACTGTGTGGGCACGCGGCACAAAAACACACCAGAGCACACTGAGGTTTGTGGTTGGAACAGGACAGAATGTGAAAAAAAGTTCAAGCGGAACAAAGACTGCAACAAGCAAACGAAAACCAACCCAGCTACGACCACCGGCCAGGAAGACGACAATTACATTATTCATCATGGAGGTTAAGATGATGGAGAAAAAACAAACAAACAAAAAAAAACCTCTTCTATGTGTTGTGACAATGATCAGATGATTTTTAGATTCAAATCGAATGCAAAGGTCATGATAGCGGCGAGTCATCGCAACTTCACAAGCCAAAAAGCCACAAGGTTACAGTCACATCTCGATACCGACCCAGCAGAAGCTGCTTGCTCAGTACAATTTATATAGACGAGACTAGAGAGAGCAAATTACCTTCTGAAGGCTGTTTGGGTTCAGCTGTGTCTTGTCTATTATCTTAATTGCCACCTGTGGAGAGGGGGGAAAAAATGATAACTTAGCCAGAGGTGGAAGAGTGTGAAAAAAGACGGAGCCAACACCTGTGTAATTGAAGACAACACAGGAATTGGAGCTCTATAAACCAAAGTGACTGTAGTGCTGCCATTCAGAGGTTAGAGGCCGTCTGAAAGCACAACGGCGAGGAATGTCAATCATTTCTGAAATCAGACGCTCAGCAGCAGCAGCAGCCTGGCTGAACAACAGATCTAGCAACCTGATTTCAATTCTTTATTCCCGTACAATTTAAATGCAATCTATAATTATACAGTTAAATCTACAATATTTACCTTTCACATGTTATTACTTTAGTTTGTGCATTTGTAACTCATTTTTTATATTTCACACTGTCTGTTCTTCCAATTTCTATATTTTGCTACAAGCCATCTTTACATTTCAAATCAAAACAAAAACTACTTTAATTTTTAAATGTGGAATTCTATTTTTATTTCTGAATTTTGCTCAATTCTCTTTTTGTTTTTGATTACATTCCCTTACTTCTAATCTGATTTTAAATCACATTTCTCATTTCTACAGCTGCAACTGGCAGTATCATGTTTTCAAGGCACATGGTGGCTTTTTATCAACACTAAAGTAACTGTTACCTTCAGTAGTTATAAAAATGCCTTATATAACTCCAATATAAGAAATTTGAGTGTAACTTGACATCTTGAAATTGGGCCTCTGTCTCTTTAAGAAGCTCCTTCTATTTCTGAAACGCCACCATCAGAAAGGCAGCACAACAAAAATGTTGCTATTAACATTTAGCAACATTTTACCAGCGTTGTTCAAACAAGTAGCTCCTATAAAGAGCTCAGCAGATGCCCTGTTCCACCAGGTGTTTGCTAATTGCTCTTGGCTAGTCAGAAGGAGCTGACTTTAGAGAACTTACTTTTGAAATGAAAAGACGGTGATCTCTGCAGCTTACCTCTCTGCCAGTGAGGATGTGCCGGGCAAGTTTAACTTTGGCGAAGTTGCCTTTGCCGATGGTCTTGAGCAGCCGGTAGTTCCCCACATGGGGTTGCTGCGACTCGTCCGAGCTGCGGGATCGCATGCCGGTCCGACCTGAGCGTGTGTTGAGCTCCTGGCGCCCGTTGCTGTGAGATGTGTGCTGCAGACAGAACAATAACGTTAGAGAACTGCTGCAGTGCTTCGAGTACCAGTAAACTGTTGATTAAACGAAATCCACTTTTACTGGTTGATCCCTGATTAAAATATATATATTTTTTTTATTTGCCGGAAAGCCTGACTTAATCAAGGCTGCAACTTACATCAGTCTAAACCGCAGCGATTCAGTAAGTCACCTCCGTTTCACACATCAGGTGTGACTTGGTACTTGAACTCATGACATTCTCTTATTACTAGCAGAGCTGCTTTTTTTTGTCCAGCGTTGGGCCGTTGTCAGCTTACTCAGTAGGGAACGTCAAGATCTGACACATTTCCAATCAGTGTGAACATTTCATGCTAACCACAACATTATGTGGTTACTAAAGCTAACTAAAAGGAACATGTTAAGCCGTGTCCGTTTTACTCCGGCTGCAGGAGACAGCTTTCAGCAGACAACGAGAAGACTGAATGAAGTGCAGCTGACACGGTCAGTCCTGTTCTTTCAAAGTTTCAACTTGTTATGGAACATGCTGAATATGAAATGCTGGCAGCCTTCTGGAAGGCTCAGAGAAATGCTAACAGCTGGCTTAGCATTGAAATACTCAAAGAGACACAATGCTTGTCACGCCAAATCCTAATACAGAACGCTAAAGACAACTTCAAACGGAAAAAGAAATCGTGATGTTAAATTTTAAATGAGGAAAAGCTTGCTTTTCGCACACAAGGTGTAAACAATGAGTCACTGTTTACAGCAGGAAAACTGGAGAATTAGTTTCATTTGGTTTGTGGTTCTTAAAGAAAAGCAGGAAAAGTAAAAACAAAACAAATCGAGATTGGAAATAAACCACGAATATGACCGGTTCACCTCGAAATATCACTACAAAGTCACAGTCGTTTCCTCAGTAATCAGCACACCCATAGAAATATGACTATTGTCATCTTTTCATCTAAACAGATTTGTGTTTTCAGTATCAGAGTCTGACTCATCCTGAAAGCTCCACATCTCAGCCTCTTCACTACAGAGTCCTGACAAACTACTCCAGCTTTGGACCGTCCTTGGACATAAAGTAATCCACTCAATGCATTACTTTATGTCATTTCATTTCAAAAGGTTCATTGAAATTAATGCTAGTGTTGTCATATACAACCACACAAAGCCTTTCGAGTTAACAGTACTATTGTGTTAGAAGTGGAAGCTTTTCATTCCAATGTATCACACCGGTTTCCTTAATGTTTAGTGGCCAACAATCGTCACCCCACTGTTGCCAACTTAATCAATATATTTAATTACTTTTCAGAAAAAACAAAAGGAAAGAAAAATGGTATTGGTCAAGATTGGAAGATTTTTTAACTAATGTTTTTTTAATTAGTTAAAAAACAATAAATTGGTGATTGGCCATTAAAGAGCATTTGGAGCACCACTAATTGAACAGTTCAAACAGACAGTTGGTTGGCTGCATCTCTTCTTTAGGCGCAGACAGAACGGTCAGGATTCTTTTAATTAGCACACATCTTGTTTGGGTAAAAAAATTTAAATGAGATCATTTGGAGTTTAAGAGATCCAGGATAAATCCATCTGTTGGTTCACATCCACTTTCTGTCAGCAGATTAAAAATAAATAAATAAATAAAATAATCCAAGTTCATTTTCAAATTTTTGCTGAAGCTTCATAAATGGGGGGCTTGATGTTAAATGTTTAAGTCACTTGCAAGACTGACGCTGCTAAATGTTATGGAAAAGCACCTGAGGCACGTTTAGCTAAACCTCTCTTAACAGAGAGGCGTGTGTCTGAATTAAAGCTAAAGGGTCAATCAATTAATCAGTCTGGCTAAACAAACTGCTAGCACATAACTTATGCTACAGAACAACCAGAACCAACACACCTCAGATGAAAACGTTACATCACGGCTCTAATAATTAATATGCTAACAATGCTGATCAACATTGTTGGTTGTCTTTATGAAACCTGACTGGTGGCTGCTCTGGCATCAGGCTCAGTGTTTTTTTAGGGGTTTTTTTTTTGTCCCACTTTGATTAAAGCTGCGACAAAAACTTCTTTGGAAGTGGAACAGAAAATAATTTTATTGCTCACATGATTTATGGAATGCAGTCAAGCTGAAAAACAAAAAGGAAATACAATGATGGCCGATGAGCTTTGTTATGATGCAGCCGAAAATTAAGCAGAGTCGCAGTTTAAAAGTTGTGGCGTCACAGAAAAGCCTTTTTTGTCCCTTTGTCTCCAGACAAACTCATTGTCTACCCCCCCTTTCCTCTCAACTACCAACTAACTAACTAACTAACACCGTTAGCTCTGAAGAATGTGGAGAGAAAAGCGTGCTGTACTGGTGAAGCAATTCAATTTGGAATTGAGCACATTCATATCCGTTTAAACAAAAAGTTGAACGTAAAGCTAGCACTGTTTTTCTGACCGGTATCGGCTGAGGACAGACGTCATCTCTGAATCGGCAGTGAGGAAAGAGGAATGGTGCATTCCTACTGTCACTGAGCAGAGCATGCACTGAAGAGAGAACAAAGATTTCAATTTAAGACCTACTTTAATGTCAGAAAATACTTATTTAACTTTTTCTCAACATACTTCACAATTTAAGTTAAAATGACTTTTCAACTCGTTCTGATTTTAGTCTCGCATGTATATGTGCTGTCGATATGTGTATATGTGCAGGTCATATGTCAGTTTTCATTTGGTTATTGAAATTTAAGCCGTTTTTATTTTTTATCTTAATTGCCAAACCCTGTTTACATTCTTTCCTGCAGTCAGTTGGTCTCTTCCTTTTGTACCTTTAAAACCATGTCAGTACTAAAACCATGTTGTAGTTTTGACTCATGTCATTTCATGAAACTGCATAAAAACTGTTTCACATCCTATTATTTCTGCTCTGCTCCACATTCGGTCCGACCGGCTTATGAAACGTGAGATTATTGACGACTGTAGATCAAATCACAACAACCAAGTCAGCTCCAGTTGGCAGGGATTATTTACTGGAGTCATATAACCACATTGTTTTACTGTAGAGACAATACATACTGCAAAAACTAAGTTTCTGCTTGCAGCAGAAAAGCTATGAAGAATGTTTCTCAAATCTGTTTATTATGGCTCTTAAAGAAAAACTGGAAAAAAACAAAAAAACACTACTGGCAGAATAAAATATAGAAACATTTAAAAAAAAGGAACAGATGTACAAATTTAAGACAAACAAAATGTTAGATGTTATGATAGAAAATCTAATAAACGTCTCAACTTTCATCCTTTGCATTTCTCAAAAAGAAAGAGTCAGCACCAAAGCTTTTATGGGAGAAGCAAAAAGATTTACTAGATAGCTTAAGGACTTTACAACTTTTTAATACCTCGCTAGTTGAGTGACTGAAGGACAGCGTTTTAGAAAATGCAGAGTACAAACAGTTCCAATACTGATCGGGACAGACTTCACCCTGCCGCACATCATCCACAGCACGTCACAGAAAACAAGACTGAAAGGACAGAACCTTTTCTTTTTGTCTTTTAAGATATAGCTTAATCATTTTAAATTCCTTTTGTAGAATTGATTCCTCTCTAACTGGGAGATTTTCAGGAAAAAATCTCGGCGTGTCTCTGGACAGTCTTGCGCTCAGGCCGCCAGATAAAGCGTCTCAGGCCGTCCGTCTCACAGTGCAGAGAAAATATCCTCAAAACATTTAGAGTCCATCCCCACCTGTCTGCAGCTACCTGGGTGTGATCAGGTCCCCCGCTGGATGTTCACTGTCTGTCACAAAGTGGGAAATTTTACTTTTACAGTTCAAACTTCCACACAGATCAACCTTTTTTTACACAGGGACCAAATGTGACAAGCAAAAGAACATGAAATCAAACTTAAAAATACAAACAGAACTCAGTGGAGGAGCTGCAGTTCCGATCCGAGTCACTCGACCCTGAAAACCTCAAAGCTTGAAGGAAGTAGACGTGAAAAAACATCAGTAGACAATAATAAGGTCAGTCTAACCCTGAACTCAGCCAGACGGATTTTCATTCTCTACAGGAATATTTTTGGGTTTCTGACTGCAAACAGCGCTGCAGATAAAAATATCAGAAAGTAGGATAAGGTCACAGCGGGCGGAATAAAATAACTCAATATTACAACCGAACTGTGGCAAAAACAACATCTAATCCTAATATTTTGTTTCATTTTCCAGCTCCTGACTTCCTGTTTGGGAAATATGTCTTTCCTTGATGAAAGTCCTTCGTTTCTTTCGGGGAAGTTACTCACAAAGCTGCGGTGTCTCGTGGCTGCCTGGGTCCCTGTCATGTCTCAGCCCGCTGATGAGCTCCAACAATGCCGGTCAGTCCGGACTCCAGAGCTCCACAGTGACCACACGGGAGGAGAAGCTCCAGTTTAGTCAACCCCGTCGCTGACACGCCCAAACCTGGAACCGGCCCCACGCGCTTTCAAAATAAAGGCCGCTTCGCTCGCGGTGGGAACATGGAGTCCTACATTGCTTATCCGCGTTATCAGCTAAAAGTACCAGCTACAAGTACCAGCGACAAGTACCAGCGACAACTCCTTACTGGCTGGTTTGTTGACACAAAGCGGAGGCAGAGCGATCGCTGCACGCCAGCCGCTGAAGAAGCGGCTTCCTCCCGCTGAATCAATAGTTGGGAGATGTTTGTGCTACCTCCGTGTCTCCGGCTGGCCGCGCGCCGCGGCAGAGACGAGTCATGGGACGGAGCAGGTCACGCGCAGGTGTTTGGGGCCGCCAGCCGCAGGAAGTAAGGGAGAAAAATGAAACAGCCCGACACTAGGGAACTGTTTTAGTGGTTGGTTGTGTTTTTCAATAAGAAAATAAACGCAATATATTTTCTTTCATTTTCTGAGCCAATTTGCTTCATTTGGGAACAAGCAACTTGTTTTAAAATGATAGCCTTGAATAAAACATTACTAGAAAGAAAACTATTATTATTGTAGTTAAGGAAAAAAGACATTAAAACTAATCTAAAAATATAAACCATTTGTCTGACATATCGAGATAAAATATTACAAATAATAATAGTCAGCAGGAAGTTGAGAATCGTGTTTTTTAATGACTTATTGTGTGAACAAACATGCGATTGTAACAGTGTTTCTTATTTAATGCAAACACTTCCAGTTGAACAATTTTGTCTTTTCGACATATGCAAAATATTAAAGTTTTGTACATATTTGTAATAGGCCGTTAACGGCGCCCGCGTCGTCATCACCTGGGTTACACAAATCAACAAGCCGCGTGCGTCTGTCTCCATTTAGTTGTGGCAAAGCAGCAGAACCTTCTATTAGCGGTGCACTGATTGCAGTTTTCTGGGCGATCACTGTGACCTGTCGATTCTGACCGATGCCAATTTTCTTTCACCCTGAAAAGTTGCTAAGCAACAAAGTCGATACTTTAGCAACAGTGGGGACGCGAGCTGGCGGCTGGGTCCATCAGTCACGTCCTCTCTCACAGCAGGGTGAGAGAGAGAGAGAGAGAGAGAGAGAGGGAGAGAGAGAGAGCAGTGTAAACCTGTACACATTTCAAGCTGCCACCACAGTCTCCTATGGACTTTAATGGGATTCTGTGCAATTACAAAATAAGGGGGTGGGGGGATTTAACAGAATTTGAAAAATAAAAAAACGTCCTCGTTGTTTCCTTGCACATTCACGCAGAAAAATCTGAAAAGTGTTACTTCTACAGTTGGAGGCAACAAAACCGCCACGTTCTGCTGCATCGACAATGAAATCGAGTGTTTTGTCTGCCAGCCCGCTCCACCGAAAGACTGAAATGTTGGCCATCTCTTTCGTCCCTTCCAGAGCAGCTCCAGCTCAGTCAGACTGGACGGAGAACGTTTGTGATCATCAGCTTGAAAGTCTTGACCCAGATTCTCTTACAATGGGCCATTGTGAGACATAGAACGCTTTGATGCAACTGATTAGCTCCAGCTGCATCTTCAGAGTGGATGTCGTGTTGGAAAGGGACATTCTCTCCTCTGTCCAGTTCCATCCATCCTGAAGACAAGTATTCACACTGCATGATGCTGCTGCTGCCATGGTGACTGTGGGTTCAGATGGTCACTTTTCGGAATTTTGCATATTGACCAAAAAAGTCAGTCAACACATTTTGCTTTCTTTTTTTCTTTTTGCAAAATGTAAGTGGATTTCTTATAATTATATATATATAATGCCAGATTTGTGGAGTGAACAGCTTTATATACACTACTTCTTATTAGTAAAACTGCACAAAACATGCACTTAGTTTAACATTCTTATTTAAGCATTTAAGCAAATTGATTCAGCAGAGTATATGAATGTTGCATATATTATTCTTTTTAGTGATGATTTTCAGTTCACTTAAAGAATTGAAAAAAAAGTCGGTTTGAAATGATTCCGACCGAGGCTCTTTATTTTTTTAAATTTCAGGCCGGAAGTACAGATGGTTGCATCACAACCGACTTGATGACTTTTTGTTTCTCACAGGGGGGCGGGGGGTGAAGGGGGTATTGAAGCCTCCACAAAAGGGCGGAACCAAAGCGGCTCCAATCTGGGAACTGACTGGATGAAATCCATTGGTGACAGCTGCGGCGGCCAATAGGAAGCCGAGGAAGAAACTTACTGTTGCCTGCCAGAATCAGCAGGCAAAGTACTTTAGTTTTGTTCGTGGTTAGGCCTAAATATCCCGACTGCACCGTATTACCTGCAAGAATACAAATTTGGCGTCAAGTAAAGCATTACGCCTAGAATAATTAGATGCATCCACATCAAGGATGAACTGGGCGTGATTTGACGTAGAAGTTGTACTTGTTTACGATTTCCAATCAAAGTAGAACTCGCACCGAGGACCAATTGGGTTAACATGCACACAAACGATAAAAACAAATCAGTGAAATTCAGAGAAACGTGCGACAAACAAGCTCATCTACTTACACTTTCCGTCACCTTCTCGTTGACCGTCGGTAAAGGAGTTTTTGTTGACATCATTTATTAGGTTTTCCTTAACCAGGAGCCGTTTGAGGTGGAAAAAAAATAATAATCCTCAGCTTTAAATCCAGCAGCCAAGAAGTCTGGTTATTATTGCTTTGCTTTGCAGATCTCTGTGGAAAAACAGGCTCAGCATGGATCGTGACAATTTTCAGCCCAGACCGGACGTGTTAGAGCCAAGCACCTGAGATATTCCGGAGCGTACAAAAATACTAAAATAAAATAAAAAAATGTGTCAATCAACTTGTATTTAGTGTTTAAGCTGCGGAGATAACATGTTCCTGCTGTAACCTTTGTTTGACTCGACGGGCTGGCCGGAGTCCGTTTGTCCGTTCGGCTTTCAGTCAGTGAAGCTAACTAAACTAACGTGAACGCGCAGTCGGTCGTCACTTCCAAAAATCACCACAGTCCTCTTCCTTCCCCCCAGAAATGACTCGCTTTAAAAAAACAGCATGACCTTCGGTGGTAAAGGTGGGCGTTGGGCAGACGGTTTTAAAAGGTCCGGTTGACTGAAACGCTCGCCATAGGCTCGGTTTCTCCCATCTCCAGCGGCCCAAAGTGAAGCGGGTCTGTCTGTTTTAGGTGGGACCAAAATGGCTACTCAGCGGCTGGGCTGGATTAAGACGCATTCAGGGACTCCTCGCTTGCCCGGATATCAGAAAATCTTCGATTCAATTATTAGGATTTAAAATTACTATCCGGGGGGCCTGTTACTGAAAATATATGCACTGATAGAAAAATGAATAAATAATAATAATAAAAACATCTGACCAGCGGAATATATACTTCCACTGTTAAATTTCACAGAAAAGTTCTGTCATTATTTGGATAGATGACAGCACACCAGGAATAACCAAAAAATGAGCTGAATATTTCTGAAAGACTTGTAGTGTTCTCACATTTCACTCAATTTTCTCCATCCATACAGAATAAAAGCAAACACCGATGACAGGAGCAGGTGATTAAAAACATGTAAATGAAGATGGGAAACAGTCCTGCCTCATATAAAAGGTACTTTAATAATCTCCAGACATTTTATATCAGTACAACAGCAGATGTTGGATCTTTCCCATTTGTTAAGGGAAGGAAGGAAAGAAAGAAGAGATAGAAAGAGACAGGAAGAAAGAGAGAAAATATAAATGATTTGAACCCTTTTGGATATTTAAGAGAAGGAGGCATTATGTCACTTCATGGGTCACAATAGTTTACGTCGTTTTGCTTTCGTATTCTTTAATTCTCTTTGTAAATGTACTATGTGCACCTTGGAATATTACCTTCATATGTTTTCCTTAAATACCTGGTTAAACTATTTAGAGATGAAAAGGATGTATGAAATGTGGAAATCTGAGGTGTAAAAATCACAATGTAAATTTTCCTGTCCGTATTAACTCAAAATTGTTCCATGTCTCTTTGGTGAAAACTGTTCATGTGGATTATTCTTAATCCTTAAACCAGATTTAATGTATCCCATGACATTGTGGCCCCATAGTGTGCATATATGAACTTACAAGAAATTTGACTTCGTAATTTGATGGCTTGAAATTGGGCCTCTGTCTCTTTAAGAAGCTTCTGCTCTTTCCGACACTCTGCCTTCATCACAACATCTCTCCATTAAGCCGTTTACAAACTTCCTTCAGAACATTGAGCTGAGAAATAGTTTGTCTGAGCTCAGTTCCGCCAGGTGCTAAGTGCTGCTACCACTAGTCTGAAGGGGCTGGACTGCAACATGGAAGTGTTTTGGACCCCTAAATGGTTGTCATGGGAGATTCTAAGACATACATGAAAGGTTCAAAACAACACTCTAAGTTGTTTTGAGACTGTTATGTTATTGACGACGGAATAACATGACAAAGCTAAATATTTTTATTTTTATTTATTTTATTTTTTTTTACCTTATACTGCTCCTTTAAGTTATTATTCACATGCAGGTGCAAAAGAAAAGCTTATCCGTTTTGTTGTATGCTGTTAAAAAGGTTCATTAAGTCTCACATACCGTGGCGTCTGTTTTTATGAGGTTTGTCTCACTCACTTTTGTGTCCGACGGTCTTGAAAGCCTCACAAGCATGTTTAGCTGAACGGGCGGAAACCGACTGACCCCGGTCCCACCGGACTACAAAGTGCTGCGAGGACCGTCACCAGTCAGGAGGAAATGGTTGCGTTGTTCGCTTCAAAGAAGAATGTCCGCGCTGCTCTTCGCTCTCCGGCGAGACAGAAAATAACAAGGTCGTCAATTACTTTAGATGAACATTTTAGTCTTGGATTTTTTTTTATTTTTATGTATAAATGTATTGAATGATTCAATTTAGTCATTAAACATTTAGAGACGATCGCGTGCTCGACTGACGGGATGCACGGATTCCTGGGAGTTCTTAAAGTCACAGGCCACTTTCACTCTGTTCATTTAACTCAAGTTTCAGCTACTATTGAGTTAAGCCAGCCAAAAACAAGCTTTCTATGATGTACGCCTTTATCACATACGTTGATCAGTTAGTTTGAACATTTCCCCTTTTTTTTGGAAGTTAAATTTCCAACATAAAAAGCTGCATTATATGGCCATATTATAACTCGTGCTCCACTACAGTGACTAAAGCTTACTGTGGTACATGGAGATGCAATTTTATGTTTAAGCAAGTCTGAACTGTGAGGAAAATACTATGACAAAAGAAGCTGAAACTTTTTACCTTTCTCACTAGCGCATATCTGACAATGTACACATTTTAGATAATGTCAAAACAAAAGAATGCCCGTTATTGTAAATGTCTTCATGACTTCCAACACTTTAACTGAAACAAACAGTCAGGCATGATGGATAGCAAAACATTCTTTATTGACTGGAAAAATACAGGGACCTCAAAACAAAAAGAGGAAAGAAAGAAAAAGTGCAGTGAAAAAGATCCCATAACACCCTTGATTAAAATCCCACAAATCAACTTCATTTAATAAACTCATAGCAGAATTATACAGTTATTTTGTGGCAGGTGAAGCGCTATAATACTATATCATGCTGTAAAGCCGGAGGGTATATAGAGGGCGGTAGGAGAGGAGGGATGAGGGGGGGAATCAAGAAGGGAAAAGCTGAGCCGTATGGGTCGTACAGGGCCGGCTGAGTCGAAGCCACAACACAAGAGAAAAGCAGCAGCAGCATCCAGAATCTCTCAGATTGCATCGATGTCGATATCGTCCTCTTCTTTCTCTGGTGTGTCTGGTTTCACGGTCTCCACTTTGAGCTCGTGGGCGGAGGATGAGTACACCACCTGTGGGAAGAAAAGCACAAAAACTCCTGTAAGCAGCATATTTATAACGCAGAGTTCAAGGGTTGCTTGTAAGCAACTGTTTTCTGCATCCGTTCCCTCCTGACGTCTGAACCCGTGTGCTGCCGTTTCCTCCACAACATACTGGTATTATAATCAGCTCATTTTCATGTCAAGGCCGGTGATGTCTAAATATGGGGTTAAATACTCAGCTCTTATAATTGTTGCATATTCTGAAATATTTTCCACTGAGATTCAGATCAATCTTTGCACCACCGATAACATTTATTTGGCTAAAACGGCGACGGTAGAAAACAGATGTCTGTATCAGTCTAATATTTCAAGTGGAACAATGTGCGACATCATGCTGCATTATCCATATTACACCATATTTAGAATTCATAATCGCTCTTTCTGAACAATTTCAATGAAGGTTTGTTGAAGTTTATTTCTATATTTTTGACCTACTTTTTTTAATGTATTAAAAACAAACATTTTAAGTTCATTCAGAATTGGTTTTTGATGTAGAATCAGATATCAGGAATGAAACGAGTTGAGTTCATCACTAGATCAGAGCGGGATGCTTTGACTTTAATTTTGTTTTAACAACTTTGTCGAATTTTTTTTTTTTATATACAAAAGACAAAAGATGACCTTCAAAAATCCTAAAGTAAATACAATTTTGTGTTTTATTTTATTCTCTTATTAACTGCATGAATCAATGCACTACATTTTCTGAACAGGTGTCCATGAATTAGCACAGGAACTCTCACTTTAAAATTGACACTGCAAAAGAATCACCTGCCAGTTTGCAGCATTGATGGCATTTCCAGGAACTTTTTGTCCTAACGAGAAAGAAAGAGAAAAGTCAAACCTCGACGTTTTCGTCGTCTTCCTCCTCCTCCTCCTCTTCGCTGCCCTCGCTCTCTTCCTCCGCCTCCTTCAGCCATTTGACAAAAGGAGCGGCCTTGGCATGGATCTCTTTGGCAAGTTCCTTGGAGACATACTTCTTAGAAACCTGAGGAAAACAGGAAATGAGAGCAGACGGGGGAAACGTTGGTTACAAGAAAAACAAGATGAGCCTTTGCTCATATTTTTTTGGAGACACCGAGAGCTGAACCGACGGCAGCTGCCAGCTCACTGACCCTCTCGGCCCAGGCGAAGATGACGTCCTCCTCCAGCAGGTCGGCGTCGTACAGGTCTTTGAGGATGATGGCGACGCGCGGCAGCAGCTGCACCTGGTGGAGCTTCACCACACACTCGAAACCTCCCAGCAGATACTTCTGGGCTTTCTTGTTGTTGTGACAGAACTGGGACACGAATATGAATAACATACAGCAGATACGTTACAATCACTTCCAGCAGAAAAATTTGTTTTATTGAACATTAGGGAGAAGAAAAAAAATAAAATAAAAAAAGTTATTTCTTAGTTGTGTGCATGGAAGAACGTTCAACTGCAATACCACTGATGACCACAAGGCGGTGGTTTCATATACATTCAAACAATTGAAAATTATTGACTGTAAACATGGGTCCTCACAGAAATGCATTCATGTTAAAATGTGATATCAATAATTGATCAGGATTGCCAGAGCTTTCAGATAAAGTCACTGAACCTGGCCATCATGTCTACTGATGGACTAAATCAAAAACTTCTGCTTGAGAAAGAAAACTGCTTATGTATAAATGAAAAAGACAATAAAACAAGAAGCCTCAAGCTCCATTTTTTATCAATTTGTCTTCATTTTATATTTTAGAAATTGAGTATTAAGTCATGAGACTCTCAGATTACATGTCTTGCTCTAAATATTTAATGTAACAATGTTTTCCATCATCTGAAGAACTTGTCAGTGTAATGTACAAAATAATCCTGATGACGGGAGATGAGGGTTTCTCCATTTCCAATGCTTAAAGTTCAATGTGGCTTATGGCCGCCACTGTTTATTTTACGCGTTAGTTTTTGTTTTTATTACTGTAACTGAAAGTTTGGAGTGTTAACATGAAACCTGAGCAGTAGTGAGCTGGGTTTCTTTTTCCTTCAGTAATTTAATCAGGGATACCAATGACTGCTGACGCTGTTTTCATTTCCCCATCTTCAAAGATCCTCTCACTCAGTCCAAAACAATTATACTTTTTCCAGACAATTTTCCTATTATGGAAGTGTTCTTAAATACTCTCATTTAAAAAGATGGAAATAAATGGTTAATACTAAATCTCCTGTTTTTACTGTTTGTTAAATGAGCTTTCTAAATGAGGTGGTTGATGATTTTCAGACTGTTGTAACAGACGTACTCTCAGGAAGTGGCGTTTGTACTTCTTGATCTGGTCCCGGATGTTCTCGTTGAAGAGGAGCTCGCTGAGGATGAGTGGACCCATGGCCTTCACGTCCAGACGCTCTGCCTCTGCCAGGATCTCTTTATCTGCGCCATCGATGGTTCTGCTCTCCTTCTTTTGCTGTTCAAGAGCAAAAAAAAGAGGTGAACAACTGCGGGGAAAGATTAGTTTCTGTTCAATCTAATAACTGGTCCCTCGGCTGCTCCACTCGACACTGTTTGGGTGGTTTTCCTTTAGTAACCTACTGTAAGCGACACAAACATGGATGAACTTTCTGCGTTTTATTTTTTGTCTGATTCTGTTGCTGCTGGGAGTTGTACCCTGACTCCACCCCATCAGCCGATCAAGCAGCATCTTCAGTCGAAGTGTACTCAGTCTTGGTGGTCTTACTTTCACGAAGCTGTAAAAGAGGTTGACCCTCTCCTCCAGAGGTTTCTCCAGGTCCTCGCTCAGGGTCAGATTCTTGGCGTGGTCACTGATCTCTTCCATCCGGCGCCGCTGTGCCTCCTCCGTCGTCTCCTCTGCCCAGTCCTCGTCCTCATCGTCTCTATCCTGGAAATGGGAAGGAAGAAGAAACTGCATTAAGCACCTGGTTCTATAAATAATCATAAAACTTGAACAAACACTGTGGGATTAAACTGTATATGCATTTTGTTTCCGAAGCGACCGGGCTGGAGCAGATATTTTCCGTACCAATAGTTGGAGGCTTGTTTTATTAACGCGATTAACCATTTCTGCAATTATGTTTTACTTTTAAAGGAGCAGTTTTATGCGTTTTAGTGCCATTTTATAGTACAATCAAGTAACTATGTTACCTTCAGTTGCTGTAAAAACGACTCAAGAAATTTGATTCAGTAATTTATTGCTTTGAAACTGGGCCTCCGCCTCTTTAAAAACTCCTGCTCTTTCTGAAACTGCACCTTCAGTAAGTCATGGCAACACTGCTCCTCTGTTAAGCCTTTAAGAACATTTTTACCTGAGCTGCTGAGAAGTAGCTCGTATAATGTTTGCCAATCGGTGCTGGCTAGTCTGAAGGAGCTGAGGGGGGAGAGCGGCTCTGTGAAGCAGAAACTTAGAAACTGCAGCTGAGGAGGAGCTTTGTCCTCGAAGGCAGAGCTAGGTCCCCCAAGGTGTTTTGGTTGCCATGGAGAGTAAAGGATTTCAAAGATGCATGGCACTCCAGGTTTGTTTTTGATTATGGAATAACATTATAACATGACGTAAATCTGAAAAAGTCCATTTTACATGAAGACTGCCCCTGTAACTTGACTGACAATGACAGCTGACTCCATCTACGCGTGGGGATCATTCCTCCACTGAACCATCATGTGAGTGACAGCAAACGCACCACAGCTTGAGGGGCATCAATGTTGTCCTGGTTTCCAGTCTCGCCACTGCCAGAGCCATTTTCCTTGTCCTTCTTGCGGTTCTTCTTTTCCTTCTCTTTCTTGACAGATGCAGAACCGCCATCATTGCTCTCTGTTGTCAGGAGGAAACAAGCAAAGCAAAAAATAAAAAAACTTTTGTTATGAATGAACAAATTTAAGAGAAGTTCATTTTAGGGTTGACTGACCCCGTACTTCTTACCAGGTGGGTTTTTGAGAATGAACGTGCAGAGTTTGTGTCTGGTGTCTAGCATGCCGCGGTATCCACAGGCCTTACAGGAATTGCCGATTGTTTGTTTCTTAGGATTGACATGCTGTAGGGGAAGACAGAAATTAACATAATATTCTATCCCCTTTATGCAAAGTATGATCTTTACGCTCAACTTCTCAGTGTTTTCTTCAAAACAATTCATAAAGAGTTCTGTTTCCCATTGGACGGCTTGGTTAAATATCTTTGAGGAAGCAGAAGATGATTTACCAGGTCAGTTTCAGGGTTGTCGCACTCGGGACACAGCACAAATTTTCTGATGAACCCATCGAGCATATCCTGCAACTTGTTCGCCTCGTGGGATCCGTTGACGATGTAACGATCGTTTTTGGTATCAAACTGGGTCTGAGCACCGAGTTCACAACCAAAAAACTTGGTCGGGTCTGCAGAGAAGAGATGAGGCCACCAGTTAGAACTACTCCAATTATAAAAATACCACAATCAATATGTCTATGTCTTTTATTAAGCATGTTCTAATTGTAGTTTTCAGCGTGGTTCCACTGCGTTTATAATCTCAGTGTTTTTATCATTATCACAGTTGCATTATTATAGAAAAGCATTTTGCAATATTATTATTCTGTATTGAGACAATATTGATCAGGCTTGACCCACATTTCCCTCAGCGCTCTCTGCCATCATCATTACATCTTTCTGATGTCAGAGGTGACATCTTTATTAAAACAGACAAACATGACATGATAGTTTATGTAAGTAGAGAAAAAAAAAAATCACTACAGAATCTGAATGCACTGACTGTGGCACTGAATGTTCCTCAGAAATAGTAAGTCAACTCTCCAATGCTGCTACTAAAAGTCAATTTAAAACAAAACCAAACTTTTACTTTTCACTTTTTTCTGCTAGCATGAGATTGAGATTTTGTCACTTATTACTGAATAGAGCATCAACATTCCATGGCAACATGGAATGTTGAGGTAAAACGGTAAAGTTTACTCACATGTTGGAGGCCTGTTCAAAGCCTTTGCAACATCAACCATGTTGACAATGACCGTCTTGATTCCATTCCCTTTGCCTTCAACCTGAACAGAAAACAGAAAAGACCATAAATCCCAGCGCAACAGATTTGATCTTTATTTTAAATGGCTGGGATAAACGTCAACCTGCCGGGGTTACCTTGGCAATCAGACGGGGCATTTTGTAGCGATAGAACTGGTCTGACACGCTGCGGTTGACGTTGACAGACATTTTGGCTGGATGTTAGCACTATCAGTAAGATAAAAGGATCTTGGTTGGGGATTTTTCGGGATCTTCTGTCTGGAAAAGAGGGGATGACATAAACGACTGCAAGCGTGCTCGGTCTCTGACATGAAAAACGTCGTGCCGCTGTGGCCGCAAGCTCCTTGCTTGAAGGCTAGGTTTCCACCACACAGGTTCCAACGGCTGCGCAACAGCTCTGAAAGAGGAGGAGAGGACAGCCATAAATATTTCAGAAACAAAGACGAGCGCTCCCCTGCTTTTGAACAGCACAGAGGAAGAAGCAGCTTAGGAAAAGGCTGTTTTCTGCTAAGTCTGTGTGTTGTGAAACATGGAGAGTGTCTGAACAGCCTTCCTCTGTATTACTACCATTTAGACCAGGCAGACATAAATTGGTAGATTGGATGTTTTTTCTCATCAGTAATGGCTGCCTTACCTATAGATGGATGTGGTAATGTAGTGAGTTTGTAATGAAGTGATAAAATTCTTATCACTTTATAAGTGACCAGCTCTAAGACCAGGCTTAGAGCTGGTCTGCTTAAACAATGGGAAACATCTCAAACTTAAGATGTTCACATCCAGGAGATTAATAACTATCTGCAGGTATTGAGCTGCTAGATTAGAGGACACAGCTGTCACAATGCAAAGAGCAACTTACACGTGTTGACCTAGACTATATATATATATATATATATATATATATATAAAAATAAATAAATTTAAAAGATCAAGTTTTAGGAGAATACTGACAGCATTTTGTGGATTCATTAAAAGAATCAAGTCATTTTTCGGTAATTTTCTTTAAAGAAAAATCTCAACTTTCATATTTATGTTAAAGGTATGTAGTTAGCAACCTAATGACAAGAAAAGAGTTTTAAAAAAGTAATCAATGCACCATTTGTGTCATACTATTGTGAAAATTATGTGCAGATATTGAATTGAACGGAACCAATAAATGAATAAAACGAGAATTTGTATGTTTACTTGAACATCGTTCAGTCATTTATCATTTTTAATTAATGATACCTGTTGAGTGGAGGGTCCTGAAGAGCCTCAAGCAGCTTTACACCTGCAGGTTTTAGTTCAGTTTGGGATTATTGGAGTATTTTTAAACTGAGCTACAGATCACTGGTCCTTTACAACCTTTTGAGAACACAGTTTAGTTTGTCAGTTATCTGAATCTGAAGAAAGTCCATGTCACTATGCTATCACCCCATTAGCAGAAGTTGAAGAGCTGAATAATTCCAGCTCTTCAACAGCTTCACCCAATCCTCAGAGGCTGACGAGACACAGCTGTCAAAACAGAGTGATACAGCCGCAAGCAACATCATTTTTACATATAATACAGGTACAGTTTGAAAACAAGTAACCTTCACATTCCATGATAAAACTACAGAACATTCATATCCACCATCATTCAATCCAATGGATACAAGAGTTTAACAAAAATAATCAAACCCAGCTAAAACTGATAAATCCTTCTGATTAGCTGTTAACATCCCGTTCTGAGGATTTACTGTTTTCTACAGATTCACTGCATTAAGATATTAGTCTAATGCAGAGATAGATTCCATTCAGAAACTCACTACAAATATACAAAACAAGCTCTTTAAAAGGTAACAAAAGCAACAACAAAAAAAAACATTTTAGATTTTAAAAATTAAGAGAAATTGGATGCAGACTAGTTTTTAGTACAAAAGAGCTCCTTACAAAATGTTTAGCTTATAGCCAATCTATTCAGAAATTTACCCAGATTTTTTTTTATGACAAATGATCAAATCAGCATTGTTTATGCATTGAATATGAAAATAATAATTTTGCATTCCAGTCAGCCAGCATGGATTTTAAACGAAAAAGAAAACCAAGCCTCTTAGCATTCAGCTTAAACCCCTCTTTGTGGCCACAATAATGGATTTGTATAAGCCTTTTGTCTTATGCTGGGGGGCCTCTGGCATTTTGACATTAATAGGTCACAAACATGAGGCCCTTCAGCTGTGGTCCGACTGATGGAATCCGTACAAATCACACCTGCTTATAACCTGACAAAGGTTATTACGGTAAATGTCACAAAATGAATGACAAGTGGCTGATCTTCCATGAAAATCCTTTTTGGAAAACCAGAAGGGGTTGGGGGAGGTGGGGGGGGGACTACTCGGGTGGAGGCTAACAAACTAGCCCAGCTAGCGGCTTGGTGCAGAGTGCGTCACACAGCCACTGCACATGAGTGACGAGACTGGGAGAAGCCATTTTGAACAGTGGCTGAGAAGACGGGGAGCGCAGCTAAATACTGCGGAGTAACGGCAAAGCAAACACGAGAATAAACCAGCTCAGTAACACGTCGCCAACAAGAAAAACGAAACATAATGTATGTTGGAATTCGGTTCCCACAACTTACCGTTTCTGCAAAACAAAGACATAAACACAACGCTGATCGTCCAAATGCCGCAGTGAACGGTGGTCGATAGCTGGTGGTGTGTCGATTGCGGCAGCAGGGTGTCTAAAACGTTTTCTCAAAGCTTAACACCCTGAGGCGTCCAAATGGTGTCGGTGCCAGGTTCAGAGACAGAGGAGAGCTTTCTGGAACGTCCTCGATGTCCGGGAACCTTTTAGTGGGGGGGGCGGGGGAGGGAGAAAAAAAAGGAGCCATTAACGGCGGATTGAAATGCCAGCATCAGCAGGTGCGACGGGCCATACTGTTCAGTTCGTTTTAACACTGTCGTCACGTCATTGTCATTATTCATTAAAACGCTGTTCTAATTACCTCTAACAGAGCAGGGGATGCAAGTAAAACGGGTAACCTGATTGGCTAATGACTATGCGTTCTGGTAACCCAAGTTTTTAATAACAAATAGTCAATTAAACACTCAAATATATAAATTATGTGTCTAATAACAGGCTAACAAAACTACAGTTTTACCGTTGAGTACGTCCATTGAGAGTGCTGACGTTTACAGAAAAAAAAGCCCCGTGCCCAAACGCAAGGCCAACTGACGCCACGCAGCTAAAGCTAACATGGTTAGCCAAACGCAGTCGACGCCATTCAGATATTATAATTACGCAACGTTCACAACAACGTGTAGCTAACTTCAGTTTTTCTACTGTGTTACGTCCACCGTAGAAAAATAGAAATGACGAGTAGAAAGGGCCGCGATGCAGTTATTTATCACCTACCTCTCGAATGTTCTGCGAAATGCAGCTTTTCGTGTCGATTTTTTTCTGACAAGCGTTAAAGTTGAATAAATTTAGCAACATCCGGTCTCTCTGGTGTCTAACATTAAAAGTCTGCTCAAATATGTACTCGGGTGAATTTAGTACTTTATTGATAGCACCAAAGAGGAGGACAGTTAGAACATTACTAAACAACGGGAATCATGTTCTAGGTTGATAATATAATAAAGAAACTTGTTACTTGAGGCTTTTAGCAATCTGAACTGCACAAATTCGATTTGCATGGGTTTTATTTTGAAAGGATAAGACGGCGCAGTGTCTAGCTTGATAACGTTTTTCTTCTTCGGATATGGACATGTAGAAGTAGATGTCGCCTGAAACCCAAAGCATACGTCAGTGCCGTCGCCATCTTGTGTTGAGGGAGCGCTCCTCCCTGCGATCCTAACCATTGCGAAAAGGATGACACATAGGAAAGATGCAGAACTTGTACGGAGCGAAAACGGCGACAGCTCCATAAACTCGTTGCTGAATGTGTCACTTATAGGTTTTAGCACAAAATCAAATAAAAAGCAAATAAACTCGGAACATTTTGCTGGTGAAATGGATTGCTTCAGTCATTTTAAAAACGTAATTGTTAAATGTCAAGAGACATGGCAGGTTAGAAAGTGGTAAATGCTTATGAACGTAATCTCAAACGTTCAATACAAGATTGTCCCTTTCTATCCGTCAAATAGTCACAGACAGTAATTACTCCCTCATGAAATAACATGAGGGAGTAATGTTAGGGTAGTCAATCTGGTTTACCATGTGTTATAAAATGAAATCTGGGTGCAAACGTGCTTATGATAAATGGCTATATATATATATACAATTTTTTTTATCAGAATGTACTAAATATGATGCATACTTACACACATTTGAGAATATAGAGGACTGCATTACTCAGCTTTTTTTATTTATGTAAGACAATACATAAATAAAAAAACTGGCTGCATTATTATTTTTAGATTAACTCTTTTGTATTTTACTGTTCTGCATTTTTTAGCATTGTGTGTAAAATTATGTATATATATATATATATATATATATATATATATATATATATATATATATATATATATATATATATATATATATATATATATATATATATATATATATATATATATATATATATATATATATATATATAAATCCAGTTAAAATTGTTTGAAAACGTGTGATTGTTCTTATGGAGAGTTTTTGTTAACAGTTGTTTGAGGTTCTACACGGAGGGGGCCCCGTACAAAGATGGCGGCTGCGTGGGTACATTATGTTCCAATGAATGGCACCGATCAAGGCGACTTCTATGTGGTTATATCTGTGACTTTTGCAGGGACTACGTCAGCATAACTGTCATTTTATGAGTGGCAGGTTCGTACAAACACCATTTCCAACCAGCAACGGTGATAATTTAGTCAAATATTTATATTTGCAAATTAAATATGTCTTCCAGCGTCTCCGTAACTCATTAAAAGTTTATGGACGACGTGGCTCAGTATTATTGGATTAACAGTGGGACTTCACATGTCACAGGGTTCCTTGACCTAAACACTTCACATAGTGTCCTGAAAACCCTTTTTTTATTTTAACGAAATAAGACGGTGTTATCGTCACAATTTCTGCCAAGAACTCAGAAAGTTTGTTTGAAATGTATCTCAGAAAGTTTCTAGAAAGAAATTTCTGAGTTTGAGAAGTCAAACATTTGCAAGAAAACCCCCCTGAAATTTTGATTACTGATCGCAGAAATTTTATGGACAAAAACTGGAATTGTCTGAGTTAAAGAAGTTGAAAATTTTCTAGAAAAACTCAAATTAATCTAAGAACGTTTCTAGAAATAAAGTTTGAAGTAGAAAATGTTCGATTTTTTTACTCTAAAATGTTTTTTAATAGTAAATTGCAGATTTTTTTTTTCCCAGAAAGGTTTCGACATTTCCAGCTCAGACATTTCCACGTTTTTTATACAGAAAATTTCTGTGATTAATTTAAAAATGTCACAGTATTTAGGCGGAATTTTTAATGCATCCAAGGCGTTAGAAATGACACCCACAATATGGCCGACACATCGCCTTCCCGGACGCTCTTGTTTCGTCTACCCTATTAGCTTCCGTTACGTTCGCAGGCGCTTCCTCAACTGGACGAGTAGCAAACAGCAACAGACAAGATGGTGAGTCTGAAATGTCGAAAGGAGAACCATTTCCTGCATGCAGCGAGCCTTAACTACGCTTGGTTTCGTAGCAAAGTAGCTGTCGACGTAAAGAAAGCGACGCTGCGTCCCGGCCTCGTAGTAGCGCTTAGTTGTTGGGTGACTTCTATTTAGCTCGAGCAAAAGATGCATCGACGATCACATGACAGCCTTGAGTTTTTAGTAAAAGCCACTCTTGACAGTTTCAGTCACCTCTGTTGTAACAGGTTTCTTTTGCACGGTTCTTTCTTAGTTTGCCATTCTTGTTCTTGGAGTATTTTGTTGTGACAGCAACGTTTTTTAAAAAATAAAATAAATGTATACTTACCAATCAAATTAGCGCCACAGTGGCTAACTAGCTAAGGGCAGCTTCCACTTGTAAAACATTTTCTTGACCTGCTCTGATGAAATATGCTTCCTGGATATTATTTCATAGCTACACTTTGCTTATTAGTTCTTTTTAAGCCTGGCAAAGTGGATACATTTCCTAGGGAAGCTGCTGTCATTATGTTGTTATTCATTCATCCCATTCATTCATTTATTCATTCATTTTTCCCATATCATTTTTCAGGTTGATATAGTTGTCAGTCTATATATAAAGCTGGCCCAAGATTGTATGGAAGCAAAGCCTGATTTGTGGCTCTGCTTATTGTGCGTTCAGTGTTGTGGATTTTACAGAGCATGCTCAGATTACGTTTACTTTTTTTTAAATTAATAAATAATAATATGTGACGCATGACATAGCAAGTAGGAATCAAAGAAAATATGTACATCAATAAAAATATATAACTTTTTTTGTTTATGACTTGATTTTAAAAGCAGAAACCTCAACTTTTTCTAAATCCATCAAACGGCAGGATGCACTTTAATGGTCTCTTGAGTTTAACAACAATCAGATAAAGCTTAGAGATAATCATGTAATTCCTTAATTTGCTGATGTATTCAAAACTACCACCTCTAGCAGTGTTACATGACAATTATGCATTAAAAGAATTAAAAGTCTTTGTAAAAGTTGTAAAACGTAACTGCAAATTGGAGCTTTACATTGTCCATTTTGGGCTTCGGTTCCCTAATCAGCAGCTTAAATCTCTTATGCATTGGGCCGGCTCTGGGTTTAGGATATCAGTTGACATGTCTCTGTATTATTATTTGTCCTAAATTACAGTAAAGCGGTCAGATTTGCTTTGGCACCTGATTTTGCACTGGCTGACACTCAGGTTCCTGTGTTATTGTTTTCAGCTTAGCATGATCACTAACCATCAACCATTAACAAATGTCTTGATCACGTTGCCATTTTTTTGTTGTAATTTTCTTTATTTGTTTTTGCATGATTCATTAATTAATCAACTTAATCCATTCACTTTTTAATTTGTCCCAAATTCTTTCTGTTTGTATTTTTTTTTTTTTTTTACCCCAACCTCTGAACACATCCTGTGTCATGTACACATGCACCTCTTCCTCCTCCTCCTCCTCCTCCTCCCTCCCTCCACCTCTCTATATCTGTCTGTCTCCAACACACCAGGCTGGTCACCGGGTAAGTGTGCTCGCTTTATGCTGCATCCTTGTCTTTCTGCTCACCCTTCTGCCTGGCACTAACAAGAAAATGGGATTGCAAATTTACGCAGGTCTGCCGTTTTTTTGTTGTTGTTTATTTATTTATTTATTTATTTATTTATTTATTTATTCATTTTTGCCTTTTTAGCAGAACGAGACACTGTTATTTCAAGAGCTGCTGTGAATTGAACTCATGCTGACATACAGTTGGTCTGTGTTGTTATCCCAAATATAAAGATGTGGACGAATTAGTTGCCACTCCTGGTAAAGGTGTTTGAAAGACCATATAACTATGGATGACTCAGATCTGTTTCTAGGCACTCTGCTGGACAAGGACTGAGGTTTAGTTACCCTTTACACAAAATTGAATAATTAGGAGTTAAGTTCTATAGTTCTATGTTTTGTTTTCTAGAAAACAGTGATTCTTGAAAATTGAGTTTGTTGGCGCATCCCAAAGTTTTCCTTTTAGCCTTCTGTCAGATGGTACGACTTATCCCTGTGACCCATTTCTGGATTTTATTTTCTGTTAACCAAATAAACAAATTTTTAATGTAAATAAGTACACTTTTTAACTCACCTGAGCTCTAAACTAAGAAGAGAAATTTGCACCCACTGCAGCAGTTACACAGCTGCTGCAGTTACAGTGGGATGTAGGGATTTTATTTTAGGATTGTTCATGTGTCGCCCATTAAAATCCTACCTGAACTAGGTAACTCTCTTGAGGTCTTCACCAGATAATTGATCCTGGAAGGCAGCGGCTGGAGGAGCCAGGGTCAAAGTGCCATCAACAAAATGACTTGTAATTTTTTTCTGCACATGATTTTTCATGAGGCTTCAGACAGTCATGTTCGTATTAGGTAGTTATGCACTGAGAAGCATCATCTCTGTTCATATCATTTTTTCGACATTGAAAAATTATTGGTAGAAATCCTCTTTGGTCAAACCTCTAAAACGAATAAATATGGATTCATGCTCAATGAAAATCTCAAGAGCTATCTAGTGCAGGCAAGATTTACATTTTTAAGCTTTTTAACCAAACCTCACGTAGAAGAAAATCCTGAACTATCCCTTTGTAATGCAGTTTGCTCATGTATGCTTGTGTGTCACTTCCTGCGTTTCGTAACCGTAGACATCTCTCTAGTCTGTCGCTGAGTGTCTGAAGTCCAGCTGTGCATAATCAGTTCACTTTTTATTTTTATTTTTTTTTTTGTCTTTTTTAACTTTTGGCTTTTTAAAAACTCTTCATGAAGTGACATTCAGAAGCCAGTTTGACTTCAGATACATTGAATGTTCAGAACTGTACTTACCAATGTGCTGATTTGATTGGGTTGAGTGAGGTGTTAATCAGCTCTAATAGATTACTGGGTGTTTCAGTACAAGAAAAAAAAGGTTGCATTATTCTATTGTAAAAAAAAAATGTTTATAATATACAGGAGGGTTATTGTGGTGTTTATGTCCATTGTTTTCTGCTACAGCTTGACCTACGGCACCCTGCAGGGCTCTGTCCTTGGACTATGTTCTTTTGCAGTCCTCAGACACCTTCGTTCATCCATGGGTGACTAACTGGTTTTTGTGTTGTGTTTGTGCGACATTAGTTGGTTTTGGTGTTAGGTGACCTGCACATTCCCCACCGGTGCAACACGTTGCCAGCCAAGTTCAAGAAGCTGCTGGTCCCGGGGAAGATCCAGCACATTCTCTGCACAGGCAACCTTTGCACCAAGGAGAGCTACGACTACCTGAAAACCCTCGCTGGCGATGTCCACATTGTGCGGGGAGACTTTGACGAGGTCTATTCTCTTTATTAAGATCCACCGTAATCATGACACCATTCAGTGGAAAAGTATTTAAGCTGAAAAATAAATAGCATGTGGAGAAAGAGGAACAACATTTGCAGCAGTGGTCACTGCCAGCTAAAACATTAGTTGCACTAACCTCAATTACTTATCATAAATATTAGTTCAACTATCACTAAAGTGCTACACCAACATTGCAATCAGTGGAAGCTAACAGTAATATTCTATGCCAATATAGTAATTAGTGAAAGGGTGGTGCGCTAAATGTTTTCAAAGTTAGCAAAGAAACGCTAAAGTGCTAAATGGAAAATTAGCTCTGCTATTAGCATATTAGTAGAAGTGTCCTCACCACTGATTCCCTGTGCCTGGCTAAAATCCATCCTTCGAAAGATATATTCATATTCCTACTTATTGGGATTTTCTGATAGGCCATAAAAGGAAACGATTGGCTTTTCATTGTTATTGTTATTATTTTCATAAAATTCGATCCTATTCGAACTGGACTCAGAGGTTCTATAAACATTAGTTTTTCAGACAAACCAGAAGTTATCAGTTTCATTTGGATGTGGGAAATTCTAAGTGATCACTGCATTTGGTTCAAAATCCGTCTGTCATAGTTTGAATCTGACAAACTTCTCTGTCCCTGCACTACAAGAGAATCCCCACAGCATTATGCTGCTACCACCATGTTTCACTGAGGATGTTGAGTTCAGGGTCATTTAAACTCTTTGTAATATGTAATGTTCTCCCTGAAACCTCTGATGCTTTAACAGCAAGACAGAATTTATCCTGAAATTGAATTGCACACAAATAAATACTATTTGCTAATGAGGTGATCCCTAGTTTAGGTGTACCAGAGTAATGTTTTTATTAATTTATAGAAAAAATCTTCTAAGTGACATTATAAGCCTCTTAGTGTTAGTCTGTCTTACAACATTACAATAAAACATAGTGAGATTTTTTGTTAAAGAGCCGAAATGTTAAAACAGAGTAGGGATTATTTTGCCAGGAAGTGCACCAATCCACTAAATACTCTTCACTCTACATTCAGGGTTTTCTCTGGTTAAAGCAGATCACTCCAGCTAATGCGTTCACTAAAACCAAAACTCTTTCTGCGCTCCTCTCAGAACCTGAACTACCCCGAGCAGAAGGTGGTGACAGTGGGCCAGTTCAAGATCGGCCTCATCCACGGCCACCAGGTCATCCCCTGGGGCGACATGGCCAGCCTGGCGCTGCTCCAGAGACAGCTGGATGTCGACATCCTCATCTCAGGACACACACACAAGTTCGAGGCTTTTGAGAACGAAAACAAGTTTTACATCAACCCCGGCTCTGCCACCGGGGCCTACAACGCACTGGAAAGGTACCTGTGACGAGAACCTGTGTCCATTTTAAAGCGGGAAATATCGAAGTAAAGACTGAAAGTCTGATTTACTACAGCACAGATCACAGTAGGAGTGTTTGAGCTTAACTTCCTGTGTAGCATTAAGAGACTACATTGTATATTGGAGGTGTTATTAGGCACTCTATGGTAAAAATGATTTGCAATATAGTTCATTGTAACTTGTCATCTCAAGAAACTTTACAAAGAGTCCAATCATACAGAAAGTTTAAAGGCTGAATCCTTTTCCTCAAACATGGAAAAGGATTCCTCAAACATCCTTTTGATGTTGATTCCTCTGTAAAATGCCTGAGTGGACATAGCCCCACCTTCAAAGTGCAGTTCCTCTTTAGAGCTGCAGCTTCTTTTCTTCAGACTAGCTAGCAGCAGTTAGCAAACACCTGGTGCAACTGAGCTGAACTCATTATAGGAGCTTCTTCTCAAGAGCAACGCTGGTAAAAACGCTGTTAAAGGGTTAATAGAGGAGCTGAAAGTGGAGTTTAAGATAAAGCAGGAGCTTTTAAAGAGACGGACTCAATTTCAAGGCATTAGATTACAAAATCATAAAATATATGTGGCTTTTATTTTTAACAACTGAAGGTAACATAGTTGCCTTTTGTGCTATAAAATTGTACCCTGTGCCTGAAAAACACATCCCGGTAATACTGCCCCTTTAAATATTTACATCTAGAAAATTGTGATATTGAAAAATTTGATTCTGGAAAAGTCCAGTACTTTTGAATGGAAAACAATAGGAAACCCTGTATTTACCTGTTTTCTTTTTCCTTCAGTTCTTTGTTAATCATTTATTCTCTTGTAACATTGTATATTTTGTGCTCTTTGTTCCAGAAACATAATCCCCTCCTTTGTACTAATGGACATCCAAGCGTCTACAGTGGTGACGTATGTTTATCAGCTGATTGGAGACGATGTTAAGGTGGAGAGAATTGAGTATAAGAAGTCCTAAAGGACGTCTGGGAGAAGGAGGAACTGCAGAAGAGTTAGGTTGATGAGGCTCAGCGTCATGTTTCATTCCTGTCCACCAGGGGGCAGCAGCTCCCTCAGTTCACCACAGTGTTAATGCTGTAGCAAAACTGTTCATGAACTTAACTCTAAAATGCTTGTGTATTATATTTTTTATAAGTCATCCGCATTAACTTGTGAGTGAGCTGTCATTAGAGGATACAATAATGTTGCATGTTTTGCTATGAAAAATTAATTTGGTGACTTTTTTTTGGTGATTTTTATTTTCACCCTTATTATTAAATCCTGTCCATGTGCTCAACACACCTTTAGCTTTCTGTGATCTGCCTTATTCATTCACTTCCACAATAAAGACGGGATTTCCCCCCCATGTGTTTCCCAAGCAATGCTTTCTGTTTGTAATTTGTTGTTAAATCTTGTGTTTATCATGGGGATGAAAAACATTATTTCTGGACTTCTAAAGATTTATTGAAGCTTTCTTTTCTGGGATTGAATGATTTAACAAATAAGGATTTTTAAATGTTATATTAGGGGTGCGTAAGTGTATTGCTTGCTTTATTTGGAGACATATAAAAAGTATAAAATGCAGGTCTTATCCCGAGCAAGAAAAACAAACACAAAAAACTAGCAATAAATAAACTAATTCAAAAGTTCTAAAACAAAAGTCATCCAGTCATTTTGAGGCTATTTTCAAGTAACATAATAAGTGCATAAAGTACAAGTTTGTTCCATCAAAGACTAATAAACTTTAAATACACGACACTCCAAAATAAAACACAAACCAAACAACAATTAATAGAACAGCATCAGAAACCACACACAACCAAAACTATAAACACAATGGATTGTGAAGTCTGTAAATCAAATTGGCCTTCAAAAATAATCATATGAATGGTAATTGAGCTTATTTTATTTTTTCAATGAATCGCTAATTGTGACAGGCTTTGCTGCAACTGTAAATTGAGGTTTTGTAAATTGTGACTTTTTTCTACGTTATGTCTTAAAAGTCAGTTACATACAGATACATATACAATGTATTATATGCTATGTGATATATACTGTACTTACATTTTACAATACATTGTGATACTTATACAACACAATACGCTGACATGTACACACATATATACATACGTATATTCAAAGTACAAACATGTTTTGAATATATTGTGGATGTTTAAAAAATCCATATAAAATCAATACTAAATATGCAAGCTCAAACAACATTGTGATAATAAATGGAGTTTACTGTTATGATTTAGGCATTTATAAAAAAGATCTAGCTGTATTTGGAGTTGAAGGGATTTTTGAACAGCTACTATCACACACAGACACGCGCGCACACATACAGTAAGGTCTATTTAGAGAAACCAATGAACGTTATGATCATGTTTTTGGATAGTAAGAGGAAACTTAAGTCACTGCAGATAGCCACAGGGAGATATGAACTCCAGGCCAGGATTAGAACCGGTGGCAGCTGCCACAGAAGCAGACACAGCAGAGTCAGGTTTTGGCTTTTGTGGCAGCTGCCACAGCGTCGGTTACACCTGCCACGATTTGAGCATGCTGTGTCTCTAATAGAAGTTGTCAGTGTTACGTATATTAAATACCGGATGGGCAAATTCTTTTCAGGCTTCACCAACGTTTACCTCAAGCAGTCGAGCTGTAAAACAGGTCATCGCCTCAACACAAACTATTTCTGTTGATTCTGGTGAAATTGGAGGGACTGGTCCTCCCTCCCACAAGCAATACTGGAATATCCCTCATTAATTTTCCTCTTGAAAGCTCACCCAGCAGGGTGTTTTTGATCCAAATAGATCATAAATGTTGCATGTAACCTTTGATTCACCTGCACAAGCTTTCCCTGACCCCAGGGAGAGCTTCTGAAAAAACGAGATCAACAACGTGCTATTTTATTCCACGGGGAAAGTTTATTTCGCAATCAGGTAAAGATGTTGATCGTTACGTTTTTATGAGCTAACATCAAAGGAGATGCATGCAGTAAGCTGGAGCTTATCTTTGGGAAAACACCTGAAATGTGTGGAGGAAAATTAGTGAAATGAAACAGGAGGGAAGAAGAAGAAACACTGCAGTGTTGAACTTTATTGGCAAACTAATGATTGGCTCAGAGAGACCATGAAAAAATCTGATTGGCTTTAAGGAGGGTGAGATCACTTTGAGCCAGATTAGAGCAGATTGTGTTTACTGATGGTGTGTGTGTGTGTGTGTGTGTGTGTGTGTGTGTGTGTGTGTGTGTGTGTGTGTGTGTGTGTGTGTGTGTGTGTGACCTGGTGTCCACCAGGTCAAAAAAGAGACACAGAATTTTATACAATGAAGACAAAATGTTCTGTCACATGTACTTACCCTTATTAGTGTTTATTATTCAATTGATAGAAATCTGGGTTTGTAACATTTAATTAATGTACTCTGTTAGAGAACTTTTTTTCCCCTCCTAAATGTTAAAACGTTTTGTCTCTCCTATGTAATGTTTTGACTAGGACCTGTTTATGTTTTATCCTGTCCCTTTTACTCTGGTTTTGACTGAAGTACCAAGAGTTTTTAAGTTTGACAGACTTAAGAACAGCCTGTCAAACTGTTCTTAAGATATGTATATTTAAAATCAGATCCACCTGATTTCAAATATTCATATCTAATTAAAGATAACATCTTCTGTTCAAACTGTATGCCCCACCTTGCAAATGCATATGGAAGAAACAGATTACCATTTCATGTAAACCCATTAAAACCTTTCCTAGAGAAGCTGTTTTTTTTTTTTTTATTTACTGTAACCACAGCGATTATCAATTTATTTCTCATACGAGACGTTTGTACTTTCGCTTTGCGGTCAGGATCTGTCCCAGCCCCGTTTCGTTTCCAATCTATTACATCAGACAGTTGCTCTCAGGGCTAATAGAAACATTAGCCTGCAAATGATTTTCAGGAAGCATTTACATGAGTTTGAGTTTGTTAAAAAGTCAATTTTCTTCACTCTGCAAGGAGAGTGACTTTGTATTTTCACTTCCTCTTTTTGCAGTTGAGGTTGTCGGTCTCTGTCATGCTCAAATAGAGCAGAGGTTTTGGGTTGAGCCTGAATGCAAAGTAAACACAGGCGCAGCAAAGGGGAGTGATTTTATTTAGCCTTGCCAGACTGAGCAAATAAAAACTGGGATTAATTTCCAGAATGACCCTGATCATAGATTTAAGGTTTGACTGGTCAACTTATGGTGATTTTACTGCTTTTCTAAAGACAAAATGGGACTGTTGTGAAAACAAAGAACTATTTTTACAAATCTAATTAGAATGATCTAGTTTAATATCGCTCCACCTGATTTTTAAATCTACACATCTAACTGAAGATGATCAAATTCAACCTAGACTCATTAAAACTGTGGAATCTCCTTTACTCGGAAGCACATTTCAACATTACTGTCTGTCTAGATGTTTTCAGAGAGCTGAAGTTGCACAGTATTCATATTTTGTATGCAAGACTGTTGTAGACAAAATATAACGCGCTGGCGCCGAACTTCAGTAAACTGCGGGCCTTTTGGGCCCTTTAATGTCCGTGAAAAAGGGCCCAAATAACGAATTTATGCTGAAACAAAACAGTTGTAGTAAAACTATTTCATCAGCCAAACACAAAGTAGGGAAAGTGGCAGAAAACACTTCCACACTGCAGCAATTTCACGGAAGCAGAAAGCGAAAGTGGAACGCGCTGCTGGACGCGCAGCGGGAACGTCACTGCGCTCACAGAACCAGGGCTTATAAATAAAGGCTCCATAGAGGAGCCGCGTCACAACCACGCGGCGCACGAGCTCGCAGGAAGTCATCCCGGGACGGACAAAAAAGGGACGGCAAACATGAAGAAGTTTTGGGGCAAGATGCCGAAAAAGTTGGCAAGAATGGACAGCACCAAGCCTTTAATGGAGAACAACAAAGACTATGACGGTGAGTGAGAGCTGGTATCATTTCTACCGAGGCCTTTTAACAACAAATGCTGCACACCTGGAAAAGCTACTGTTGACTATTTAGTTAGACTCGTATTAAAACAAATGTATTTAAGAACAGCAAGAAAGAGACGCGCGCGCTTCAACTGTAAGTGTTTATTTTCCAAATTGAATATCATATTTTAGTTTTTTTTTTTAATCAGTTGTAATGTATGAGTGATTGAATCGAAGCGACATGAAAAAACAAAATATATAATATCTGCATTCTTTACGCACGCGCCACGCTACTTAGCATGTCGTGGTGTAAAAGAAGAGTTTTGCCTTATCAGTTCAAAACTATGCATTTCATCACTGTTCTCTAAACATCCATGGCGATAGGAAGATGCTTGTCTGGTAGTGCGGGTGAAAGGCGGCGAGGAAGACGCTGAGCGACGCAGAGGATGTATGAAGTGACGATTTAATGATGAAAACATCCGAAACGACAATGCAATGCACGAGCCAAAAGTAGTCCCGACAATCTGGGGGTGAGCACTGGCAAAACCAAACCGAACCGAACCGAACTGACAAACGACCAGGACCCGATGGAGACGCTGGTGACATTAAATACACGGGAGGGAACGAGACAGTCGTGGGAGCAATCAACAGGGAGAAAACAGAAACTCAAAACGAAACACAGAAAAACACAGAACATGACAGATCTTCAGTTGCATCACTCTACATAAACTTAAATGAACAGCTAATTCATAGAGAATCTGATTAGCCCTAAAAATCAGCTGATATATTATGACTTTCTTCAATCCTTTGGTAATAACTTGGGTCAAAATGATCTTAATGCACAAACGTAGACATATAGCTATATTAAGATTATTGCGGTACAAATGTATGTGTCTTTTGCATTCCTTGTTGATTTCATACTTCTATCATGTTCGAAATATATGAATAATAATACATTAGGTGCACCGATTTATCTGCCGGCCGATTTATCGTTGTTGATTTTCTTAATTTTGGGAGATCTGTGATCGACTGACAGATTTATGTCTGCACATTTACAAACGACAACAGTGACCCCACCAACTCAACAACGTTCTTGCTATATTGAGCAACAATTCAGTCAAAACATTTGGTATTGGGCAAAATCGGAATCGACAGATCAAAAGATCAGTTGTCAGCGATGGGCCAGAAGGGTTTTCGGTGCACCCAAACAATATGTAAAATATTCCCCTGTCTTATCATCCAAGAGAGCCGAAGAACTGAGCTGAAAGACTGGGCATGTTTTAACATGCCCACAGTGTGTAAGGCACACCTTTTTGTCCTCGAAACGATTTGTTTGCTCTTTAGCTGAATCTCAGTTCTAACTTTTAACATATTAAAAAAGCACACACACAAGCACACATTTAAAACCCTGATTAATGGACAAAAGTGCTATGCTAAAAGATGAACGTAAAAAGGACAAATGTGACATGTTGTGATGAAAAGGTTTTGAAATGAATTAAGAAACTGAACTTTCTATTAAATAAACTGTTGAGATCCACTGTTTAATGGACATTCGCAAACTGGAGGAGATAAGGGTTTGTCATTCATGCTGAGTGGTGATGAAATTCCTGTTGCATGATGAATTCTAGTTTCTCTGACTGATGTGATAAGGAAACATTGACACAGGGCCTTAAAACCTGGTAGACTTGAATGACTGTAATATACTCGGAACCATTCCAAGGAAAATGTTGTTTATAATACTATGAATATTTTCAGATGTTGAAATGAGACAAATTCAAAAAGTATGAGAGAGAGAGAGCTGTTATGCTGACGATAATTGTCAAATTTTAAGAATCTCTTTCTGAACTTTCAGGCCCTGTATCTGAGAAAGGACGGGTTTCGCAGGAGCTTCGTCCAGTGTGCTCTGATGACGCTTTAGACAGTGAGCAGATTTCCTCCGATCACACTGAGAGGAATGGTGATCAGTGTACTCAGAGATCCGAGCCAGTGAGCTTCCCAGAACCTCCAGCAGACCTGGGAAAACATCTGGATCAGCATCTGGAAGCAGTAGACGAAATAATCCAAAATAATCACGCCACATCTGGAGTTGACTTCCTCTGCCAGATACGTACTCACATTGATGCTCTGCTCCAGAACATCAGCACCACTAAGAGCTGGGTAATCCTGACGAACTGGATCTCACAGAGGTGCGTATCCGTGTGCTCATACACTGTAAAAAAAAATAACTATGTCAAACAATCTGTGCCTCAAGATGAGCGCGGAAGGGAATAAACAAATCTAGCAGCGATAAAGAATAATCTAAATACAGAAGAACCAACTAACCCGGTGACATATAACATACAGAGACAGAAAACAAAGAATGACCAATGACAAACAAACAAATGATATAAATGCAAATACCGAAAACTTGAAACAACACGGGATCCTGACACTCCCTTTTCTCCTCAGGGTAAATATATTTTACCCAGCACAAAGAGTCTTTGTTTAATCTGGAATATAAAACCTTGTGCTTCAATTTCTGAGTTGACAAGGGTTTCAAGTAAAAAGTAATAATAGAAAAAAAGAAATCAGGAAACAACTTCCAAAATTGACAAATCTACCTATTGTTGAGAAAAAAACTTTATAAAATATTTTCAACATTTTATATTGCATTGATTTTTTTTTCCACTTTTTGTTTTGACAACAGTGTGAACCACTTCTTATGTTGTTTTTCTTTTGTCCTAGGACTTTTTTGAACACAAATAAGCGACCTAGTATGGATCACATAGCTGACTGTCCCGTCATCTTTTACTTGCTCATAAATAGAACTAAAACAAAATGTGGCCGAAAAGGCAATATTTCACAGTTATGACTTCATGGAGATCAATATTCCTCTGTATGTTAATAAAACAAAGATCCGATCTAGAGATCAATGTAGCACTTTAGAAATAACAGACTGGGACCTAATTCAAATGTTCACTGTGACTTTACCAGCTGGGTCTCCATCTTCATACCATAGTTTTTCTATAGAACTAGGAAATTTTCCACAGTAAAACTAAATCCATGGTTAAAGGTGGTTTAAGGGGAGTTTCCAAACCTGTACTACTGTTTCTAGGACACACCCTGGAGTATTTCATTGCTATCAGGCGAATGGGAAAGACAAATTGAATCTGACAACAAATGAAATATTTGAAGATTAGGAACTAACACACCATGTCTTGTTTATTTGATCATGCTGGTTTTGTAAACCTGCCTGTTAACAAAACTTTGCAGAAGTAATTGTAAGGTTTCCTATTTACCATTGTCGCTCCTGGTTCAGCCCAGGTTAAATGGCGGGTTTATCACGCAGGCCTCCAAAGACTGCATGTGAATGTAAAAAGGTGTGTCGATTCGACAGGTTTACATGCCTGCATGAGATCCTGAAATACTTTCAATAAATAATTTGTGAATCACTTTTTATTTTTGTGTTAATGTATTTCCGAAGCTTTTTTAGAAATACACATGTTGCATCCCAATTGTTTTGGTTCTTTCATAGGAAGGATCAGCTTGATCACTCCGGCCTTGATCTGCTGGATGAACGGGAATTAAAAACAGAGGACAAACTGATGGAGATAGTCAAGGTAGGAATCAATCAGCGAAATGTTACATGCACACACACGCTTACACACACACATGCACACGCCCACACACACACAAAATGATCTTTACACTGTATCAAAACCTCATAGTCACCAGAGTGGAAGTGGAAGCTTCTTTTAGTCACGTAGTCTCATGATTGTGTACGTCTGCAGGTGGAAGTCAGAGATTCCCTGGGAAAAATCCTGGATGCTGATCGAACACAAATGGATTACAGTGAGGAGGCCTACGCTCAGCTTTATGTGGACGTTATTCAGGTAAGAGAAGCCTGTGTACTTAATGTAGTTGTATTTAACTGTTGCAATGCTTGTCTTTTGGTAGCATGATTACTGTACCTTGTAAAACTTCATGCTCCAGTGAACTTTTTCCAATTTATCTTACATTATTACCACAAACCTTAATTAATAATGGATCTTTCTTTCTCTCTCTCTCTCTTTCAGTGTACTAATGCCATGCCCAAATTAGTACAGGAGAAGAGATTACTGAGTATTAAGGTGAAAAAGGTTTGCTTTCAAGAGCTGCAGGGTTTTGTGGAAAGGTGAGACGTTTTGAATTATAAAACAGATTGTTAATTTAATGGCATCTAGAAATAAAACTGTTTGCCTCAGTAACCATATCCTATGAATTTACACTGAAATCAGGATGGCGCTATGATCATTTGAAAAGCGAGTGAATTGTCAATGCTGCATAATTTTCTTTGTTGTAGGTACAACTCAGAGCAAGAGGAGATACTCTGTAAAAAAGCTGAAGCATGGAGGGAAAACCCAGAAATCATACACTTCCTGAAGACTCTGAAAACCTGTAAAGAGCTAAGGTGGGTGTTTCAGGATTTGTTTCTTTTTTCCTGTTTGACTATCAATCAAACTAAAGATTTTTTTTTTTCCTGTTGTGTGACAGCTAAGACTACTGAAAGTGATTTCTATTTACAAAATTCCAAAAATAACACTCTGCCTCTAAACAATTTGGCATGAGGTTATGGCTTCATAAGCTTCATATGGTTAAGTTACACTATTTCAGTTGAACGAAGGTTCATTTGTTCTCCAAAATTTTACTCTTAAAAAACAGGTACCCACCCTCAAAATGACTCAAGTAAGAATAAATGTTTCTGATTTAACGCTTTAAAATGATGTCATCACACAGATAAAACATGCAGCTTCATGTAAAGTAAAATGAAAAAGATAGACAAATAAATACGAGTTACTAATTAAGGCAAAATAAAGACTTTTCCAAATATATTTTACTCAATATAAAGCTTATTAAATACAGTAGATGGTATATATGCACGGTAGGGCAGGCTAAAGTTCCCACAGTGACAAAATATAAGAATTCCTGTTTGTTTTTTTGCTGTTTTTTGACATTCAAACATCTCAGCAGCTTTAGCAGATAGAAACTAACATCAGCACAAGAAAACTTCAAACAAGCAGACACACATAAACTGTAGCTGTGTGTCTGCTGCACTTTTGGTTGAAAAAATCTTTAAGAAATATTTTTTCCCAATTGTTCTGGTATTCAGCAATTACAAATGAGTTTAGTTATCCTAACTGAGCTAATAAAATGACGAGCTTGATGTGATTTTAATGTTAGAGAGTGAAAAAAATTAAACAATAAATGTACGAATTGGCCTTAAGTGCATTAGTCTGTATAAGAAAAGGGGGATTCCCTGATTTTGACATGATTTTTATTTTGCTTGGTTTCAGGCAGCACATCCAGGCTGAAGGAAGCGTTAAAGCAGGCTCTGTTGACGAAACAAAGAAAATACTTGAAAAGTTGGAGGCTGTAACTCTGGGCCTTATAAAGAAAATTGCAACTGAACTTGCTGAGGTACCTGTTGGCAGTGACTACATTTATTTTACATGAAAACAAAATGGGAGCACAGAAAACATTCTGTAACTATTTTACATTTAAAACACTTTTTTTTTGCCCTGTAGAGCTGTCTGAAGAATTACTTCAGATCACCCAGCAAACCAAGTGGGAGCTTTTTACTCCGCCAGCCTGGTGAAAGACACTGTGAGCTTTTTGACTCTTTGCGGGAGCATTTTCCCAAGCTGCCTTATGCTGTGGATGAACAAACGGTAAGACCATCTTTTTGTGAAGTTCCTCCTGATGAAAACAGTATATTATTGCTAATTGCTTATTGTTGCTGTCATTTAGACTAAAAAATAAATCAGTTTTCAATAGATTTGTGTCTGAATGTTTGGTAAAAGCTTCTCTCCCTCTGCCCCCCCAGATGGTGATGAATGAGGTTTATAAGGTCGTTGCTGACTCTTACCTCAACCATCTCCTCCTAAAAAGTCTGTCAATACTGAAAAAGCAGTGGAGTTCTGATGTTGGTGAAGCAGTCAAGGAGGATGCCGAAGAGCTTCACACCACCATCTCAGCTCTGGTGAGCCCACCGTTTCAGGACGTCACTGCAGACAGCAACGTCTCAGTCTGATCATACATTCCTCACATGTACAATTTGTACCAGGCTCCTGGTGTCCAGCAGTGGAATCACCTGCTACTGCTGATCCACGAGGTGTTAAACTGCAAAGACCTCGCCTCACTCAAGCTCACCATCGCATTGAAACAGGAACACATTGGGAAGCAGAGGTAAACCGGTTTCTGATTGTACTAGTCTAGCATTCAATATTCGATTAGATGTTCTTTTTTTTCTTTATTTTCAATATATGTAAACAGTAGGAGAAAAATTAAATGCCAACAATCTTGGAGTTTACTGGAGCTCTGGTTCAAAGTTCAGAAACTCTGGGTGATTGTTGGGTAATAGAGGTCATCTCTGCCTGAAACCTTTTCAGTGCCAGTCCTTCATTCAACCGTCTGTAAAGGGACATTCTGTGGTAAATTCATTTTTTGCAAAATACTGTACTGCCATTTGTATCTCTACTGGCTCTATAAACAGCCCAAGCACAAAAAAATCCCCCATTCATTATAAGACAAAAATTCATTATTTTTTTAATAAACCTGAGACTCGCTCTTTGACACATCAGCATGAGTGAAAGTCTATCTCACCTCCAGCTAAATCTCTACAGTCGAACTGCTTGTCTTTCCAGCCATTCCTACCAAACAACATAATATCTGCATTAAGTCTGAATCCCTCTCTCATGTTCTATCAAAGATAGACAGAAACTTGGCACTCATGACTGATGATAGTTTGAGCTTTAAAGGCGGTGTCTCGCTGTGTTCCCGTTGACCATGTAATTGTGCAACTTGACATTTTGAAAATAAATTTGTTTACTGGAAACGCACCAATCTGGAAAAACTGATAAAAAGTTTTGGAAACGCTACTTTCGCATCACACGAGTCACATGATCAACAACCGGATGTCGCCACTGACGTAAAGCAAAAGGAAGAAGACGACAGGAGAATCACGGCGCTGCCTGATTTCTAATGATTCATCTCACAAACAAACGTATTTGTGTGTGATATTAATCGCTTTTTTTAGTTCAGTGGAAACACCTCAATTGTTTTTTCGACATTGGCGGAATATCGAGAACGTTTTGAGCACATTTGTAATGGAAAAGCAGCTTCTGTCTCACTGCTGACCTGGTTTTACTTTTACTGTTCACAGGGAGGACGAGGAGTTCATACCCAAACTGCTGCAGTGGAAGGGTCTTTCAGAAAGACAAGTCACAGAGGTTCTGGATGCTTTACCTGGAAGTTCACCCAAACCCAAGTCTAAACCCTCATTTTTGCATTTCTGTTGTTTCTGCTGCAGCTGAACTGCAAGCAACTGCACAAACCTGACATATGTAAAGTTTGTAAATGTGTCGATGAAACGCATTACGTTAAGACCAAACCACGTCTACTGTAATCTCCTTCGTTCAAGTGTGAATTTTTCAGCAAAGAAAAAACAAAAAGGTCCTCTTTGTAAAAATGCAAAGGCTGCTTCCTGCACCTTTATCATAACTGAGCCATGCATTCTCAGGTTGTGTTTTGGGGTTGGGTTTGTTTTTGTCTGACTCAATATTCTTCAACTTGTGTGTGATTCACTACGGGTCTGTTTTAACTGCAGGTTCTTCATTTAGGTATCGGCATTCTGTGTTTTGTCGTCTCTTTTGTCGGAGCGAGTTTTTCCGCTCGCTCTGTTTTGTGCTTTTCTTTACACGTTCTGCTTCAGAATGTGTTTCAGAAACAGCAACAAGCCTTTTGATGTTAATAGTTTCCTGTCAAATTGCCTTGGTTTCATCATGCATTACGTTTTGTTTGTAATGATTCATATGAATTGAGGTACCAACGAGTTTCTAGAATATTCAGAAGAGTTTAACAATAATATAGGACAGGCAAACTCATTCTCTTACTGATCACGTTTTTTTATTTTTATTTTTTATTTTTTTAAAAACGGTTTTAGATCGCTTTTATATGCTACATTTGTATGTTAATATTCATAAAGTTTTATTTATGAAATATAATACTTTTTAACAATCTTTTATTCTGCCTGGTACTTGAATTTCCTGAATTTGCTTGTAAATTCCTGTGATGACTCTCCTGCAAAACAAGATGGGGAATAAATCAACTGATTTCCAGCTGCTAAATAAAAAACTGGACAGAGTACTGTATTGAATAGTAAATGTTTTATTTGACATTTTTCATTTTATTTGCCTCAGTTTTAAGAAATTAAGGAGCTGTTTGAAGGGAGGTGTGCAGAGTATCGGGGAGGAATTTTCTTGTGCTGACCAAATGTCAATAAAATGAATTCAAAATGATCCATTTGTGGTTTATTCGCTGTGCTATCAGAAAGACCACCAGAGGGCGCACTTCCTCTATAGGAGACCTGCTCCATGACTCTTTTCCTTTGGGAAATGATCTGTCAGAGACAAATGAAAAATACATCAGTTCCTGGAAGCAGCATTGCAACAGATGTTAAAATCCCTAACAAGATTCATGTCACTGATATGCATCCATAACAAGAAACTCCTCTCTGCACGATTTCATATTTGCTCAGTATATTAATTACTTTGAAACGTGTTATGTGTGTGTTTTCTTTCTTTTAACCTCAGTAGTTTAATGCCTCACATAGATAACATTGAGGAAGCGTTGATCAGTCAAATTCTGAATTTGAATAAATTCAGCCAGTGGAAAGTGCATGCTTAGATAATAAAAATGTCCTTAACAAGATTGTAAGGGTTGAACATTTTAATTTAAATTAATTTGCAACTTTAATTTAAGAAACTATGTTGGGTAGCCTGGGGAATGTGAAGTCATTTTCTACATGGACGCTTCAGTTTAAGGTTTGTGATTGTTCGGTTCTGCACACCGGCCACAACACATCCTGCAGAGTTAAGTCAACACCATGCTGAGGCTGTTTGGTCCCATTCAGAATTGGCATTCATTGAGCTTTTACAAAGTTATTTCAACAATAGTTTTGAGTAGGTGTAACTTTTTCAAGTGTTGAAATGACTCAATTTCTTGTTGAAATGTCTGAAAAGATTGAAATGAATACCAATCCTGATGAGGACCAAATGTACTCAGCATGGCGTCGATTTAACTCTGCAGAACTTGCTCTGATGTCCCACCACGGCAATTCAATCAAGGTGAGTTCAGTCAAGGTGAGTTCTGGACTTTGACTGGGCATCTGCAACAAACTGATTGTTTTTTCTCTTTGTAGTGGTTCTATTATGGAGTTGTCCTGCTGTATGGACCGATTTGGGCCCAGCTTCAGCTGCTGAACATATTACCCCCATGGTTGACTCTTGAGTACTTGGTGAGCTCAGGCTTTACAATGTATTGAGATAATTGAGCAGCAAAACCACAAATCATTGTCCCTCCACTGCTTGGCAGTAGGTAAGGGACGTGTGCTGACACAAACCGGATACTCTGGTAAGTCTTTTTGAAAGACAAAGCTTGAACTCCAGCCTCAGCCTTTATTCAGGTGTTAGAAGGTCTTCCATGTGGTCCCAGTAAAGCCTGTGGAGTTTCCAGTGTAATCAAACCAGTGAATCAACTTACTGGCACAAGGGAATTTCCTTTAGCTCCTTAAAATGAGCTTTTCCTTCCTTCCTGCTTTCCCTTCATAAAAAGCTTGTTCTTGTGTATGTAGCTCCCCCTTCTCTTCCTGAGCACATCCTCCTACATCAGGAAGGTGACAGAAAGCACAACATTGACAGTAACCTGCTGCAATACCTTTTCTACACTCATGACCTTCCCAGATCCTCTGAAACGACACGCAGGCATCGGTTATTCTTGGCTGGAAACACCTCAGTGAGGTGAGTGGCCCCTGAGGACCCCATTACAAAGAGTTAATGATTTCTCTGAATTGTTCAGCAGATTTCACCTTCTTTTGTCCAACACTTTCACGGGAAACCTGGACGTCTGATGTGTTGTTGTTGCTAGATGAGCCAGTGGCTTGCAGTTTAAACCTTGATTCTGCCGCTTTGATCAGCAGAGAAGACAAGATGAGTTTTCATTGCAAATGTGTGCAAATCTTTGTTTGTGTTCTGGAAATGTAGAAAAACAACAAAACAATTGCTACTGCTGCATTTTCATTGAATAAGAAATGAAATTTGAATCAGCGTGTAAGCTGGCTCATGTGCTAAGTCTTTAAGAATTATGGCAACAACGGATGTAACTACGATACATCTGTTTTGGTACAACTGAAAAAACACATCAACCTGGTGCTTTTATTGACAAATATGTGTTTTTTTTCAAAATGTATTTTCTTACTCATAATTCATAAATATGAGAAGCCACAAAACTCCGCAAACTGAAATTGTGAAAATGAATTCACTTAACGCAAACAAGGCCATTTAAAAAAAACTCATATTTTTTGGACAAAAGGTTTTTTGCACTAGGATGAGGTTGTTTTTCAGTCGTATCAAAGTAGATTTATGTATATATTTACTATCTCATATATATATATATACATATTTATTAATTTTATGTATATTTATGTAGAAACAAATCTTTGCTTCACTCATCCTCCTGGAATCTGTTCTCTAAATTAAACATTTTGTAACAGCATCATGTGTGATCTTTCTTCAAAATAATCATTGCGTCCATGCTGTTTTCTTTGTTATTATAGACAATATCATTTCTGTAATAAACAGTTTTAGATCCTTTAATACAAAGGTATGGCTTATACCACACAGAATAACCCCCATTTCTTACCCCATATGCTACTCCTTAAACAATATACAATGTATTTGTTCCTTTTGTTTTTTTTTATCTGTACATCCACAGCCAAATGATAAAACTGCAGGCAGCCATTTCCTTCCAGTTTTCAGATTTTTAGAACAATCTGTTTGATATTAGAAAGTCATCAGAATGCGACTCTCCCATGTGATGCAGTGTGGAATCTTTCCACACACAGCTGTCTGTGATTATGATCTCATCTTACTTCAGAAAGGGAGGCAGAGCTTAAAGTGCTTAAAGCTCTGGCAGGAGAAAATGTTGAAAATGCCTGCAGGTTAACATGTGCATGCATGAGTCCTCAGTTAACTTAAGAATTGGTTTGCAGAGTTTTGGACAACAATGTTTGTGAGTGAGTCATTGCTTACACATGTGATTTGTGATTAAGAGTTTTTGCGCTTGTTGTTGCTTAGTCATTGATGTTTATTTTTTTTCCGTTTCCTCCCATCGGGGGCGTTGTGTTGGCCTTTGGTCATGGGAGCAAACGTTTGCAATGTTTGTGGTGAAATTTGTGTTTGTGGCATTGCTGGCATTTCTGACTAGTGTGCCTCAAACATTTATTTGGAGATGAATGCACCACGTCACAGTCAATAAAATCAGGGTTCTCGTATTAACACTGTTCTGAGTCAAGAAAACGTTTCACGTGAAAACAAGAAATTGTTCATCCCCAAGGGAAAAATCAAAAAAGTGTGTCTTGATCATACATTTCCAGTTTCTGTTAGTAGAATAAAAGCGTGGTGGAGGATCTGTGGTTTGGTTTCTTGTGGGAGACTTTCCTTCATAATTTAGTTGGTTGAGTTGTTACACATTTCAACCACTCCAAATGGTTTTGGTGGCCTTGCGGCTGGGAGGATGAACAGATACTGTCCAGGGAAAGATGTTTCTAATTTTCCCCAATGTAGGGGTTTTGGACATGGATCAAATAAATGCACTACTCCAACGTCTCTCTGCACGGCTTCATGACCAGACAGAGTTTTAAAGAGGAGCAGCAAGATTAAATGACGCGGATCAGCAGAGCTTTCTCACAGCCGATGGTTTCATCTCAGACATGTTACTGTGAAGCATCAGCTCTGCTGGGTGGATGTTTAGCCGTTAGCATGTGGTGACAGTCACCACACCGTCAAACAGCATCAGCCATCAGTCAGAGGCTACTTTAGATTTACTGCAAGATTGACTGCTACAGCAGATGCTTCCGGCCTACAGCGCCACCATCCAAGACGACATGACTCTGATGATGTAACTTACACCAAAATGTTATTTCCCTTTTTGACAAATAAAGTGTTTTTGAAAAAGAAAAGAAGAAACATGTTTAACACGAATTTGACAAAATTTTTTTTAGCACTTTATTTATTTACAAAAACAAGCAAACACACACTTTTGTTGTCGCCCTCAGAAACTCATGACGTCACTCAGAGAAGAAACAAACTGACCGATTTGTGATGTTCTGCCAGACGAGCTTACTGAAAAGAGCATTCACCAAACCTCCCAACGTTGCTGTATGTCACAGTTCTCCACAACTTAACACTTAAATAGCTAGCAGAAGAAAGGAGGGCAGTTTATCTGACGACTACTTTAGAGAAAAAAGGACGAAACTTGGCGCCGTCGCTGGATTTGTCGCGGGTGTCTGAAAGAGTCGCCTTGACCCTGTGCCTGTCCTCCCTGGAGATGTTGGACTTGAGCTTGAGCAAAGCCGAGACGTGTTTCTCACTGTGGATGAAGAAAGGAAGGGGATGAAAAGATTTTTTTTTTAAATGGCGGACTACTTATCAGAGCAGTGTATGTCCAGAAGATTCTACAATCCTCCGACAAGCTGTCACGCCACATAATAGCATATGGCTATTATGTGCGTGACCCCAGAGTCTGGTTTGGACCCCAGACTCTGGGGTCCAAATGTTATTTGGCCATAATAGCATGTGGCTATTATGGCCACATAATAACCATATGCTATTATGGCCACATAATAGCATAGCCACATAAAATCTCAGGAAAGTAAAACGTGATTTCACTCAAAATAATAATATGTATAAAAAAGTGTTGAAAAAATAAAAACATCCATTTTCAAAATGTACAAAATGCTTTTAAAAAATAAATATTTGTGGTTTTGTGTCTGAAATGAAATTGTAACGCGGTCCAGTACAGTTTCTGAGGAAACCGGAGCAGACCCCAGAGTCTGGGGTCCAAATACTCTGGGGTCCAAATGCAGCCGCTGCTCTCAGGAAACATCTGAGGTGCGGAGTCGTCTGCCGGAGTTCACTTCCTGTTCTTCTCAGAATAGATTTATACCCCATCAATGTGCTTTGACTTAAGCAACATTCTGTTGTTGTTTACAACATAGTTTTCTTTATCTCTTAGGCCAGAACCTCTGGGAAAAAAAAAAGAAAAAAAGAAACTGGTGTGAATTTTACCTCAGGTCAGGGTAAGTGTGTCCCAGTGACACTATTTGCATTTGCAGGGCGGGGACGTCTTGGAGTTTCAGCACTTCTGCCACGCTGGTCAGGATTTCCTTCAGCCATTCCTCCTTGGATCCCTGGAAAGACACCAAGCTGAAATTAGCTGGAGGTGGTGGGTGATGTCTTTCATGTTTACACTGCATTAATATGAGAAATTGCATCTTTATCTCACTGTTTTTGTTTGCGTTGCAGGATTTTATAAAAGTGAAATGCAGCCACAGTAAGTTATGTAATCTGTCTTGTTCATCGTTCAGTTTGATCTCAGAGTCAGAATGTTCAGCGTTATGGTTTTTGAGGTTTGTTGCATTTAGTTCATCAGGTGTTTTTGAAGGTGAAATTGGCATCTTCACAGTCCTGAGATTTTAGTTTAGCAATGCAAAATATGTTGATGGTCAAATGGCTAAAATACTGATAAAAAAAGGTTGGCGGTAACGTTTGTTCTGATGAATTCAGGACAATAATGAGTTTGTGTTTTTAAGCTACATTCACTCTGCTGATATTAGTTCAGTTAAATTTCCCGCCTCTGCTTTTCCGAGATCTGAGTAAGCAGCTGCTTTACTCTTTCCTTTCCTGTTTTTCTCTGGAAAATATTTAATGCTTCCTGCTTCCTGCTCCTCTGACCTCTGACCTCTGTGTGTGTAACTCAGAAGAAGTGTGCGCTCTATTTTTTTTAAAGCATTCATAGAGAACATCCTTGTTATTTAGTAGCTCAGAAAATAATATTTTTAAAATCAATATATTAAGGTGATATTAGTTTGAAATTACATAAATGCAGCACAAAAAAAAAAAACCCTTTTCATTCCAGGCTTCCCTCTCCTTTGATGCTCTGAGTCGTCAGAGTTCTTCAGTGGAGAATATTCTAGTCTTTGGGTCAGAGGCCAAAACGTCACATTTTCTTAGAATGGAAAAACTGAACCCTAATTTTTGAAGAGATAATCATTATTATCTCCAGACAATATGTTGGTATGATAACCCTTCCACAGTGTTAGCTTAGTCATAGTCATCAGCTATGACCCAGTTAATAATCTTGAGTTTTGAGACAGGTGGAAGTCCAGTCTCGGCTCATGTTATGTGTTGAGCACGTCTCACCATCCTGGTGAAAAGCTTGTGTAAACTCTCGGCATTGTCCATCACGGTGTCGAAGGCCCTCTGCTGATGCTCTCTGTCCTTCAGCTTGACTTCTCCTCTCAGGAGCCTCTTCACATATTCTTGTGTCACTTCTTGGTGAAGATCACCAATCACCCCCTAAAAACAATAAAAGGACATTTCAGTCCTTCCATTACCAAAAAGCGAAAACAAATGGGCGAGTATGAACTGTGTGCTGGAATTGGGAGGCTGTTACCTGGTAACAGGACCGAGCCAAGCCGTCCAGCTCCTGGGTGCTGTTATCCAAGCTGTTCAGCAGCGTCTCAAACACCCTCTTCTTCTTCAGCCAGTCTCCGGTTCCCAGCTTCTGGTACTGCGGCTGGTTGGGATGAAACGGACGACTTTAAATAGGCTGACGCAGACCAAATGAAAACACTGTTTCCGTCTTTATGAAAACAATCCTCACCTTGAGGGACTTGTGCACGGAGCTTAATAAGTAGGTACAGGCGGATTGCCTCATGTTGGACAGGATAGTCAAGCAGTTTTCCTGCACATTATCTGGGAACAAATGGTTTTTCTTCTGGAGGATGTCCCTGCAGAGACAGAAACAAACCCGCAGCTGAGTCCAGAAGTTCTGAATGGAAACTCGTCTCGTCTTTTGGTGGATCAGAAACACACCTGAACTGTTCCACACAGCCTAGCGTAGCTTTGACGTATGGTTTTCTGTTCTGCTTGATGATGTCATCTTGGAAAGCTTTAAACCTGTGGGAGTCGGTTCGGATGAGTTTTTGTTGCCATTGTTCTCGTTTTAGATCGGGGGCGTAGGGAAGGTGCTGTGTTACCTCTGCAGCATGTCGGTGAGTTGGCCTGTTATCCTCTGGGCCTTTTGCCGGCTCCCTGTGACTGTTTCTGCCATTGTAACCATGCCGTTAATGATCTGAAGGCAGAAACAGATGGAACACGCTTATCAGCACAGGTCAAGTCGAGTTTATAAAACATTTCAGCAACAAGAGCGTTCAAAGCTTTTTTTAATCATGAAAACATACAGTCACCCGTATGTTTCTATACATACTGACATGTTGACCTGAATGTCAACATGTCAGCCAATGAACAGTCACCTATTGTGCAGAGAGCAATAAACATTATATTTTGCTCTTAGTTGGATTATGTTCGCTAATTATTCGTTGTATGTAGTTATTGTTTGTCACATTAGCTTTTTCTCTCCCTCGCCCGCTGTGCCGTTCTCTCTCCTCACACCTGCATCATGTCAGCCATTCCTTCTTCCCAGCATTGAACCAGCTGTCCTTCACTCACTCCCCGCTGGTTCCTCTGGTTATTTTTCTCATTATGCTCCATGTATCTCTGCATTTTGTACATTTTTGCTTATCATTTTTTCATTAAAGCTTCAACTGCATTTTGGCCACAATGACAGAAATAACTTGCACTTTACTGAGTTTTGAAGCTGCAGATCTACAAACCCGAGAAATGCTGCAGCAGTTTCCAGACCCCGGCAGTAATCCAGCATCACTGTTTGTGTGAGCAGAATGTAGAATTTCTCTGTATTATTCTGGATCATTTGCCGATCAAACACTCTGAAGTTTGCCCGCATGATGATGTCCCGTGGCTCTTCACTGCCTTCATGGAAAATCATTCAGATTTTTATTTTCCCCGTTTGTAGCCGCCGCTGTCCGGCACTGAACTCTGACCCTGATGGAACCAGGAGTGAGGAGCATAAAGCATCCGCTTCGATGAAGGCAGATGCAACAATCTGAATTTACACAAACCAAACTGCTACAGACCTCAGTACCTTTTGGCTACTATTTACTCTGAACAATGTTTCATTGGCGTCATCATGATCCAGAAGCATTGTTTCTGAAGCATGTCAGTGTCTCATTCGGAAGAAGGAATTATTAGTGTTTGATCTGTTAATAAGTGAAACTTCTTTGTTGGTTAATGTTTTCCTTAGTAACGTGGTAAAGCCGGCTTGTTTGGCTGCTATAGTTACCGGAATGACGTCGACGGCCAGAGGACTGGTGAAGCAGCCGTCCTCTGCCGGCGGTTGCTCTCCTTTTCTCACTTTCCTCCTTTCTTCCTCCAGAGCGTTGTTCAAGTACACTGACAGCTCGCTCTGAACAAACACAGACAGGTTACACGGTTACCATGTGAAGCTTTCCGCACGGAGATGAAATTTGTGTCGCACGTACAAAAAAGTGACGTTTTGAACCTTTAATTTAAATAGTTTAAACTCGATCATAAATTAGAGAGAGACACCAATGAAGTCACGACTACAGAATCTTTTCTAATCAAATTAACTGAGATATTTGAACACACTGCGGCTTTAATTGGGTCCAACACATGAAGTAACGATAATTGAACAGATTCTCAAACAGCCTGGTTAATTTAAGCAAATGTTGTTTTAGAAAACGTGTTTATTTGACTTATTCATTTTTCTAACTTGTCAAGAAACAAATTAACCAACTGAAACAAGGGCTTGAATGGTGACATTTACCTTTGAGCTGTGATAGTTTATTCTTATTTTCATTATTATCACTTGTATGACTACGTTACCTCCGTTGTGGTGAGGTACTGCTCCTCCAGGCTGTCCATTGTGCCTCTAGGCAGCAGTTGTCCCAGTGCTGCTGAATCAATTTCACTGGCCAGTTCTGGCTTCTTAAGGATTCTGAAACAGAGACGAAACACACCAGGAAATTTACTGGGAGGGACACAAGCCCTTTTGATCAAATGAAGACTGACTTCTGTCTTTTACTTCGCGTCGACCCGACCTTCAGAAACAAGAACAAGCGGGTGCTGTAGTTGACCTGAACTGGTTCAGCTGCACAGTTCTGCATGATTATGCCAACTGCCATATTGCACACACTCCCTGAAACAACTGCAGTGTGTGTGTTGAGCTGGCATGGTGGACAAACGTGTTTGTTGTTCATTTGTTTGTCTGGTTTGTGTTTTTATGTTTGTCTTCTTTGTTTAACGTCTCTTGTGTTCTTGATTATTGTTTTTCCTTTTTGTAAGGCAGTAAATCATCCTAATGTTGAACTTCAGCAGTTGTCCTTTGTGCAATTATATGAGTTAAAAGCAGCATTAAAAAAAATTGTTTCATCATAACTTTGACGCTATGATTTACATTTAACATGCATTTCAATAAGCCTCATTTGTCAGATAATAAGTCCCTTTTCAAACATATTTACCACATTTATATATTAAAATGTTCATATTTTTGGCTGTCTGAAATAATTTCTAAATTCTAAATGTCAAGCTTTCATTTGCTTTAAGCAAGAAAAAAAAATCATCATAAATGGCTTGAAAACATTGTGTGCAGTTAGACTATAAAATGAAAGAGTGGATCTGTCCACCATTAACTCTTATAAAAGTTGAGCAGAAGTCAGTTTTTCAAAGGAAGCTTTTAAGGATGATGTGTTTTTAACGATGGCAGAGTTGCTAGTGGAGACTCTACACAGTAAACAGGAACGTGTTTCACATGAACAAAGTCACTGATATCAATAAACTTTTCATAAAATGGTCTGAACTTGTCTAGTCCCCAATCGCCTCCCACTACATTCAGTCATTCACACACTGACGGTGGTACCGGCAATGAAGCTTGCCAGAAGTGGTCGCTGAATGTCTGGGTTCAGAAAGTTTTAAAACTGCCATATAGAGTCAAACTCCCTAAAGAACGCCGATCATCCAGAGGGAAACGTCGTCCAACTGCACTGAGTAGAAATGTAGGTCTGCTTTCCAGCCCAAGTGCTCATAAACTATTCCAGAAGAAGTGTTGCAACAGCGTATATGTGCAGAATAAGTGTTTTAAAGGGAAATGGAGATGATGCCTTACCCGGGGTAATACTCATTGACCCAGCGCAGGATGAAAGCACAGTCTTTATCATCCAGGACAAAGTCCACAATCTTCCTGAGTCTGGCGCTCAGGTTTTGGTGATACAGCTGCGCGTAAAACTGACAGATGTTTGCCTCCGGTGGGTAGCAGCTCTTCAGCACGTTGACCACCAAGAGCAGGTCGTCCTTCAGCTGCCTCCCCATGCCCTGGACGTCCAGCTGGATGGACGATTGCCCGGGTTGGCCCGCGGGGGCCACCGAGGGCTGGTCCATTCGGCTCTCTACCAAACCACGAAGAGTTGAGTCGTGGAGCTCCTTCCAGTTGCTCAGAGTCCGAATCCTCTGCTGCTTCCTCTGCAGGTCCTGCGCCTCTCCATGGTAGATGGCCTTCACAGCAGATTTTAAGGCCATCAGGGCCTGGACCGCGGTCTCGCTGGCCACCTCTTGGAGCCTCAGAGACAGGCTCTGCTGCAGAGTCTGTTGTATCTTTTTTTCCAGCACTTTACGTTCCGCAGAAAGCCTTTCCATCTCTTCTGCATGATGTTTCTGCACGTCGTTGTCTGTTTCCTTCCCCAACAGTTGATTCTCTCTGTTGATCAGCACCAGGCTGGCCTCGTACAAGCTTTCCTCAAGAAGCTGCTCGAAGGTCAGAGTTTCTAAAGACAACGAAGAGAGAGGAAACGTTTCTTTTACAGAACTAGAGATTTTGAAGGCTGACGGTCAGTGTGAAAACTTGAGCTGACGCTTACCAACGAGGGAGACCGTGTCCTCAGATGATGGGGACTCCTCTGCAACTGGGGAAGTGTTGATGCCCCCCTGAGGGTTGGGCTCTCTCTCTCTGTTCTTGAATTTTCCTCTAATCCATCTGCCTCCTTGATTCAGAACATTGTTCAGCCGGAGGCTTTCTGGGGTTGAGCAAAGTCGCATTATGAAGTCTGGTTTGATCCGAATCCTCGTCCGGGAAGAGAGAAAAAAAAAAAGACCAAAACAACCACAAAAGCTAAAAAGTCAGCCAGTCAGTGCAAATAAATGCATTAGAAGAAGACTTCAAAGTTTGTATTAGCTTGTGTTATTTTTAATGTCTAAAGATTTTAACGTGCTTGTTATGTTGGTGTCATATTCATCTCAAAAATCTAAACAGTTTCGCAAATGACTTTGAATGGCTGCTGGAATACAAACGAGAGCACCAGACAATTTAGAGTACATGTTGGATCAAACCTTGAACACTTTAGGAAACAGATCTGGTTCGACATCAGCCCTCAGTGGAACTTGAACGGAGTGACAAAGTGAATGTGCATGAATCCTCCTTCAGAGGATGTTACTCACCCGGGTCCTGCAGCTGCTGCTCTGCCTCTCACACTTCAGCTGGTCTCTTTTAGCTCAGCTGGCTCCTCCCATGTGAAAAGTGATTTGTTGTGGAAAGTCCAGACACCCCTACAAACTCACAGACACAGGCTTTTTATAAACCCCAGCGCTGAGGCAACGCGGGCCTCTTTCAGAGAGGAAAGCTGCCTCAGGCTCTGATGAAACGCTTTACTGAAGCTGAAGCTGTTGAGCAAACCTTGGTGACCAGTGTGGCTTTCTGATCAGGGCTGATCACCACAGGGGGCGGCAGGACAAACAAATAAACAAATTAAATAACTAAATAAAAAACTAGTAGTGTGCACAGTGTAAAGACAGTGAACAGACTCTATACTGGTGTACAGCAGAGGGGGCTGATGATGCCCAAGTTCCTCATTTGGAGCTCATCATGTCGAACCTATCTGTCTCTCTGCTGAACTAATTCCTAGTTTTTCTCAGTCATTTTGGTGCATTTCACGAAACCATTCATACAAACAGCGAAACATCATCCTCGGTTCATCTCTCACCAGCAAACGTGTGAGCCCGTGACGATGTCAGTGTCTCAGAGTGACACGTCCTCGTGTCGCTGCGTACGGATGAAACAGTGAAATGATTTGTCACGTCATCAGCATCACTGGATGTTTTGATGTGAACCACGGCTGACGCTTTGATGAAAAGTGTGGTGAGATGTGACTGTGGGAGATGGTGTAGTGGACGTATTCGCATTTACGCGTCTACTGTTTGTTCTGTGTGTTGCTGACAAACCAGGAAAAGGCAGAACTGTAGAGAACAACAACAACAACAACAACAACAACAACAACAACAACAACAAACTGAAGTAGAAATGGGAGCACAGGACAAACTCCTGGAGAAAAACAATGCATGCAGTGCTGCAGGGATTACAGTGCAGTCTTCCCATGCTGCTCCAGACAAATTGGAGCAGCATGGGAGCATATTTTTATGATTGGAGTCATATTTTTATGATAAAAATATCTTGTGTTGCAATACAACATTTGAAAGAGAAAAGATTTTTGGAGGTTTGTCATGTACGAGCCTCTACAGTCTCCTGTTGGGAAAATCCGAATCCAGCAGCCGGACATGCTTCTCTCCCTGATTGTGGTGAAAAATGAGATTATTTCAAATCTTAAGTAACGTTAGGTTTTCCTTTAGGTACCAAAATAAAGGTTTTGTGCCATCAAGCCTGAACAGTGAGCTGCAAAGGTTGCCTCATTCAAACTCTAGGAATGATTTGTTAGACAATGATTGAAAAAAAAAACTTAACTCCATAGTTACAACATAACCTTACTGTTTTAAATCACTACTTTAAAGGTGAGTCTTACCTGTTGCAGTCTGTTATGATTTGTTGTTCTCAGGTTCTGATCTAACATACATGTGGACCAGCAGACCTTTTGAAAACCTCCATCCCCAAAACATGTCACCAAACTGTCAGCAGCTGTTTTGCCTCTCGGAGAACGAAGTCGGCCACATCTCCGAAAACCATGAAGGGGAAAAATAAAAAATAAAAGCAAAGGACTCGGTTTAGTTATAGATTAACTTTTTTTTTTTTCTTCTCAGATTAACTTTTACCTTCCTCCTCTGGGATTATTTAATCTGCATGAAAAAACAAACACAGATTAAGTTAGTCTTTTTTTAAACTTGCATTTTTCCAATAAGCACAAACAGCATAGTTTCTATATTTTTGTCGTCAAACAGGAACATTAGGAAGTTAACCCCAAACACTACAAGTAAAGGTCTGGTGGTTTTGCAGTGCAGACAAACACTCAGTGGACTTTGGTTCTGATCTTGTTTTTCTGCAGAATTAGGAAAAAATGGAGGACATTTCATAACATTACCTCCCTAAAGTTATGGCCTTTGTCATTCTTTTATTTTTTTGACAAAAATAATTCTGACCCTAAAAGAAGCACAAAAAATTTACAAAAAGAGTATTTACAAAAGACTATTAGGCACAAAAAGAAAAGTTAGGCAGAAAAAATCAAATCAAATAAATAATGACCAAGGCCATTATTTTAGAAAGGTGATGATGTCCTGATGAAACGAAGAAGAGTTGACCAAAGTGATGCGGCTTTATGAACTGAGAGCCACGGTGTGCTGAGGTCAGGTCAGGTCTGTCACTGGATCGGCTCCGATAGAGGAGAGACGTTCGGCCCTGAAATACCGTCAACGAATCTTACCTCACCTCCACCTCGCCGGCCTTTCCTCCGTCATGAAGTGCTTTTCTGCTTCTCTGCCTTCTTCCAGCACTAACTCGAAACAACCAATCAGAGCGTGTGTAGGACGGATGTGTAGGATGAATGTGTAGGATGGATGTGTAGGATGGATGTGTAGGAGGAGTGGTAGGACGGATGTGTAGGACGGATGTGTAGGAGGATGTGTAGGATGGATGTGTAGGACGGATGTGTAGGGTGGATGTGTAGGACGGATGTGTAGGACGGCCCACGGCGCCATCCTATGCCTCTTCCGGCCAACAGAACCAGCATTTCCATGACATGTTTCCATGCTGGTTCCGTTTGCTTGTAATCATTCATCTGTTATCTGTGAAACTGCTCTCAGGAAACCCGTGGTTCTTCCTGACATGCTTTCTGATTTGACTGGATTGTTTTTGTTCGTGGCACAAGGAAGCAATCTGTTTTGGGCGTCGCCTTGAAATACATCCTTCATCAAACCTTCAGCCTCTGTTTAACTCAAATGTCAACAAAAGCTTATAAAAGTCTGACATCACACCTTATGACAGAGCTTTTCATGGCCCAGATGCCTGGAAATGAATGAGGTGTGTGTGTGTGTGTGTGTGTGTGTGTGTGTGTGTGTGTGTGTGTGTGTGTGTGTGTGTGTGTGGGTGTGTGTGTGTGTGTGTGTGTGTGTGTGTGTGTGTGTGTGTGTGTGTGTGTGTGTGTGTGTGTTATATCGTTTTTAGGACTAAAATGGTGCCTGAGTCTCAGAGCATTTTGGTTCGGGGTCATTTTTGAAAAAATTCAATTCAGTTTATTTCTATGGAGGAAATTCTTAATTCTCAAGATACTTTGCAGGAAAAAACAAGTCAGTCCAAACACACATAGGCTCAAAGTCTTGCGCCTTCATTCCATTAACAAGACTTCTTGCAAGAGTCTCTTACAACCACAATTCTTGCAAAAAGTTGTGGGGTTTTTGCAACCTGAAATGCAACTATTTCAGGCTGTATTTCCTACAACCTGAAATAGTTGGAGGAAAAATATGCTTTTAACAGAAATCGTTCCAAAATGTCTCAACAGCAGAATGCAAGAAGACACAGCAGAGGATGTGGAGTTTACAGAGAAACGGGTCGTTTTCTGAAAGAGACAAAAATAAAAAAGTCAGATCTTCAACTGACGCGTCACTTACTTATAAAATGGCTAAAAAAAAAAAAAAGTCTTTTAAAGTCATTTCTGAATCTTAATTCAAGTTTAGAAATGAAGATTTAATGGAGCTTTTTGAATGTTGCGAATAATGAGCAAAGATGCTGAAAACAACTGAAATAAAAAGCTTTAAAAATGTAACCGCGATCTCTTCTTTGAGTAACAGGTAAACTCACAAGTCTGAGTATTTCTGGAGTTGACAGAACAGAACAACCTCAGCTGCAAGAAGATGGAAAATAAAAGAGAAAGGAAACCCGTTTTTCATCACCAGACATATTGTTCCACGTTTCTTCAAATTTAGCTTTTCTTTCTGGTTTTTCTCTAAGATGTTAACATTAAATACCCTGTTTTATTTTCTTTTTGTAACTCGTAACATTTTTAAGAAAAAAGTAGATTTTTGTTTTTTTGCGTTTTTTCTTCTTCTCTGGATCAGATGTCCCAACATCTGACCGTCTGAATGTAGACAGAAGTGAAAGCAGTGAAAAGAGGTTTTCTTTCTGAACCCAGCGCCGCAGCTGCTTGGCATTCTTAGAGAACGTGATACTTAAATACTGCGGCTCCACTGTGAAGAACTTATGCTAGATGCAGAAAATGTTCTTTTCGCTGCATAAATGATTCGGTTTTTACTTCTGTGGTGAAATGATGACATCGTGGCGTTTGGGTTTTTCAGATGTGCAGAGAAATCTGAAAAACCTCGATGTTTTTGATTTTACAATGACTTTCACACTGATCAATGTATTTGATATGTATTTCATGACAGTTCTTCATGTTTTCGATTTTAAAAAAAGCTTGTTTCCTAATTTCTCACTGTATTATGTTTTTATGATGTGAAGCCCTTTGAACTGCGGTGGTGAAATGTTCTGTACAAATAAACTTGACTTGGCTGACGATATTGAAGTTACAAGATAAGTTTGCCAGAGTTTCTTTATTCAAACAGAATAACTTCCTCTGATTATTATGTAGGTCTCTGACCTCTGACCTCTGCTCCCTCCGTCCAGCTGACAGATAGCCGCACCGTTAGCGTCACAAAGTTTGTTTCCATTATGGCTGACATGAATAATATGAGGCCGTATTACTCATGCAATATCGTTAAGGTAGTTTTTGCTGTTGCACTTTAACATGGGAAACATTTTTGGGCCATTTGTGTCGATGTCCAGTTATAATCAAGAAATGATTATAACTTAATTGAAAAAAATCTATGTTTTCAGCACATCAGCTGCCTGAGCGAAACACGTAGATGAATTAAACACAGACTTCTGATTTCAAGCCTTTATATCTGCTCATGATTTTTCTGCTTACAATTCATGAAAACACAACATTTCATACCACAATATTACAGCAGACCAACAACAAGAAATGCATCTCATTTAAGTGATGTGACTTAAAGAAAAGTGTTTTTTAATCTGACAAACAAGCCCCATCAAAGTCTAGATCCCAACTTATTGAACACGATTGTCTGAGTCAGTGAGTTCTGGTGAATATGGCTCTAGAGTAAAGTGCTTATTGTTGTCATGACAATGAGAAAGCATCCTCCCCAGTTCAGCATCATGTTCTACTCACACATTCTGACAGGCGAGGGGATGACACCAAACCTGAAGAGTAAACACCCCGGTTACAATTCCGCAAATGTAATAATCTTAGATCAAGATACATCTATTTTAAAACGCTTTCCAACTTCAATGCGAGACACATTATGTGCTTATCAACCGATATACAAACAAATATAAAAAATTTGCGTTGACATAAGTTTAACACAAACTGTTGAGCTTATATTTTCTAGAAATACTTTCTGACTTTTATTTATTTAGTTAGTTATTACAGTCGCACCAGTTATTACATTCCTTAAAGTTCTAAATCCTACACAATTCTGGCAGGATTTGTTGTTTAGGTAAGGCCATAGTTTTCACAGAGGTGGAAAAGATCCAAGCAATCTTACTGGATGAAGGTATCAGTCAGGAGAAGGTTAATGTTATTTCTCCCACAGCATCATATAATTATATGTAAATGGTATGTGGTCATCAGTTACTGGACAAAAATCCAACAATCTGGATGAAATCTCCTGGATATCTCTATGAAATAACTTCTCATTGATATCAAAGAGGCAATATTCTGTGTTTTCCAGGCACATTTTATAGCACGATCAGTAACTATGTTAGCTTCAGTTGTTATAAAAAGGCTGCATATTTTTGCCTAATATGACTTTCTAATTTAACACCCTGAAATTGGGCTTCTGTCTCTTTAAAAGCTCCTGCTCTTTGTGAAACTCAGGAAGTCATCACAACATGGTTCCTCTATTAACCCTTTGACAATGTTTTCACCCGCTTTGCTCTGAGATGTGGCTCCTATAATGAGCTCAGCAGATGAGCAGTGTTTGCTAATTGCTGCTGGCTAGTCTGAAGGAACTGAGTCGGGGGGGAGCTTGGTCTTGAAGGCGGAGCTATGCACACCCAGTCGTTTTGCACGACTGAATGGTTGCCATGGAGATTAACTCATTTCTCAAGCATGCAGGAAAGAATCAGGGTGACCCTCCAGGTTTGTTTTTGATGAGAGAATGATCTCATAACATGATGCAAAGCTCAAAAAAATGGGTTTTTACATGATACTGCCCCTTTAAATTTTACACTTTTAGAGAGGCATGAAATGCCAGCATTTACTATTTTCCACTGAATATCTTTGACAATTTTCTTGTTTTTGTCTTTATGTTTAACCTTTTTGCTCATTTTTATTTTAGCGGAATTGACCTATTGCATATTTCTGTGGGGTTTTTTTGCTTTGTAAATTGATCCTACTCTTCATGAACTTAACCGATATGTGACTCTAACTCACTGTGATGCTTTCCAGAGCAGGAAACATATCATTTTTAAAAATCAGATACTATGGAACAGACCCGTCTATAGTCTATAGTCTATAATCTATAGTCTATAGTCTATAGGTTTAGCTAAAAGCATCAATCTTGTGGGCTTTAGTTGATTTCTGGGCAGTGTTGCTTTGCTGAATGCAACTGTTGACATGCTCATTGTTAAACGTCTGAACTTTGTAATGCAGAGGGAGGAACATGTAAGTTCTGTTGTGTGTGTACCGTAACTCGCGGACCGAACCGGACTGATCCAGAATCGCACAACCCGAGAAAAAAGTGCAACGTGGCGTTTCCTGCGACCGGTTTCCTGCGACCGGTTTCCTGCGACCGGTCCGCATGCAGAGCATGAACAGGACGTTTCACCTGCAGTTCCTTCTTAGCTGTGTGTTCGCAGGAAACTGAGACAGGAGACAGGCGCGTTGGACAGGCAGTCGGTGTTGGCTGTGACCTGCATGTCCCCAAATAAAACTCGGCCTCTGTCAGCGCCCTCGCTCCCCACTTCCTTTCTGAGCGCGGTGAGTTTCTGCAGGATGAGGTGGTGCTCGCGGCCCCTGTGGAGGCCCCTGAAGTAAAGAACTGCAACCAGATGTTTCTTGCTGCAGGTGGATGACAAAAACACACACACACACACACAAGTACATTAAACCACACATAAACATATACAGTATATGGCAAAAGTAACCACACTCCTCACATTGTGTTAATATTATCTCCATTCAATACAATGTAAAATAACTTCTCCACCAGTTTAAATTTTACTGTCTAATGTCTGAACAAATCTGAGTGAAAATGTCCAAATTGTGGCAAAAGTGTCAATATTTTGTTGAGCCTTTTGTTGCTACCATTTTCAACATTAAAGGGGCAGCAGTGTGTGTTTTCCAGCTACATAATATTTTATAGAACAGTCATCTGACTGTTTTACCTTCAGCTTTTGTAAAAATGTTGCACATATCAAATATGACTTAAAAGAAAGAAAAGACAGTCTTGAAATCGGGTCTCTGTCTCTTTAAGAAACTCCACCTTCATGAAGTCAAGATGGCTGAATAAGATGGCTCCTTTATAAACCCTTTAAGAACGTTTTTACCAGCGATGCAGCGAGAGTGGCTCGTCTAACGAGCCCAGCAGATGAGCAGAGTTTGCTAATTGCTGCTGGCTAGTCTGAAGGAGTTGAGTTGGTCCACCCAGACACATTACACAGCTGAATGGTTGCCATGGAAATGAAAGGATTTCTCAAATCATGCTTGGCAGAATCAAAGTAACGCTCCAGTTATGTCTTTGATGAGGTAATAATATTATAACGTGACATAAAGCTCAAAAAAGTAGATTTTTAATGGCAGTACTTATTAGGTGATTCCAAAATTACAAGTTGATTTATTCCTCATAAGTGAAGGAACAGAGTAGTAGTTGCTTTCAGCCAGCTGACCTTCAGTGCCCAACAGCTTGTGCTGGAGGGGCCGTTATGTGTTGCTCTGTGTTTCATTCACCAGGATAAACCCAGATGGAACTTTTCCATTATAACATGACAATCTTTCTGAATTATCCCAGCAAAATAATCCTGCTTTTCTGAGGCTTGGCTGAACACAGTCTTTGTGTTTGTCTCGTCTCTAAGCATCACATTATTAATCTGTTCTGACACGGCCATAAAGAGGAAGCTCCGTCTCTTCTGCAATGTCTTCGGTGTTTTTTCTTTTTCTTCTCACTTCTTTTGACAGCAAAACCACAGATTTTCAACACAGTCATGGCGCACGTGATGCAATAACCTTTAAGAATGTTTCGCTTTGGGTCGTCCAGTTTATCGTAAACTGGGTGGACGAACGAGGTGGGTGGATAGAAAACCCTCTGTCAGCCAACTCAGAGCGGCTGCACGCAAACATCCCATCGCTCCACGTCATTATTATGCTTTTTTTTTGTTTTGTCTTGTGATTAATTGCAGCTTATCAGCTACCAGTTCTGTTTTTCTTCCTGTGGAAAGGAAGAAAATGGTTTTTCCCTCCTGGAGGTTTCGTGTCAGGACCAAATAATAGAATCTGGTATTTCCAACGTGCAACAAGTGTTTAAATCTAAAACCATGTTTACCGACACGCCAAACAGGTTCCACAATGTTGTTATTTACTGAACAAATTCAAGCAAAAATGCTGCCAAGGGGATTAGAAAGGGAAAGTAGCAGCCATGTAATCATCATGAGCGACACGAAGGGAAAGCGCTGTGAGAGCAGCAGCTCAGGCTGGGTTCTCTCACTGGAGCGTTCCAACGTTAGCATGGAGACAGGCAGGGAAACCATCATGGAACGACCGTTAGCACGATGCTAACGTCGATCCTTAAAGGGTTCCAAGACTCTGAAGGTCAATATTCAACAACGTTTGGATGATGTCAGTTCATTATCTTTCCAAGAGAGAATTTCCCTGAAAAACCACCTGGATGTAAATGTGGGGAAAAGAAATGGGGGGGGGAAAAAATAGAAACAAAAGAACAAGAACCAATTCATTGCATCCTCTGAAAACAATCTGTAATTTGTGTTTTTTTAAAAATGGTTTTCTTTTTTTCTTTTTTACAGATTTATCAAATAGCAAATAGCAACAATATGCACCAGTGACCCACATCAGCACAACTACTTCTCTACTCCGTCACATCTTCATCATCATGCCTCTTTGCAAACAATGACACACCTGCAATAATCTGAGTTCGTGAGTAATAAAACACCGTGATGACATCATCACGTCGTCATACCCGAAGTCTGGGTAATGCTCCACCAGAGGCTGCAGGTGGCTCTTGATGTCGGCCTTGTTGCTTTGACCGATGATGGTGCTCAGGTCGTGTCCTACATGGTGGAGCCACTCATGGTTGGACTTCTACAGGAGAAACACAAGAACAGGTTCTGCTTACGGTGTTATGTGGCTTTTTTTTTTTTTTTACTGCTGTGGGCAGGTCCAAACGTAATTACATTATGTCAATTATAGTATAATTGACATAATTATATGTCAATTAATTATGTCAATTATGTAAGCATGGACTATTATTGATCGGTTCTTGTTTTCGACATCTGGAATGATGCCAAACCGGCAGCATGACCTTTCCTGCTTCACTGCACATTGTTGTCATTTTATTTTTAAGCAGCTGCGAGGCACAGTGGCGAAAACTGAAACTGCTGCTGCACAACTTACTCAACCGGTTGTTGCTAGGTAACCAAAGAGCGAGCGAATTAGTTGACGCCTCACACTGTGTTTAGCGAATCGTGAGAGCTGAAGCCTTCCCTCTGCCTACGTTTCCCAGAATGCTGGAACGGCACGTTCCCAAAAGCCTGAACCGAAGTGATCAGTGCCTTTTTCATAGGCAGGTGACACTATTAGCTAAGCTAATTTTGCTAGTTCGCAGTAAATATCACTGATATGTATCTCAGTATTATAAAGAGGTGGGCAGAGTTCTCAGAAATTTTAGTCAATTTTGTACTTATAGTGTTCATAAGTTAGGAACGAAGTTCTAAGATTGTGACTTGTTTGTTGTTTTCATAGCAACTCCATACCAACTGTGCGACTGGTTAACTAAATAGTGTGAGTTTAGTGCTTATCACCATTATTTCATTCAGATTTCCGCTTTACCATGTCGTCAAACAGATAGCTGAGCTTGTTCCACTGTTCGTCGATCTTGGCTGCCGCCTTCTCGTGCTTCTGGTTCTTGCACGAGTAGTTACTCTTCATCAGCTGCCCGATGTATTCCTTCACCACGTGGTAATGCAGTCGGCTTGCAAACTCCTGTCCAGCAGAGAGAGTGATGGATTATCATAACAGGATGCGCAGAAAAGGAAACGCAGGACGCTAAGTGTGTTTGTATTGCATGATCTGAAGCTATTAGACTATGTGACCTTACACTAAAGCTTCCACCAATTCACCAGTCTGCTCTGCTGGTCTGCTGGCCGCCGCCCCAGACCAGAACAACAATTCACTGGAATGTCAACGATGACCAATGAAAAAGGTGCTCAGAGTTTTCCTTTTCCGTCTTTCAGGGAAATTACAAGACTTTATCTATCCCGGGGATTACCATCGCATGTTTGATATAAGCTTTCCAAGACAGGAATCCCCCAAATAGAACTAAAAGATGATATTTCAAACCAGACCCACATTGAGACGTGTCCAAGACAGACAGGACATGGGTTGACAGGCCGCTTTTTCACAAGAAAACTAAAAATAAAAACCAAGATTGCAGTTTGCAAATGCTCTCAGGGACAAAGATCTTCAGAGGGACATCAGGACATCCATCATTAGATTTAAGAGAAGAATATGGGACACAACCCTGCAAACACCAACTGTAAAGTACGAGTCCACATCTGATGTCAACAGGGCTACAAGGAAGACGAAGCCAAAGCGCGGGCGCCAGTTGTGTCCTGTTGTATCTTCCAAAAGATACAACAGGACACATAGTGTCCTGTTGTAAAATGACCAATGAGGACCAAGGGCAACCGAAGTCAGAGTGTTGGAGGGTCCATCATTCAGTTTTAAACTCCGCCTCACAGAAACGTTTCTGGGCAAAACTAAACGACAAACCCGTCACTGTTCACTGAAAAAACACTGAACTTTGGTCCACTTTGTAGTGCAAACATCTTCCTACACTTGAAATAAAACAAAGCTAACTTTCAAGTGACTTTTAGGAGCTTGTTTGAAGTCAGTAATTACTTGATATTAATAAAAAAAAAAATGCTAGTCCCACTAGCCCCATATTTCACATATGCCATCAGACGTATTACCAATGTTATAAGTGAAATAATCTGTCAGTGGAACTCGTACATTTTTATATCGAGGAATTATTGACTAAAGCTCATCTTTATTTCTTGCTGCAAAGTTATTTGTGAGTTAGTCTTCTGTTATTTCAAGCGCACTCGGGCGCTATCTGCACTGAACTGGGCCAAAATGCTTGGTAGGATTCTGTGTTTTTTGCAGGACTGACCCAGTTCTGCCTGCAGGAATGGGCCACGATTCCAGCAAACTATTAGGAGAAGCTGCCAAGGCTTGAAATGTGTGTAAACTACTGGATCCAAAATAGTAAAAACATTCTCTCTCTCTAGTTAGTTTGGCTCTTTGCAAACAAATAATAGAGAGCAGTGGTGAGCGACATGGTCACGTCAGTATTTGTAAAAGTCAGACTTCTATTTTAAACCCATTAAGTCAATTAAGCTATTGTAAACAAAAATGCTGAATAGTACTATTTAGTTATCATCTCTCTGACCAGGGCTGCACAGTGGCGCAGTGGGTAGTGCTGTTGCCTTGCAGCAAGAAGGTCCTGGGTTCGAATCCCGGCCCGGGGTCTTTCTGCACGGAGTTTGCATGTTCTCCCTGTGCATGCGTGGGTTCTCTCCGGGTTCTCCGATTTCCTCCCACAGTCCAAAGACATGACTGTCAGGTTAATTGGGGTTCCCAAATTCTCCCTAGGTGTGTGTGTGCATGGTTGTTTGTCCTGTTTGTCTTTGTGTTGCCCTGTGACAGACTGGCGACCTGTCCAGGGTGTACCCCGCCTCTCGCCCGGAACGCAGCTGGAGATAGGCACCAGCAACTCCCGACCCCGTTAGGGAGAAGGGTGACGGAAAATGGATGGATGGATGGATCTCTCTGACCAGAGGTATAACTGTACAATTATGACTTATTTTGGTCCAGCTTTCAGTGCTCTGTTCACAGGATGGAATCAGATCCATAAAACTGGACATTTTTTTCGGCCTAGTCAAATCCTCGGCACCTGTACGTGCGGAGGCCTCATGGCGTCGCAGTGACGGGAGAGCCGCTGTAGCCGGCTGTCGAGTTGCTTGAAGTCGTCGTCGTTGGTGAGCCACTTCCTCGTCATCATCCTCCTGAGGAAGGGCTGGAAAAGAAATAAGAAATCCCACAGAAAGGAAGAAAATGTCAATGTTGGATCCTGAGTTCGTTTATTTCTTTTTTTAATATTTCCAGAACAAAAGGTTGATACGACAAGACAAGACAAGACAGAAGAATTTGTTTAGTATTCAAAAAGATTTGCCCTCAGTACAGATTATTGTAATATAATCATAATGACTGAAAAGTCAGCTACAATTCTGACGTAAAAAAAAGAAGATCAAATAAGTAAAGAGCACGTTTTACATATTCCCCTTCTGGACACATTTTCTTGTGGCTCAATTTGTGTGTTTCTGCTAAGTGCCCCATTTCTAGAAATCTAAGCAGCGACTGTGACAAGGAGGTAAAGATCTCGGTTTCAGTTCCTCGTGTTAAAAAAACCACAACAGAAGCAACTGGGCTTTAAGAGGAAGTGAACGGATGAAAACAGGAACTGGGAGTTTGGCTATTAAAGCCTGTATAGTATTTGAAAACACCAGATTACTTTACCTTGACATCCTCTTTAAACTTCTCCTCCAAAACCTCCATCAGCCTGACGATGAGACCTTTGACCTCTTGTCTGAAGGCTTCCACTTCGTGCGGACAGTTGACCTGGTACCCTGCCATGTGTTCCCTGTCGACAATAGGAAACAAAAGGAAACGTCGGCTTTGGTGTGACTTCGAGGCCGTGCTCCTATCCGCTGAAAGCGTTCACGTTTTTGTCTCGTTACAGCCGCAAACCTCGATGGATTTCACCAGAATTTGATGCGATAGAGAAACAAAAAGCAGTGCAGAGCAGAACAGAAGCAGTCGTCTTTTTCAGGCCGTTCGGCGTGTTTTAGAATCTCTGGTTCTGGTGCTGTTTCTGAAGAAATATTGAGTGATCCCTTAATGATGGGTTATAATCCCATCATTATAACCCACACACGAATGGGTAAACATGTTCGTTCATCAAGGAAATGACTTAAAAGCTGCGTGTAGCGCCACACGAGACTGTGATTAACAGCGCTAAGACCCGCCTCCTGGCCTTCTCCAGTTAGCACTGGGAGAAGGCGGAAGGGCTCGTTTTCTCGATCTGTCTCATACCATACAACCTGGTGACAGCTTCAGCAAATATGTAAAAAATATATATATTCATCAGATGTGCATACTGCAGCTGTGACATAAATTTGTGATTGTCGTCCTCAGCTGGAATCTCAGTGAGAACCCAGAACATACTTCTGGAACCCGGCAGCTCTGGGTTCTGAAAAATTGTTTGACTTGCAACATTTCATTTCTCCTTGGGATTAATAAAGCGTGATTGAGCCGAACTGAAGGTCAGGTAACTTTAGCTATGTAGCACATTTTCAGCAAAAAGGCAAATCAAAGTGCTTTACATAAATTAGCAGGACATACAATAAAACAACAAACCAAAGGAAAGAGGAAAAGAAGAAAAACGGAAAACAAAACAGCATAACCCCATGTTAAGAATGAGGAGTCAGTGATTTATACACTGGTAGGGATTTCTGTGGATTCTTGTTCTGATAATGTTGATCTGAGGTAATGAATATTCTCTCTAGATGAGCTAATTTATCTAGAGGATTCAAAGTTTGTTCTAATTCCTGAATGCATAAACTAGATCCTCCTTGTGTGTCTATAGAGTCCCATCATTTAGAAGCTGGAAGGAGTTTCCCTGGATAATCCTGAACTGAGTCATCTCTGTGTAATCAGAAAGCAGATATAGAAGGCGTGCAGATAAATCATCCCTGCTGAGTGAAACGGTAAACCACCGAGGCTCAGGATGAGGCCGCCTGGGGTCGTCGTCATGGTTTGGGGCCAGGAGGGGTCGGTTAGAAAGCCTGCACGCTCCAACTACTTCCTGTTTTGTCCCGCTCTTAACAGCCCTTTCACACTCACTGCTCCGTTTCTGTGAAATCACGTGACCGCTCACTTTGCAGGGCTCAGATTAACCCTGCAGGCTCTCGTGATTATTCCCTCCACCTCTTTGCCTTCCAGGGAAGCCACGTTTTCACAATTTCACTTTCCTCACTCTGCTGCAGATGGACGGCAGCCGGGAAACTCCCAGCAGACGGACGTCTCTGGGATTACGCAACCAAATTCTTCCATCAGAAGAGACTGGAACGCAGCAAACTCTTGTCTTTATTTTTTGAGGAGCTTGGAAGAAGAGTGCTACCAGATCAAATAAAGTCTCGTCAGAGATCAGAACCGTCTCTGTCTCCAGTGCAGTGCAGAGTGTTTCAGACTGGGTGACATTATGTGCAGATCTGGGTGATGCAAACCTGTTAATGGTTTGAAAGTTCACAAACGTACATGTGAAACCCATATGATTTTTTTTTTCTTTTTAACAAAATAGAAATTCCCTTTGTTTCTCAGACTGAGACCAAATCAATCATCAAATCCAGATGCCAAAACATGAATGTACTGCAGATATCATCAGCTGCAGGAGGAGTTCTGATGATAAACTAAGCAAACAAAAAAGGACGCAAAGGCTTTTAACACTCTGAGGGAAACACTGTGGCTGAATTGGACCTAGTCTAAAGTCTTTGGGTTTAAATGTTTTTTTGTGGCTGACCAGAGGAGCTGCATCAAATACCAGAGTTGGAAACATGACACCTCCTGGATTTCTCAGTCCATGAGAAGCAGCTTGTGAATCCTGTCTTCTGCAACACTCACGTTGTAGCTCCTGCACTTTCAGAGTTCTGAAAGGGCTTTTTTATATTCTGGAGCTCAGTGTTAAATCGGCATCGGAACGTTCAGCATAGTGCATTCCTTTATGTGACGCTCCGACGACAAAGTCATAAACAAAGCGTTTGGTGACTAAAACTGACTGGAGGCTTGTTGCTTTCTGTTCTGAAGGTTGCCATCTGCAGTCAAGCCCCAGCTTGCCCTCGTTCACTTGTTTCCTTTTTTGTGGACAGAAGTGGGGGCAGCATGTTTGTGGGTTTGGCATCTTGTTCTCCTGCAGTGCATTGTGGGTATCTCTGAGAAACCACGTGACTTACTGTAAAGCCTGAAAGCTGTTGATGTAGGCTATGTGATAGTCGGTCCACAGCGGCTGTGGCTGGAGGGAGCCGCAGTGGCACTGGAACTGGGTTTCAAATCTGGAGAGGAGAGGAGACGTCTTGGTTAGAGGAGAAGAGAAAAGAAGAGAAGAGAGGCTAAAAAACTCTTTTTAGCTCATTTTGTTTAAATGCTGAAACCAAGATGGCTTCAATTGGACCAGAAAAAACCTCTCCAGAGAAATGTGGAAGAGTTTCTGCTGTAGTAAATGTGTCCACAGCACAGAGTTGAGCTAAAGCTCATCTGAGGAAGAACACGTTGACAAAGTTTTGGCACTGGCAGTCGTAGTTTGTGAACTTTCGAGCTGACAGATCCCCCCTGCTTTCAGATCATTCAACAGTATTGAAAATCATGTTGACATCAATTCACTGCAGAAATATTGAAAAGTGTTCAGTCTGACAGTGATCTAAATCTAAAGGCCATGTTTAGCTTTTGTCAAGGCGTTCAGATTAACTACAGTATGCAAACGAGTCTTGTTTCCACTTGCATAATGTTCTTGAATCTCACATTGAATCACTGATTTGACTCAATGAAAGCCTCAGTGTGAGTGTTGTGTGGGGACCTAATTTAGATTCCCACAGCGTCTCTGGAAGAGGAAGTTGCCACATAGAAAGAAAAACCCAGGAGGGGAAAAACACCCACATACGTCCCTTTCTGACCCACATGACATATTGCAAAAGTGCATATATATATATATATATATATATATATATATATATTTGTATGTGTGTGTCAATAATGTGTGAGGTTTTGTTGTTATAACTGACAGACCAGCATTGTGAGGATTTGGGTTTTTCTGTTAATTTAGGTTTCTGTGTTGTTTTAAGTTCATTTAGTCTCCATGTTGTCCCGTCTGACCCTCGATTGTTTCCAGCTGTGTCTCGTTTCTCTTATTTAATCCCACCTGCGTTCTGGTCGTCTAATCCGCATCATCTGCTGTCAAGTCGGTCATTAGATGTCAGTGGTTCTACCAGATATAAGCTCTTAGTCTGACACTCCTTCTGTGCTGCCTGGACTTTGAATTTGGATTTCTATCATTAAATATGTAATTCTTTCACTCCAGCCTCAGCGTCATCCTCACCACCTCTTTACTGCATTTCATGACAAACACAAAGTAGCACATGATTGCAGAGTGGCATTGCAATGACACACGGCTTCAGAATCCCCTCAAATAGAAATGGAGAAATTGGGATCTGACTTTATCTGGATAATGTTTTTTTTAGGCCACATTTTGCATTTACTATCAGTGCAGTAGTTCAGTTCTAGGCTCATGCGTTTTATTTCTAATGACAGACTGAACAGAGCTCAGTGAAATATTTCCTGACCGTCTGTTTCCTCACAATTCATGACTCTGTTTGTTCAAACCTTTGAGGCCAGAAACGGATTTACTGCATCTAGAGCAGCTAAAGACACTTAAACTGGATTTTATTCAAGGGGACCAAAGTACGGGGGACTCGGTGCAAATGCACGTCATACATTTCAGATTTTTACTTGTAAATTTATGAGTAAACTACCCTCTGCTTCACAATTAGTGGCAACATATTGGTCTTTTTCATTAGGTTCAGTTTAAAGAAATACTTGAAAACATGTGAAAAAGCTCAGATGATATGAATACTTTTGAACTGGCTGCCTAAACTATTTGAGCTTTTGACCAATTAGTTACATGAATTCAATGGTATTTTGAGACTTTAAAATGAAATCCCAGCCTGTAGTTCATAGATGTCTTAGCGCCACCCTGTGGGGAGCTGACCTCAGTGCATCTAACAGCATGGAGCTAAATCAGGGTCACGAACTTTGCTCAAAAGAAAAACAATTTGAAACTGAAAAAAAACAAAAAAACAAACAAACTTGAAGCTGAAAAGTAGACTTGGAAGTTTGTTTCTAGTTTCAAATCTATTTTCAATCTCTTGTCAAATTCAAGTCTCTTTTTTGTCAGTTTTCTTCAGTCAAATTTTTTTTTTTTTTTTTGTTTTTTTCCTATTGAACAAACTTTTTCACTGGTATTAATCTGACAGGTTTTATCTTCATGTTTTGACTCATGTTGGAGTGTAAAACATTATTGCGATGGTTTCCAGCACAACTGAGCGAAAGTCTCTTATGGAGACATTTCCATCACACTGACTCACATAACCAAGACTTAAGATTAATTCTAACTTTTTGTGCATGTGAAATATGTGCACGTTACTAAAATGAGTATTATTTGTAAACATACTTCCTGGGAAAACTTTTCAACTCCTCCAGGCAGGAAACGGTGACTTTCTTCACCAGATCAGGGTCCAGTTTTCCAGAGTGGTCCACTTTCCCTTGAACTGCCTGCAGGCAGAAACAAGAACATGAAGCTCTGTGCTGCCATCACATGGATGCAACCCTGCATTACATGTTAGACAGTGATATTTATATAACAATTCCAACAGAGCTGGGAAACAGAAGTGGTTTGCTGTTTGTGCCATATTGAACCAAAATGTGAGATCATTTCTCATAAAAGCTGCTATAAAACTGAATTTTGGAGAGTATTAAAAAAATAACCATTTAAATTGAAATTTAAAGTTGAAAAAGTCACAATAGTTTGTAAATATAATGCTTAGAAATGGCTCTATTTCACTTTAATAAGCAGTTCCAGCTAAACATTGTGATTAGGATATAACTAAAGATACTCAGTCAGCTGTTCTTTATTCATGTAGAGTTAGCAGGACCACAGCTGATATGTTCACATAGGTTAGATCAATTAATACACTGATTAAAAATGATCTTTTCTTGCTGATAGGTCGAATTTAAAAGCTGAATGAAAATGTCATTTTTTTTTTTTAATTAAATCCTCATAATTTCTTATCATAAATATAGATTTAAAAAGAAAAAAATACTGTGCTTTTTATTAGTTAAATTGAAGCAGAATATATTTATCACTATGGGGGTCTTACAGTCCAAATGTCCATAGGAAACAGAGAGAGAAACAGGTCGTCTTCCTTTCTGGGCTCCGTCTTGTCTTTCCACACAGACTCATATTCGAGTTTGATCACTTTGTCCAGCATAGCGCTCATGTCCTCCTGCAGCACACACACACACACACACACACACACACACACACACACACACACACACACACACACACAGAGAGAGAAGCAGCAGGCCAGCACTGTCAAAACACGATTCTCAGCAGGAAGGAACGGGATCATTTCAGGCCAATACTTGGAAATTTGATTTGATCTGAAATCACATTTTCTTGTTTGTAAATGACAGCTCACTCTTGGGCTGTGTTCACTCATGTGTTTTAAAAGACGTGGACGTCCAGTGTCCAAAAATAGCACTGTAGTCAACATGAAGAAGGTTTTCCTATTTGCTTCAAAAGTAAAAGTGCAACAAGGTAAAAAAAAAAAAAAAATTCTTTCCAAATTTACTGAACTTTCACATTAAAGTTAAAATGTCATCACAAATATTCATATACTATTGCAACCCAGCAACTGGAAAGCTTAAAGAATACAAGATGCATAATAATAACTATAATTATAATAATATGTTTCACTAACTATTGTATTTTAGCTGCTTCAAGGACAGAGTATAACAGCACACGCTTCACATTATGCTCACTGTTCCCCGAATTGAATCTGAATGTGAAGAACTATCTCTCCATTAAGCTGCAGCAAAAGACAGGAACAAACTTCAAACAGTGATAAAGTTGAGCATGTTTGTATTATTAGGAACTTGTAAAGATATTTTAAAGAAACCTGCACATACTTCAGCTAAAAATGTAATGTAATGTAATTCTATCCTTTGTCTTTATCTCAGTATTGATTTTTTTAAATTTTATTTAATTTAATTTTTTTTTTACTGTTTTATGATTTCAACAGTGTTGCCAATGTTTGTTGTTTATTGTGAAGGGTCCAGCTAAACCTTCCTCTGCAAAAAAAAAGGCTCCTCCATCAACCCTTTAACAACGTTTTTACCACTGAGACGTAGATCCTATAATGAGCTCAGTATGTGTGCAGTTTCTCCAGGTGTTCGCTAATTGCTGGTGGCTAGTCTGAAGGAGCTGAAGGGGGACGAGGAGGAGCAGAAGCTCAGAAGCTTAGAAACTGCAGCTCTGAGGAGGAGCTGTGTCTTGAAGGCGGAGCAAGAAGCACCCAGGCGTTTTTCACAACTGAATGGTTGCCGTGGAGATGAAAGGATTTGTGAAACATTCTTGAAAGAAACAAATCAACACTCCCGTTATGTTTCTGATGAGGGAATAACATAGGAACATGAAGTAACGCTAAAAGAGTCGACAAGATATTTCTACCCCTTTAAATTAGACTCAGACCCTTTCAGAGCGATTTAAAACGTCAGCTTTTACCTACAGCCCAAAATCTGCCAGACAGCGCACCCTGCAGGTCAAAAGATGCTCTTTCACCTGGCAGAGGGTGTATGAGGAGGGGTTTGTGCTCCTACTGGCTGAGGCATCAAGTTTCTCATCTTCCTGCTTTTTTTCAGTAGGTTTGTTCCTACTTGTTCTTATTGTAAAGACCTGTGTGATTTTTATCTTGAAAGGTGGTATAGGATTTTTTTTTCTTTCTTTCTTTTGTTACCTTTACTTTGCAGCAGTACTTCTCCAAAAGCTGCGTCAGGAATCCTTCCTGTAGTTGCACTTCAGCGCTTTCCTCCGCCATGTCCAGCTGCAAGGAGAAACTTCCCATGATCTTCTCACTGTCGGGGTGAAAAAGAGTTCCAGTCACATGTTGTTGCTGTGACATGTGGCTGGCACCGAAGCAAACGAAGAACAACGCATCCCACTGAGAGAAGGCCTCATGGGAACAGACCTGTTGACTTAAAGAGTCAGATCTGATCACACTACTTCCTCGTGACATGGAAAAAAAAAAAAAAGTTAACTATTACAAACCCAGAATTTTCTAAGAAATTACAGCCAATTGCAGTATGTCAAGGAATTAAATAATATTAATAAATCTATTATTAGATTTAGTAAAATTTCTGTGGTCCAGCTCTGCATTGCAGTTTAGAGTATTGCAATATACAGACTTTGTTTCAAAGTAAATGCAAAGAATGATTCTGTGTACTTGACTGTGGAATTCATGACAAATGTCTCCATGACCTGGATTGGATGTTACCATTCTGCCTCTAAGAAGTTTTTTTTTCACATATCAGATCAGCTGGGCTTATTTTAGTCTCCAAATTTGTGTTTCAAGCACAACATGTTGCTTTGGTGTGGTTTGATTCAACAGCAAAACAAAGTTAAAATGTCAGCAAAATTATCTGCGCTGTTCTTTTGTTTTTTTAAACTTCCTCCTCAGCGCCTCCCTTTTGCTGGTACTCTCGTTCACAAATACGTTATGTGCTGCCCAGACAAGTTTGTTTTCTGTCGTGATTGTTGATGCAAACACCCCTATAGATGTGTAGGCTGTCGCCTGCTCCTGCAAACATGCATAGACAACGGCTTTCACTCAGAAATTCCTTCATGGCGTCATGGTCGGTCACAAACTGTGCAATTTGTCCAGTTGTGAAATTTCCTCCTTACAAAATCTGATAGTAATCTGTTCCTGGTATTATGACAAAGTGGGATCAACTCAGCTACAAATGCTTAGGCCACATAAAAGCACAATCTATAGATGCTGAGCAAAAGGGGACGCAAAGGCGGCCAGCTTTCTGCAGAGCAAATTGCAACAGACTAGCAAACTTCATCTGTCTTTCTGGTTAACACACTACATCAGCAACCCAATGAACAAGTGTGGGACAACACAACTGGAGAGCTATTGTAAAACTAAACTGTTTCACAGTGTTGTTGAGAAAGAACCTGACTAAGACGCACACAATCCAGAAGAATGTCCACAAAGCTCAACCTTGTGGAAAACCTTTAGTAGATGAATTAACAATGAGATGTCACTCAAGTTCATTTACCACTGTGTCCGTGTGCTACAGATGACCTGCAGGAGTAGATGACCACACAACCTGTCATCCCGATGCTCCAGGGAGGACAATGCTCCCTGGAGCAACGTCCTGTTCCAGGGAGCATTTATGCTGGACAAGGGACCAATTACCCCCAACTTTTTGAGAGTAGTGTATGTGTGTGAATGCAGACCATGTAGATGGTAAATGGCCTGCACTTCTATAGGACTTTATCTGGTCCAGAGGACTCAAAAGGGCTTTACACTACATTCAGTCATTCACACATACACACGCACGCACACACATCTACACGAACACACACACACACGCATTCACACAATGTGGTGAGATACATTGTAGCCACAGATGGCCCAGGACAGACTGACAGTAGTGAGGCTGCTGGCAATCAGCATCACCAGCCCCTCTGACCACCAGCAGCAGACAAGTCGGATGAAGTTTCTTGCCCAAGAACAAAACGACTGATACAGATGGAGTGGAGATTCGAACCTCAGAGGCTACAGGACAAGCTCCTGACTCCTGACCCACCTTCACCTCTGGTACAACCAAATACTTTTGGCAACATAGGTCAAGAAATGGTGTCTGGATCTAAATATTTAATTGTGGCTCTGGCCTTTTATCTACGGTTGCCATCCAGCTTAGGGTTTTCCGGGCAAGTTTTGAGTTGGTTGTATCTCCTAAAGGTTTTCTTTCTGCAATGCCGTTCATTTCCATTAAGTCTGACCACACACATACCTCATTTCACAATGCGATACTTTGCATTGTCCAGTCACATAAACTCTGATTCAAATAAGTTTACATTTTTGTTTGTATGAATGCCTTTGCAGGACGATGCACACACCGTCACCCAATGACTATGTTTAAAAAGTTATGTCCATCCCAGGGGGTACAGGAACACCCTTACCGCCACCTACACAACCATTCTAAGTCCATTGTCTTTCAAACATTGAGAGCATCAGATTGACAACCTTACAATAGAAATACAGCAACAAAACATTCCTTCATTCCCTCACCTCTTGTATTTGTTGAGGATCCAGTCCAGCAGAGCATACAGATCCTTCAGCTCGGTCACCTGCGGCTCCAGCTTCCTCAAGTGCTGCCCGACGATGCAGTGGTAGCTCTTCACATATGTGCTGAAGACTTTGAAGCTGGGTGGGTAGGACCATCGCAGCTCCCGCTTCACATTCTCCAAATCCTCTACAATAGTTTTTCCCAGGAGCCCGAGATGGACCGCCAGCCAGGACAGATTCTGTTCCTTCCTCTCCAGGTGAACGCCGTCGACCTTCACCTGCACGCCCTGGGACACCGCCTCCTTCCAGGCCTCCATCCAGCTGTCCGATAGGCCGCCTGGCTCCTTGGCCCTCTTCTCCTCCTCCTGGATGATGCGAGCCACGTGGACCAGTAGTGCCTTGTTCCTGGCAGGAAAGGAGTTGGAATCACAGACGATGGTGCAAATCTTTTTCCTGAGGTCCGTATAGAGGAGCGCCAGGTCTTTCTCCTTCTTTGCCATCTCCATGGGGGAGTCGTCACCAGTTTGCTCTTGCTCCTTCTGAAACTCCAGTCGCATGGCAAGGAGGTTCAGATGAGCTTCCTCAAGAACCTCCATCTCTATCAGCTTGTTGATCTGCATAACTGAAGGTAAAAAATAACAAATCAAAAAATTACTTAGACGTCAGTTTCACTCTAAATCGCTGGATGCATGAATTATTCCTTGATTTCTGCATCATAATCCATTTTTTAATCTGCTGCTTTCATATAAACAATCCAAACCCAACAGGAAACATGAGGGAGCAGCATCACAAAATGTGATGTGTCTTTAAAACCAGCAGCAAGTCACAAAAGAGGTATCGCAAGCCCTGTTTCAACTTACTCCTACTTTATGTTGCTGGAAGTAACGTTAAAGAAATGAAAAAGTCCAAAGAAATCTTTTCGAAAACCCTGAGCAAACTACAGATGGAAGAACTTGGCAGCTTCTGCTTCTGTCCTGTAATACAGAAGCTGAAAGTTCAAAAATCTGACATTTTTCCCATCACCAGATGCACCAAAATAAGTAATTTCAGACGCCATTAACCACAACACTGTTCAGGTTCCCCAGAGTCACTTAAAGTTACTCACTTCCAGGATCAGGAATGTGTTTAAAATTGAAGTCGATTTGAACCAATGGTCACAAAGCAAACATTGCAGTCAAAGACAAAAAATATCAGCAAACATTAAATTATATCTATAGTTAGAACTTAATAAAATCACTCGAATTTTTATGAACACTTGTGATTAAGCACAAAGCTGAGGTCAGTGCGTCTTTAATGTGAATTCCTTATTCGTCGTTTCTGGTTGATTGTGTTTTCCCGTTAATGTAAGGACATCAATGTAAATTGCAAAATGAGTTCAACTCATCTTCCTCCAACATCAAATTCCTCAAATGAGACTAAATCCTCCATATCAGTTTTAATTGAAGTGGATTATCTTCCCTTGTGAAGATACGGGAAGATAATCCCGTATCTTCACAAGGGAAGATAAGGGAAGATTTTACCTTCCCTTATCTTCCCTTGTGAGATAAGGGAAGGTAATCTTCCCTTATAGAAGACTACAGACATAGTCTTCTACTACGTCTTAGACTACTACGTCTGTAGTAGAAGACTACTACAGACGTAGTCTCCTACGTCTGTAGAAGACTACAGACGACTTCTGTGACGTTTCGTGTTTGTAGCTGAAACAAGATTATCTTTTGCTGCTTGTGTTGCAAAAACAGAGGCAAAGAAGAGATCTGCATGTCCAGACGCAGTGGGACGACTGGAGCTGCATGAGACAATTTTTCTACTCTTAATTCTTGTTTTCCCACAAGCGGTGAGAAACAAGAACGGCGAATAAGTGGGGCAGTAAAAACTTAACTTCTTAAATTTAATACAGAGTCTCAACCTGGTGCCACTCCAGATAGCAGATGTTGAACTTGGCCTATTCGTTTAAATTTTATTTGAACAGATGAACACTATGAGGTCACTGATTTTATCCCTTCATGTCGACTACTTTTTCAAATTTAGCTAACAATAAAATAATCCAGAGTAATGTGCAGTAATACAGTGACTCGCACAATAATCATGTCCCTCTTTCAATTTTTTTTTCCAAGAAACCATGTATTCTGTTGTGATTTTATGAGACACAGAAACACAAAGTTGAACATAATTGTAGGAAAAGCAAAATGATACTGAACATGGCTTTAGTTTCATTTATGTAAAAAATAAAACTAATGGCTTTAGTTTCATTTTTTTACATCAATGAAACTAAAGCCATTAGTTTCATTGATGTAAAAAATGAAACTAATAAATGTACTACACTTAGATGTAAGTGTATTACATGTGCACTACACTTACATCTAAGCCACAACTACTTTGCCAAGATAACTCATGATCAATCATATTGAACACAGAGCGTCTGTAAATATCAATATTCAATTCTGGTCTCGATTGTATTTCGATCTGGCCTTGGACTGGGCCATACTAACACATGAATATGCTTTGATCTAAATCGTTCCCTTTGTCTGGATGCTGAGGTTGCGGCCCCGGTCTTTCACAGCCTCCAACAGGTTTTCATCCATCCATCCCTCAGTGCACTCTGAGCAAAGACACTGTTCCTGCCATAGAACCGCCTCCCTCTTTCATGCCCATCTGATCTGACCAGAGCACATCTCTGCAGTGTCTGCAGGTCTGGTGGTAAAGAGATGAATACAAATGTGTGCCACCGTTTTCAGATTTTTATTTGCAATAGACATTGAAAATGCTTTTCTTTTCTTTTTTTTTTCAGTTTCCTGCTTTGACTAGTCCACCTCGTGAAGACCTGTTAAATTACAATAAAGTTTGGTGGTTGTAATGTGGCAAAATGTGAGAAAGTTCATGTGAATATCCATGAAACCCACAGCTGAGCATTTCTCTAATATGTGAAATGTCAGCTTGTAGTTTGCTGTGCAAATCATCACTACGTATTCCACGTCTCGGCCATGTAAACTGGGAATGTATTTTTATGTAAGTTAGTGATATTCTGTTGCCATGCACACGTAACAAAATGCAGCACCTCTTATTTGCAGCACATCATTTAAATGGTCAAAAGATGAAAAACAAAGTTAGAAAGAATGACAGTAATGATGGCTTTCGGTTCCTTTTAGAGCCCCAGCTCCACCTCTTACAGAACCTTCCACCAAGCAGAGTGCTCTGACATTTCAAAGGCTCTGTGGGGAAAAAGCATCTTTTAGCTTCTTGACGGGTGGAAAAGTCCACATTGATCGTCTGGGTGTAGCAATGTGGAGGGAGAACGAGAGGCCTCAAAGCAGAAACTCTCTCCATTTATATCTGCTTCGGCTGTACCCAAATAAACTGATTGAGAATAAAACAACCTGTGATGATACATACCTGACAGTGGCGTGTGTGGAATTTCAGGCAGCGTGTACAGCTCCTCCATCTCCTCCATCTCCTCCATCTCCTTTTCCTTCTCCTCTGTCATCTCCGGCAGCGCCTCGGCGGCCAGCTGCTCCTGCTTGGCCGCTTTGTCGTTCTCCTTCTTGGAGGGAAATCTCAGGCTTCTGCGAATTGAGGATCCTTTCTTCAGAATGGAGTCGGTCAGCTTGGACATGTTGGGATCTGAGCACAGAAAGAATGCAGTTTCGGTGAACGTCTTATTGGGGGACTCTGAGTGGAGAAGAGTCAGCTAGCTGCTTTAGTGTCAGTGAGGTCAGAGGAAACATCAAATCTGTAAGAAGTGATTAAAAATAAAACTGTGATGTGAGCAGGTGAGAGTAAAACTTTCAGCAAATAACAGGAAGGCTGTAATTTCATTACAGTGAAATGACTACTTCATCATTTTCAGGGTTATATTTTTAAAATGTTGGCATCCATTTAGAAATTTCAGCGTCACAGTAAGGTTTCTGATCATTTAGTTAGCAACTCTACCCAGTATTTATTGTCAGCTGACAATAAATACTATTAACACATGTTTAAACATGCTAGAGCATGTTTAAACATGTCAGATCTGTAATCATTTTATCAGTGTGTCGAAATACCAGAAGCTCATCACACTTTCACTGTTCTCTCACGCAGCGGCGTGACTTCTGCACTGCTTTCAAATTAATGACTGACAAATTATGAAATGACGGTTAGAAACACATAAATTAATTCAACTGTCAGACAACCTGAGGAAAGCAAAGGGAAAAGAAAGCTGCTGGAGCCAGCCAATCCTGTGGCTGAAATCCTCTCATTTGCATGACAACCATTGCAAAACTACTTTCACTTCAAAGCATGTTGTTGAAAAGTTACCCATGCAGGGCTCAGCCGGTTCCCAAGTTCTGTCGGCCGTCACTGACAGAAACATGTCCAATCACAATGCAAATATCAGTGGAGGTCAGCGAATGACCTCCACTAACCCCAACCATAAAGAACAGGAGAAAAAGAGAGACAGAAGTTTGGTTTTGAGACTATGGAAGCAAACTGGCTCTGACTGGCAGACGTACCTGTCTTTGAGCGAGACAGAGGTTTGCGTTTGTTCAGAGTCATGTCTGTTGGATCTTCGTCCGTTTTTTGAAAGAATCCCCCTCTGGTCTTCAAGGGTGATGCAGCTGGAGAGCCCGCACTGAGACCTGGTGGGAAAGAGACGATGTCAGCGCAACACTGAGTAAATATCTCTGTCAAGTCGTGCATCAGCTGGTGTACCTTATGTGTCTGTGTGTATTTGTGTGAGTCACCAGCTGGGTGATGCAAATGAGGCTGAGCTGGAGACCAATGGACTGCTTCTAAAGATCTCTGAAGGGAAATACCACAGGCACAAGCAGGTTTTTCTGGGAAAGTTTTTTCAGCTTGTCAGCTGACAATAAATACTATTAACACAAAGTCACATGACTTTCAGTCAATGAAACCGAAGCATTAAGATAAACTCCCCCTCATAACATACAGTAGCTGGTGAAAGAAAACGCGACCCTGCGACCACTGACCTACAGGACAAGCCTGGGCGGAACATTTAATACTAAAACACACGGGTTTGTCCGTCCACCTGTAGAGATTTACAGTGTTTGTTTTGCTCTGTCAGACGTTTGGGACATCAGGTAAAATGTGACATGTTGAGGAAAAGGGCAATTTCGCTGTTGCCTTGAATATTTCAGGTCTTGAGTTTGGTGATTTTCTAATGCACCAGTGTATTGCCTCCCTTTGTTATACCTTATAATTTCTAATGTACTGTCTTCTACCTATTCTGTCCCACATTAACTGAATTCAACTCATATTAAGGCCTCCCAGAGGAGAACGTTTGCTTAATTATGTTTTTTTTTTGTAACATTCGAGGTTGTGTTTTTTAAGTATCTGAGGAAGTTTAAGCTTTTACTAGCTCTGGTTCCTGAAGTCCCATGCAGGGGAATGGCTGCAGGGAATTTCAAACCTGAATTCAAAGATCACAGAAGAGCAACGTAAAGATCAGGTTCTCACATGTTTCTCTTCTACCTGCCAGCAAAACGACAAAACAGCTGAACGTTTGTCTAAATCAAGGCTCAAAGGCCACCTGTTGGAGTTTCTTTTGAACCATGATAAACAGAAGATAGACAGACATGTTAGATGCGTGTTGGTGATTTTTATGATGGCACTTGACATGGTGCAACGTCTGTTATTGGTCTGGTAACTGATTGACTGAAAAAGAGTCAAAAATGGTTAATAAAGTACTCTATATTTAGATATTTGGGTAGGGTTAGGGCTCTACATTTAAAATTTGCTGACATTTGAGTTTCAGTACTAATAATACGTCGCTCTGAGCGTAAACTCTGCTGAGAGTTTGCATTAGTGGAAGGATGAACATGCTGAGCAGGACCAACCAGAAAAACACACTGCGAATGACAAAAGGTTTCAGCCAACTTGAACTTAACAAATATTGTCACGTCACTCCAACTGATTCGCGTGTTCCCTTTAGTTTTACTTTCATTTCCTCGATAGGTTTGGATGAATGTCAGCAAAGGTCTAGTGCAGGGCCGTCAAACTCCAGTCCTCAAGGGAAACTGTCCTGAAGTTTTTAGATGTGTCACAGGTACAAAACACTGGAATGAAATAATTACTACCTCCTTGTGTAGATAAGTTCTGCAGTGTCTTGCTAATGACCTAATTATTGTGTTCAGGTGTGGTGCAGCAGAGGTGCGTCTAAAAGTTGCAGGGCTGTGGCCCCTGAGGACTGGAGTTTGACACCTGTGGTCTAGTGCCTGAGCTTACCTGTTGATATGACAAAGAGTTTCTATTTACGCCCAAACACAACAAGGCTCGACCTTTTCTTTGAGGTTTCTTATCTGTTTTGCAGCTGAAGCTACTCGGGACCAACTTGTACAGGACCAACCCACCATGCAGAGGAAAGTGACTAATGAAACGTCTTCCAACGTGTGTTCACAGTTTCTCGTTGATATACTGAACGTACTTTTCTAACTATCCACAGTCCAGCAAGTGAATCAGTGGCAGCATAGAGTTCAAGATGTCGGTCAATAAAACTTCAACATTTGATTGTAGGAGCAAAGTTCTTTCACATTATCTAAAGTATTTCTGTCTGATTGGTCTAGCTGTCGCATAAATGTTTTATTTCAACATTTCTTCAGATTAAGTTGGAAAATATTGCGTGCTCCAGTGATTACCCCCCTCCCCCAGTCAGTTCTTTCACAGCATTTCCATTTGCAAATCTGTTGGGGCTACATCTATTCTGTTTTTGCCCATCCATCTCTGCATTGCAGCTCGAGCTTGATCCGGCTGGATGGATGCTAACCCGTCCGTTAGCATAGATGATCAAGTCTAGCCACAGTCTGGTAGACGTGTTGGCCAAGCAGGTCAGTTTTTTTCTCCTTTCACTGTTAGCTTTGTCCCCAACATGGCTTACGGTAAACTCTTTGAAAACTCTGATAGCTTTCTCCTTACAGTTGTCCTGTCAACATGTCTTCCTGCTCCTCTAGAGTTGCCATTGGGCTCCTTGTTGCCTCCCTGGTCAATGCTCTCTTTAAACCAACCCATCAGTTTGGTGGTTAGCCATTTTTTGGTAAAAATGGCTGACCACCAAACAGTTTCAGTTTCAACAAATATGCAAGAAAAACAAACAAACTTTTTTGTAAAAGTTACATGCTGCAACTTTCAAATTCTTTTGTTAATGACTAACAACGACACTGAGAATAAACAAGAGCGGGTTTTCCATTTGCTGCTGCCAGATTTCGCTCCGGTCCTCCAGAACCCGTATACCGACTTACAATACAAACATCAGAACGACAAGTTTACATAAGTTTTCTACATGGTTCTTTTGGAAATTACTAGTAGTTCAGCAAAAGAAAATTAACATTGCAACACTGTGTGTGCTTGATCTTTAGCTGTGCTCTCAGTAGAGCTTCTCCCTGTGTGAAGGATGAACCAACAGCTACGAAGTTCACCAACTCTAATGTTTAGCTCATGAATATTCAGAGGGTTAAAAGGTCACGACAATGACATCAGACCTGCTGTTCTAGGGGTAAAAAGCTATGAGAAGGACAAGCTTTTGGGGCTGAGTTTGAATGTTACTCACTGGGTGAGGCCGGCGCCAAAGAGGAGGGCGACTCTGACTCTGCTCTGGATGTGTCCTTTGAGTCCTTCCTCTTGGGTGAGCGGGGGCTCTTCTCGGCGGGTCGCCTGATGCTCAGCCTGAACGTCTGCAGCACGCCCAGAACCTCTTTCACCCCTCCATTGGCTTGCGTCTTTCCATCGCTCTGGAGGGTCACGCTGTCCTCCTGTGGGTTTTCGCTGGACTTATCCATTGTTGGTGGGCTCAACAGGCCATGCAAGACGCAATCGTCGGGAGGGAAATTTCAAATAAAATCCCCAGGAAAATTGAAAAGTGAGTCCACTCCTCTGAGCACAACAAACTGTGGATGTTCTGTGGTGTTGTTGGCCCTTAGCAGAGGCGCGCTCTGTTTACAGATAACACAGGATCCAGTCTGTGCAGTTCTGATAACAAGAGTTCACTGTGAGGGGAATGTCAAAAACACAAATTGAAAACTGCAGAGAGGCTTTTCCGCAGATAGTTACGGACTTCCCAATGAAATTTGCTCCGGTTCGCTCCGAGCCCTGAAAGAGCAAACACACAACTAGCAATCAGCTACCAAAACAAGGTAGTAAAACTTTCTTCAGTCTATATGTGCCTGTGATCACACACAGAGAGTCAATCATTAATGTCTGCTTTGCAGCAAATGATTAATCACTCAAATCAACCTTTAAATATTTGCAGTGTTTGTACTGATTTTTGGACTTGCAATGGGAAATTTGTCAATGAGCGGAATGATTTTAACCTCAGTCCACTTAAAATAACTGAAAAGCCTTATCTTTTTTCAATTCCATGCTTTTGGAATAGAAAAATTAAATGTAAATTCATGGTTTATCTGTATTTATTTATGCTATGCTTCAGAAAGCAAAATTATTTTTTATAGTTCTTCATAAATCCAAAAGTCAGTAATATTTATATCTCTCTGAAGAGCTTCCTAAATTATAACAGCATTACATTTCCTCAGTTCTACATTTTATATGGGATGTTATTGTACTTGCCTAACAACAACAACAATAATAATAATAATAATAATAATAATAATAATAATAATAATAACAGTAATTATTCAAGTAGTTTTATTTTTGCAGGAGCAATACTTTGCATTCCACACAACTTCATGAGAGATGTTTTTGAAATGAATCCCACGTGAGTGAGTGAAACAAAAGTTTGAATCCACAACAAAGCAGCGCCACCAGGTACAAATACTATTGTGAGGAAAACCATCACTGATGGAAGACGACCAATAAGAGACGTTTACAAATGGAGAGCAAAAGCTTCTAGAAATGAATCTGATTGGTTCAGACTGCTGCTGTGAGGTCACTGTTGCCACAGGCCAAAATGAAGCTGGAGGTTTTCCAGCTTCGGTTGCACCAAGGTGACAGTTTCTTTTACAGTCAGGCAACTCAATTTTGGTATTAGTCACTCACTAAGTATTTGCCATTACATGTTAATTAGTGGACTGTTATTTAAGAGAAAGGGTTACCCACTTGAATTCTTTTAAACAACATGTTAATGTATTATTAAACGTTAGTGATCCCTGAAAGTGAAACTCTCATTGCTGCACCTCTATGTTTTTGTCACTACGTCAGCTATTTATCATAAAGCTGCTCCAAGTACTTAGTAGACAAAGTAATTGATTGATGAGGCAAATATTATTAACTTAAGACCGCAATAACAATGTGTCCTTGAATTATAGCGCATGAAATTCACAAGGGTATCAATTCATCACATAAATTTAAGTATTTTGAAGCTTTTCCTCTCAAAAGTATAAAAATACTAATAATCAGCATGTATTTAGTGAGGCTTGTGAGGTCACTTCCCCCTCAAGGTGCTGCTGCTGGTTAAGACAAATGAAAAGCTTGAAAGTCATTTTATTTTGCATCTGAGTGCCTTTAGGATTTGTACCAGGAGGCACAAATCAAAACCCAAGGGCAAAGATTTAAGAAAAAAAACAACAGAAAATCAGAACAGTTTTACCTCACCTTCAGTCGGCAGCTCAGGTAAGATCCAGTTTTGCTTTCATTTTTTTTTTTTTTTTTCCACAAACATGACTCGATAATTTCACGTTTTGAAGGTTGTCAGGCAGGCATTTAGAAAATGTCGTCAGACCAACCGGGACAGGATAAGAATAAGACGAATGAAGCTGAATAAAGCAAAACAAGGAGCTCAGGCAGCTTGTCAAGAACACAGTCACCTCTGTGAGTATAGAAGTAATCTGAGCTCGGAGTGCCTCGATTTTTTAGTTAACCATTTACACAACGAGGAAGTGATGATTACTGCTTGACTAGCAAAAAAAAAAAAAGAAAAGAAACTGAATGAAAGACGGGTGGTTTCCTGTTTTAAAGGAAAACCTACCCCCAAAAAACTGTCACTTGGTAGGTAAATTTCTTTCTCCTGAATGCAGAAACTTGTATTTTTGCTCATAAATCAATAGATGGAATCATTTATGACCAACACAATGAGTTATATGTGTAGCTTAAGTTTGTAATTTAAACATCCTACTCTTACAATCGGATCCCTCACATACATAAAGCTGCATGCTTAAACTATAGCTATAGTTAATGTCAAACTCTTTCCAAGAGTTTGCATGCAATATCTTCCCACACCACTGGATGGCGATGTAGACCACATCCGTTTGTATTTAATTTGTTCCCATCTGTAGTCATAAATGGATGTGAATAGAATCTTGACTTGCATTTTGAGAAAGCATATTAATTTGTAAATGTTACAACTTGACATTCTGTCCAATTTCACTCCTACAGAACAACAGAATCAAATGAGGTTGGAGGATTCAGATGGATACAAAGATTTGTCTGTGATTGGCTGCAACTCAGTTTCCTTTCGGGAAACGGTCCGGCGCGGCGGTCCGGCCGCAGCGGTCCGGCGCGGTGGAGGAGCTGGTGAGGCTTCAGTCCTCTACGGCGTCACAGGTTTGAATCCTGGCCTGTTGATCTTCGCCGCATGTCTTCCCCCTCTCTCACAGCCCACATTCCTGTCGAATGACTTTGAATAGGCCGCCAGAACCGAAAAAAGCAAGTAAAAAAAAGATATCTAAAAATTGGCGTCAGTCTACATTATCTTAGCAGCTAGCTTCAGACTCCAGAACCAATGAGCAAAAGGGAAGCATCAAAAGACAAGTATTAAGTCTTTAAAATTTTTCAGCAGGCCCTCGCTTTCAAAATCACATACGATCTAGAGGGCCACATAAAAAACTTTGGTGGGCCACATTTGGCCCTCGGGCCTCGAGTTTGACATGCGCGGTATAGAGTGATAATTTTCTTTTTCTGAATTTAGGTCATTACAAAAAACTGGGAACATGAAAGATATAAATAAATCCTCTGAACAGCAGTGTCATGTAATGTTTGGATGTTTTGTAGAGTTTTGACTCCATTGTTCCATTATACAAATGGTGTTGTGCTAATTGTGAGAAATGTCATGAAAACCATGTTTACTAAATTGTGCTAAACGAATTGAGGAAAAAAAATGCAACTGTTACTCAATTAATTTTAAAATGACACAATGTCTGCAAAAAGGAACGGATAACAATGAACTTAGAATGCGTTTACTAAAGTAAATACAAAGTCTGTATTAAAAACTGTTTGCATTTTAAAACTGGACGCGTTCATTTTTTTCTATTTCAGTGTGTGAGGTTCCTTTTTCCAATAAAAGCATTGAATCCTTGAATATCAAGAGCTTTTGTTCCTGTAAATGAGTCAATTTCGCTTAGATGTCCACCGTTTTTAGAGTTCTCTAGCTGTTAGTCTGTGTGTTGTAGTGAAAGTTTCACACACCCTCCCACACAGAAACACACACCACCCACATGAGTGCACCATGGTGTTACCTTGTACCCACAGGCAGCCTGGGAGAGAGCAGGAATTGTGATGCTGGAACTGGTGCGCCTCACCAAAACTTCAACATTCATTTAGCTCATATTGTCACAGTGCACACACTGAAATCACACACATGTTTTTTTCTATACCAACATATTTATTTTTCTTTATTAGAAACTGCTTAAAATATATATTGAATGTTGACTGAAACCTCTAACTTAAGAAATGTATTAATTGCATCTACAGTCTGTCAACAGCCTGCCAGAAAAATAGGATGGTGAGATTTAAACTTGCCCCCGCCAGGAACGGCTGTGTTTTGTGTGTGTGTGTGTGTGTGTGTGTGTGTGTGTGTGTGTGTGTGTGTGTGTGTGTGTGTGTGTGTGTGTGTGTGTGTGGGGTGTGTGTGTGTGTGTGTGTGTGTGTGTGTGTGTGTGTGTGTGTGTGTGTGTGTGTGTAGAGGCTGGGGGGTTTACAAGAGTACATAAAAAAAGATAAAAACACTGAAACACTTAACTAGGAGTACTTTCTATGTTAAGGAAAAATAATAATTGCTTCTTTATCAAACACACCAGACAGACAGAAAATACTGAGCCATTTGTAAAATGTACAGGATGGAAGAGAGCAAGTCTAGTTGTAGTAAAAGTTCAGCCAAATGCTTTTCAAGGAAAGAAAAACCTTATGACTTTATATATATATATATATATATATATATATATATATATATATATATATATATATATATATATATATATATATATATATATATATATATACAATTTAACACCTTGAAATTGGACCATTGAGTGTCATCACAACATGGTTCCTCTATAAACCCTGTAACAAGTAGCTATAATGAGCTCAGCTGATGCATGGTTCCTGATTTTTGAAAAAAAAAACACAAAAAAATAAAACCCTCCCTTGTACTCAGGTTAAAGAGAGATAACATTTGTTCTACTAAAACTGACATGAGAACACCTCATGCCAACCAATTTGTTGAAAACCTAAATAAAGTGGGTTATTAGTGAGTCAAAAGCAACCATACTCAACAGAAACTCAAATAAACTTTTTTTTTTTTTTCTCTTCTAAATTTCGTTCTGTCAGGATTTCTGCTTTATGACTCATTCTGTTTCCACTTCTCATGATGCCGAGGGGAGCGGCGCGGCGCGGGCAAAAGGAGGTGAGATGGCTTTCATGCCTCTACTCTCAGACGCTTTGTGAAAATGGTTTCAGGGGGAAATGTGGAAAAAAAAAAAAAAAAAGGAAGACAGAAGATAAGAAGACGAAGACAACTGATGAGCATCAGAGCGAGAGAATCTGACAGGAATATGGCAGGAGAGAGGAAGGATTAATACGGTGAGAGATGAAAGACGAACAGGAGGAACAGAATATAGAGAGCGGTGTCAGGTTAACGGATCTGGATTATAGCGACAACAGGGAATTCTTCTGGTGAACATTTACGCTGCTTTGTAGCCTTTTTCGCTGCATTTAATATAATTTAACAGCTTTTTGTGTGACAAAACAACAGAAAGTTATGCCTCATTGTGAAATGGAAAGAAAAATTATTCATACTTTTTGTAAAAATAAAAAAAAGAAATCTGAGAACGTTTATAGGGGTTTACATTCAGCCCTCCTGAGTCAAAAAAAAAACAAACAAAAAAACCCAAAACCAACTCATGATCCACCACCAAAAGAACGAGCTAGACGTGTTCCTCAAAATTGTGAAACACGAAGAAATCAGCAGTCGGATGTTACTACTGGCAGAAACGACAAACAAAATGACAGAAAGTAGTAGGATATGTGGATAAAATGAATTTGATTACTTGTAACAAATTGACTTGTTTCTTTTATTAGATTGCCCTTTTTTCAGTGCATTTAATGAAAAGACAGGAATTGAGTAATTATTAGTATTATAATTATTTTGTCTTTGACATATTGATTTGCACTGCGTCCGCACATTTGTTATGGAAACACAACTCGGAGTAAAGAGGTCAGATTTCATCTTCACCCAACGCACTCAGACTTTACCTTGTAAAAAGAATAAAAAAAGGAAACTTAAAACACAGATATGATTTCTCTTTCATTTCACTATTCAACCTTACATTCTGTAGGTTGCTTTTAAAAATTGGCAGTGAAATACCACGCAGCACATTGTTGCAAAGTGACAAGATAAAAAAAGAAAAAAAAAGAAGAAGTTCAAAGGGTTTAAATAGTTTTAAATGCGCTGTATGAGGCAGAGATAGAAGAGAAAAATCCAAATACTTTAGCCTGACATCTCGCACCTCCTTAATAAGTGAAATCAAACTGATCTGAAACAACACCTCTCCCGTCTGCGAGGAATAGACGATATCAGATACAAGTTGATTTGAAGATTAATATTCTGTCAAGTGTTTTTTTTCCTTCAATGAAAGTGTTTTTTTTTTTTTTTCCACATTACAGGGCTTCCTTTAAAGAGCAGTCACCGCCTCTTCACTGTGTGCTCCAAACATCAAACACATTCTGCCTCAGATGTATTTTTATCCCCCTCTGCAGCCCTCTGTCCCCTTCCAGCCCACACACTCTCCTCATCTGAAGAATGGGCCCGTTTTAAGAACACAGCCTGACCACTTCCTTTATTCTCCCCGCTGATGGCTAATTAAGGTTGTGCAAATTAAACGAGGGAGCTGTCAGACGGCAGAAGACAGGGGGGAGGGGGCTTGGGTGGGAGGTGTGAAATGAAATGTGTGTATGCGTGTGGAAGTGTGTGTGTGTGTGTGTGTGTGTGAGTGTGTGTGTCTGAGGGGGGGTCCAAAAATAACCAGCAACCCCCTTGGCTTTATTGGTGCTCTCCAGAGGACAGGGTATCCCAGCTGTGAGATGAACTGTCAGAGTCACAGACACATCCTCTCTGCTATGTGGAGTCAGAAGCATAAACACCCACACACACACACTCTGACTCTTATTTCATATGACTGTTTTTCTTCTTTTTTTTTCGGACTTATTGTTTTTCATTTTTCTGATGTAAATATAAAAATGTTGGGTCATTTTCATCCTGCAGCCCAGGCCGGTCCATAATCACACTGACGATTATGGACGTGACACAGGAGCATGTGCCGTGACGCGTGTGAACGTTTTCTGACACTGAGCCACGGCGGTGAGAGCGTCTGAGGAAACTATGGACCTTCTGGACCGAAACATGCTCAGCGCCGGGACAGAACCAGTCTCCTTCCTGAGACCATTATGGTGGTTGGACATTTACATCATGTCCATACGTACATGAAATAGTTGGAACAAAGGAATTTGGAATTTTTTTCCCAAGAATGAAGCAGAGTGGAGCAGCAGCACATTCTCTTCCTGATATCAATTGATTTCCTCTGATTTCCCCATCAATCAAGCAGGGTGTTTCATTGTGGCCTCAAAGAGGAAGATAAATCAAGTAACTATGTTCATTTCAGTTGTTGTAAAAAGATGTATATAACAAATGTGACCTGAAAGAATTTTAACTTGGTAATTTTATTTATATAGCACATTTTCAGCAACACAGCAGGTTCAGTTTGCCGCCCACATTCTAATACTCAAATAGTGTCGGAAAGACCAGGAGCTTCTTAAAGTGACAGAGGCCCAATTTTAAGGCGTTACATTGACAAGTTAAGTTTCTTTTAAGTAATATTTGATATATATAAATACCATTTTTATAACAACTGAAGATAACATGGTTGCTTGATTGTGCTGCAAAATGGTTCTACATTACTGGAAAATACATAATGAGTAAATATCTCCTGCATTTTTCCATGTTAAACAAAGTAATCCTAAAGAAATAAATACTCTGGACATTGAAAGATTTATTATACAGGCAAATTACAGAGTTTTAACATAAACTTTAAGTGGATTTTTTTTTAAAATACATTTTCACATGCATCTCCCCAAAATGTATTTATTTCATGTTACAGCCAGTTTTATCACACTCCTTATATTTAAGCTCATTGGATTGTTGTTGTTCTCACAAAGCCTTTATAAAGACATCTGGTTCAGTAGGCGGAGGCCGCTAACACCACCCCTCCCTTTCCAGGCTCCACCTGCAGAGCCGCCCCATCTAAAATTGATTATGGTGACATTTACTATTCATAGGAAAGGTTACCACGGTAACCCTGTGCTGTGCTGCATGTTTGAGTGGAGAATTACTCCCAAACAAATCGCCAGATTGTTCGCTGAACAACCGGCTGAATGACAAATTGGTTGTGTAATTAGGAATAATACACACGTCTTGAAATTGCCTGAGGTCATTATCATGTCTCTTTCGCTGGTTATATATTTACCTGGCATGTTGAGTGTTTTGAGTGTTGCCATTATAACTTTTCACAAGCAAAACAAACAAGGAGAAACTTATGAATTAAAGCCCTAATCGGACAGTTTGCATTCAGATTAGACTCTTTTGAACTTTTCGTTTTGAAGCGCTTAATATCCCCCAGAAAAACGGATAAGCCTTCAGCTGCTGTCATTCAGAAAAATTTTCTTTCCTAAGGTGTTTCAACATGTGTATGTTCAATATCAACTTTATCGGCACTGAAAATTCAAGTAATACAAATAAGTAGCAAAAACTGAAAACAAGAACTTTTACTGTTTTTTGTTTTTCGTCAAATTCAATTTACACCAATACATTTGGACCCACACATAGACATATCACATCATCTGGTGTACATTAAATAAGAAATGAAATTAAAATCATGCATGAATAAACTCTGTTGTGTAAGATACATTAGATCAAATAAAATAATGTTCAAGCAGATTACTGGAAGTAGCACATGGCAATGTTTATTTTTGAACCCTCTTCAAAAATAAAGAAGAGGGTTCTTTATTTGCTCACCTCTCTTGTGCACAGCAAGACTCCACCAACGGTGACTTGTTATATTTCCTTTACCTTCAGTTTTACAACCAAACAGCTTTCAACACATAGGAACGATCTTAAATCTAGAGGTTCAATTATTTCTTTGTCTGGAACACCACAGTTTACGTGATAAGTCACTAAAAGCAAACGATACCAACGTTTATATCAAATATAATAATTCAGCCACTGACCAAGCGTTCATAATCTATCAGCCAATCAGAGGAGACGTTGGCGTCTCATTCAGGCGATTGGAGCGACAAGCCCCGCCCATGTGTGAACATATTGGGAAAATTGTGGTTGGTGATTTTACAGAAGAATCATTCCACAGGCTGGAATGACACGCAGCTTTTTTATGAACTGCGTGATGCTGTGAGAGTAATTTCCGTGTGCGTTACTTTTCCACAACTTTCTTCATGGAAAAGTTCAATAATGATAGCAGACATGAAAGTCTTTCAGGAGCAAACAGAGGGTCTCATGGGGTGTCCTTACTTTTTACACGCCCACACATTTCATTTGGCTTCCCTGGGGAACGTTAGCAGGTTGTAAGGTCTCAGGTGCCACAGGGCGGATTAAATTAAAGCTGCTGATATGATAATTTTACTCTTTAAGAATCACAGGCTGTTCCTCATCTGATTACCAACATGTAGCCACTCCCTGGTTTGTGGGGAGAGAGGGGAGGATCCAGCTCAGTGATCTGATTGTTACATTTTCTACTTTTAACCATTCTGGTTCTTTTTTTTTTTTTTTTGCTCTGGAAGAAGAGAAATCAAAAACTCACAAGGAAGTATTTGTTCCTCAGCTTTGTTTCTCTTGTTGAAGTTCACATCTGGATCATAACACGAATAAATTAAAAAATCCAAAATAGGTCTGATCAGTTCAAGAGGTAAAATTCAGAACGTAAATAATTAACCCAGCATTTCTGACTAGTTCAGTTCAGTTAATTGAGTTTAAAATGAACTAACTGACTCTCAAAGAGAGAAATATACAATTCTGGTCATTAAAAACAAAGTTCCAAAAGACAAGTTTTGAAGTCGGGGTTTTGCACATTTCAGTAAAAGAAACAATCAGAAAGTATCATTTTCTTTTTACAACAACACAGCGGTTCAATATCTGCAGATTCGGCTATTTGCTGATTTTTCTCTGAACACGACTCCGAATTATTGGCGAGAAATTCGTCCACACACAAATTTTCTTCATAGAGCATAACTAAAATATTTAAAAGAAAATGCATCTTATGCAAGACACAGTGCTTCTCAACACACTATTGGCAGGCGCTTTCAAAGCAGCCAATTCAGGAGTGCTATTTTATATCCTTGGTGCTGATTGGCTGCCGCCCCAAGAGAGCGAGATAAGAAAAACCAGTCATTAGCTTCTCCGTTAGCACTAAGACAGTTTCCACTGTAATTATTAATGCATATTAAGGTATATTTGGTGTTCAACTATTAAAACAAGCATTTTTAGAGGATTGGGGGTTAGAGAGTCAAGTATTTGTGGATTTCAGTTTCTGTTCATGCAGAACTGAAATAGCCGTGCGCACAGGTGTACAATTTCTCCTCCATGCAATATATTTGTTGCACATTTATGAAATGTTTATTTTGAAAGCAGATCTTTTGTAAAAAATTAAGCGAAAAATTTCAACCTCAGTTCGAGTTGAAATAATTACATGTCCTGCTTAAGCCACTGAAACAGCAGCAATTACAGCTTGGCAGATGTCTCTTCATTTGATGTTTTTTTTCTCTCTCTTTCTCTCTCTCTCTCTCTCTCTCTTCCTCTCCCTCTCACTCCACAGTTCCAGTCACGGCGTCGTGCTTGGCAGCTCTGATTCTAATACAGTGGTGTTTTTGCCGTGTGGGCGTCCGACTGGAAGGCTGCGAGGCCTCGCAAGGAGACAAAGCTCCTTCCTGGCGGCTGTCCATGACGCGAGAACCCTTCATAAGAACCAAACACACCGCATCTCGCCGCTCTTTAACTCAGCCGACGCGCGTTCCAAGCGTTTCGCCACATTTGTTCGTCAGCCCGAACTTTCAGGAAACCTTCGCCTTTGTTGGACTTCATTCGTTTTTGTCTGAAACACTTAAGGTTCATTAACCAGTTTCAGGACCCGACCAGAACCCCTCAGTGTAAATCACCTTGAGAAATAATGAGATTTGGTTATATATAAGCAGGCTTCAATGCCGAAAAATGATCAGATGGTACAAGCCATACATGTCATACAAATGGAACAGATAAGGAGTTACATTCAGGGTCCAGCGCAGGGGCCACACTTTGCTCACCTTATGGATGGAACCAAGTGAGGCAAAGACTGTAGCGCATGTTTAGCATTTTATTCTTTTCTGTAATCTGTATCCTCCAAAGGTTCGTCTGATCAGTTTCAGTCTGTCTGTGTATGCCTGGAGTCTGTCGTGCAAAAACATGGTCGTGTGAGCTGTGGCGTGTCAGCAGATTAAAAAGTAGACTAAAAGAGACAGAGGAAAAGACAGAATCTATCTTCGTGCGTCGCCTCGTGTATTGTCGACGTTGGGGGAAAATGTTTTTAAGCAGCAGAGTTTGTTCTGCGTGACGACAGAATCGTCTGAGGCTGAGTTTCTAATTTTACAACTGAGCTTTGCTTTGTACCGGCGCATTCACACCTGTCCTGTTAAGTCCACTGTAGTTGAACCCAAGACGGTTCGGTTTGTCCAGGGAGGTGAGAACACACGACTTGACTCTGAATGGACTAAGAAAGCGAACTCTGGTCCGGCTACAAACCTAGAAACGAACTCTGGTGCATATGAACACCAAGCGGTCCGGACACCACTCTGAAAGGAGGAGGTGAACTGCAGCCCAGGGGATTCTGGGTAAATACAACCAAAACAAATGCGAGAGTCTAATGCCAGAGGGAGAATCACCTTTTACAAAAAAAAAAAAAAGAGAAATCTTACAAAATTGAAAGAAATAGCAAGAATATAAATAAGCCATTCATGTTTTGTCACAATATGAAATGAACCCTGTTGAAAAATGAATTTGATGGGAAGTTCATAATAGAACTAAAACAAGTTTCCTTGCAAATCACACAACCAATAGTTGCCCTGTTTTAGTCACTAACAGAATCTAAATTGTTTGCTCAGCGACTGTCACAAACATAAACATCTTGAACTTCCCCTAACATGCAGCTTCAGATAAATGGAATATTAGATCATTTTAACTTTCTTCTTTTTTGCAATTCTCATGAGCTTTTCTTAATTGGCAAATGGAGTCTGAAATGTTTAGCAATTCACTTTTCCGATAGTAATCGATTTTTTATGTTTCCGTTGTGTTCGGTTTCACATTTATGATTTTTTTCTCTCTTTTTTTTTTTTTTTTTTTAAATTAAATTCGTACCAGGATTTGCCCCTTTGAATTTGTTCCGCACACAAACTGACCTGAGCACATTGAACCCCACAGGCTCAGCGTCGGGCCGCTTCACGGCGAACTTCCGGGGACCGAGCTGAGAGAGGCGTTTGAAGCCCGTGGGAGATGAAAGTGCTGGCACGGCGCACTTTGACATCATCAAAACACAACTCCGCTCGCGACGCTCGGCGGCTCTAATGGCTTTGTTAAAAAGGTACTTTTAAATCCACGCATTTACAAGCAGCAGGAGCATTATTGTCTGAGTGTTCCTCGTGGCAGGAGCCCGCGTGAATGAATTCCACGTAATGAAACAGGAGAGCAGCCAAAGGATGATGATGATGATGCTGGTCGTTTCAGGATAACGTTCGTGGAAACTAATGCGTTTTTTTCTTTTTTCGTTTTTTTTATAGCTTTAGTCAAAACTACCGTCAGTTAATTAAACACAAGTGGGCAGGAAATGAAGCTGCCACTGAACCGTCAGAGGCCTGGCAAATGCAGGAGAGTGGAGCTTTCAGCAGGGTGGGAATTTACAGTGTTAGGATGTTTGAGAAGGAAGTTAAATGGACAGAGATCCATTTTCTGGAGAGTAGGGGGTAAATTACAACGTCGTCACTTTTTGTTCTTTGCACACCTCTTGTCCCGGATGTCTTTACCGTGTGAGGACAGACGGTGGAAACGTTCCCTCAATGAAATCAACTTTATCTATTTACAGGTTCTTTAGGCCATGTCTGAAGGACTGGTTTCAGCAGTGTTGGGCCTTCTCACCAGTCCCAAACACTGTCACTAACATATTAACTACATACATTATAACATTTATTCCATTAAATATTAGTCTACTCCAACAAGACTGAGATTCAATGAACAACTGCTACATTTTCTTAGGAAATTGTAATAAACTGACTAAAGGAGGAATAATGTAAAAAAAACAAAACAAAACAGCAAAAATCACTCAGAATCTCGGCAAAACATACAGAAAACATTGAACTTAGCTCAACTTGATCTCGCCTCTGCTGATCAGTAACGTTTTCTTAACTGTAGCCACACCAGCAAACGTAAAAGCTATGAATATGTAAAACGTGACTCGACTTGTCCGTCTGAAGAGGAGAGGAAAGAGCAAGTGTCCTTTTCTCAGAAAAACAGCTTGTGACATTTGAGAGATAATTGACGCTGCGTTCTCCTTTCCCCCTCGTTGCCTCCTTCCCCGCAGCTCTTCGTTCTCCCGGCGGTGACCCCGCTCGCTGCGATGGAGTGCACTTCACAGGGTTGTCATCAGAAAAGGTCAGATTCCGAGAGCGAGCGGGGCGCGGGGACGAAGGAAGACGGGAGATCTTGGCCATCCATCTCGCTGTCTGGATCAAGACACCGCGCTGACCTTTAGCAGTGGATCAGCCTCAACAAGCCATCAGAGAGCATGTGGGAGCCGCATTTGTGTTGACTGTTCATCTGCATGTGTGTGCGACACGGAGAGACGGAGAACCTTATTCCCTTTCTTTTGACGTTTGGGCAGCAACAAATGTCAGGTAAACAAACATGAATCCAGTCCCAATAGAAAGTTGTTGGTTTTTTTTTTTGGTTTTTTTTTAGATTGGTTGTTACAGAATTGATGTCCTTTATTGGACAAATGTTGTGAAGTGATTTGAAAGGATTGTCCACTTCTCCTGACTTTTCACAGATTTCTTACACCCGCCCTGATCGACCCTCTGCAGGAACAGTTCGCTCCAGACGTTTACTCCAGCTGCAGGCTGGCACAAATTCCTGTTTACTGCAGGAATAAAAAGTTCAGTATGTAACTTTCATAAAAAAAAATAAAAAAAACATTTTTCTTTTTACATATTTGTTGAGCTGTCACCATGTCTTGACAGTCTGTTGTTATGAGTTAGATCATCTGTGAAGAGGTGGATCTCCTCCACCTCCTCCCTGAGCTGCAGCTGCCGTCTTGGAATCGATATGATACCAAATAAGTTCAGAACTCATTCACCTCCCTAAATAAATCTGATCACCTCCATTTTCAAACATACTTTTTAAAAGCCCATCTAGGAACAAGTGCTGCGAATCGGCTGATGCTCCTGCACTATGATGCAAACATGGGACTGCTGCTTTGTGCACCGCCGTGAAAATCCAACATTTCCAGGATGTGATTACTAGACATATTTCATGTGAGTACATAAATGTGTGGAAAAGCCTTTTTGTTGTTGATGTTGTTTTGCTTTTTCCCTTTATCTGTGATGCACTCGCAGAGGTTAAGACTAACTTGCAAAAAAAAAAAAAATACAGAGTAAAGAACATTAATCAATCTTAGGTGTTACAGAGTTGATGCTTTGGATTGTCACACACAAGTAGGCAGCTTGTTGTAAGAGGTCAGAAGGTCAAGCACTGTCTAACTGAATGATCTATTATCCCAGATTAATAGATAATTGTCTCTTTTTATTTCCAGTAAATTCTCCTCCTGATGTCTCCAAAACTTTACACATTAGCGTCTGCCGCCATGCTATGCTATGCGTTAGCATTTCACGTTCCCATCTTTGAGACAAATAATCATCAGAACCATTTTCCCATCAGAGCCTGGTCTGCACACAGGCCATCTGTCCGCCGTCTCCCCGTCCGTCTGAGATGAGTCTGGCAGAGTTTCGCTCAGACCTGCTGGAACGTCTCGCCCCCTGAGAACAGCTTCAGCCCCCGGCTCCGCTCCACTGAGTGACAACCATTTTCCAACGCCCCCGAGCCCGTGCAGCTATTGATTAGAGTCGTGTGGCATTTTCTTAAGCGGTACCGCCTGAGGGCTCAAAGGTCACACGCCTCAAACAACGATTGGCTGCCTGGACTGTACAATACTAGGACTTTCTCACCGTCCGTGTGTTTTTGTATTTTCTTCAAATGTTCTTAGCATTTTTTTTTTCAAATCCGACACGTCGGACTCATGATACTCTAGCAGTTCGAACGAAATGCTGAGTCACGCGTAAATAATCCTTCAGAAGCACAAAGCGTTTTGGTGGCTGTCGTTTTGGACGCCCTCACCTGGAGGGCTGTCTGAACCAATCAGCTGTCAGATATTCTCCCAACAGTCCCATCTTTGTCAAGTCCAGTCATTACATAACTTTGAACAGCTGCGCTGCAAACTGACACTCTGCTGTCTTTTAGCACACAGCTCCAGCTTTCACCAGCACTGAACTGCCGCTACAGTGTTTCATTGTTGCTCAGCCTCGCAGCTGAATGGAAGAGCAGCGTGCATGGAGCCAGCAGCCGCAGCGGCGCATGCTAACGTGGACGGCTCTCAGTAATACTCCACTGGATTTAATAACTCTCTCTTTTGCCATCACTTGCATATATGACTCTCACAGTGTGACATTACTTCTTTTATACGCATTTGAGGCCATGCAGAAAATCTAAATTTATCATTCACCAGTCAGACTGCAGAGCTTAGATGTTTTGTTGCGCGTGCAGCCCGGGTTTCTTTTTTTTTTTTTTTGAGGCTTTAGCTATTCGTGATTATGTCACTCTGTATAATAAATGTCTGTTTTGTTTAAGGCCGTGAAGCGGCTCTTTAAAAGAGGAACCCAGACACTTTTAAGTGTCCGAGTCTGTCAGACAGGAGCCTGTCGCCTCCATCTTCAGGGTAACCCAGTTTTAAGGGCAACAGCCCAAAGATCCAGATTCAGAAAGATGAGCACAGCAACGAAAAATACGAGCTCGACTTTACTTTTGAAATCTATGACAGGAATGTTGATTCCCTCGGAAAATAAACAATTCACTTTAGGATAAATAGCTTGATTGACTGATTTAAAAAAAAAAAAAAATTCAGATTAAATTAACTACTTTACATTCACCTGGTGTTTTTTTTGTTTGTTTTAAATGCCCATTTTAATCAAATAAATTTGCCCTTTAAGTCGGAAATAGAAAAGCAAATTTATTGGTTACAGGAAAAAAAAATGAGAAAAAACAACAAAACAGAAAAAAAATACCAATATATAAATTTTTGTGTAGATTGATACAAATATATTTGTATATATCGTTATATACATATGTTTGTGTATTTGTATATGTCTATACAGACATGAATATATATTTATACATGTCATTGCCGAATTTATATTATTGCTAGATTTTTTTTGATCATGTGTTTTTTCTCCAAAATGTTTAAAAGCAGATTAACAACTATTATTTGTCATAGACATTAAGTAAATGAACCGTTGTTTTGGGGGGTAAGGGGAGAGAAACGTTCCGTCTAATTCCACCGGATCAACACTCACATTCATTCAACAACCACTGAGGGGAGACAGAATTTACATATAGAATTTATTACAGAATGGCATAACATCAAATAAAAGACATACTTATCTCCAAAGCTATCATTCGAAGTCAATAGTGAGACCAAAATCACCATGTTTTCACCACAGCAGTTACCACGCAACAACAATTGTCATTTTTTTATCTTAAGAGTGTAAAACCGCACAAAATACAGCAGCTACCATAAGTAATAATATGGCACACAAGAGCTAAATACTTCATAAAGCATTTAGAGACATCGGCCCTCGCCAGATGTGCTGATGATGATGATGATGATGATGATGATGATGATGATGATGGGCATCTGGACGAAGAGGGCTTGGAGCCAGAGGATTAAAATTTAAACTACAAATATGGACGAATAGCCAGAGTCTAATTAGAAGAAAAGTCTTTGTATTTATTGCTGCCTGGAGTTATTGCATTTTTTTATATATATATCTATATATTTGTTTTGAAGCAAACAACTTTACAGTTTACCTACTTTTAAGCAGAGAGATGGAAACTAGATGAACATAATATTGGTTCCCCAGAAGTAAAATCTTTTAATCTGTAAGACATAAATAAGAATAAAAAGTGACTCAGCTGTCCGGTTCCAGGCCCAACAGGCTGTCGTTTAAAAATCTGCTTGTCAGCCGTCCTGCCATATTTCACCTTCCTGTTAGGTTCTGTCCTCATGAGGCTCTCTGCTGTTCAGCTCTGCAGAGTAACAGTGACTTTCATGCGGTTCTGTTCAGTTTGACTCCTGCATCTCGACCCCTGAAGCCTCTTCATTCTCTCCGGCACTCGACTTCTCCTCACCTGCAACAAACACAGAGAGGATTTTGTTTCGGACAACGCAGAACGTCCTCCTTCTAAAACTTTCGTTGGCTTCCTCAAAATTATTCACAATTCTTTTTACATCTTCACACTCTTAAGGAATAATCAAGCTCCATCATGTATATGAGACTGTTTCGGATGTTCCCACAAGAACACTTGGCTCTCAGTAGCTGTGTTTCCGTTGAACATTTGACATTTTGGAAATAAATTTCCTCAATGGAAATGCATAAATTAAAAAAAAAACAAAACACATTTTTCAATAAAAGGTTTTTGCACTAGCATGAGGCGTTCTTGTTTTTGTTTTTTTGTTTTTTTCTTTAGTCGTATCAAAGTTGGTTTATTTCTCAAGACAATTTTTTCCCCATTACACAAGTCACATGATGGACAACCTCATGTTACTACTGGTGGAAACCACAAAGAAGAAGACGACAGGAAGTGGTTGGAGGAACTTGACGCAGCATTTTCTCTTCATGAACAAACGTTCCCACGTGGTTTCAATGGAAATGTTGCAATAATGATATTGTGTATTTTCCACATTAGCTGAAAAAAGACAAAGTTTGGTGCTCATTTGTAAAGGTGTCCAGATTTACTGGAGGTATTTTTAAGGCTCCGTTAAACAGGTTTAAAGCCGTTCTGATAAAGCTGGTGGAGTGGTTCAGGTCTCTGTAGTTATGCTGCTATAGGGCAGAACAACCTGACCACTTTTCTTTATGCTCCTGCCTCCTGCTGCTCTCCATTTATGTTTTTATTTACAACTGTCGCTTTCATAACCGCCGTGCTCTTTCTGTACTTCCTCACTCAGAGCTGTGGTCGCTGTGTTTAGCCGGGTCACCTTCCTGGAGGGGCTGCCGGCTGAGCTGAGCGTCAAATACAAGATGGCCACCAGCCCAGCCTCTGCGTGCCGCTCACCTGCGGTTTGATCGCCAGCTCTCCGTCTCTCACTTTGGGCGTCTGGGGATCCGGGATCGTCTGGCGGCCAGCGGAGCTCGCCGCTCTCCACCTCGGCCGCATCCATCGGCTCCACCACAATGGAGGGAAGCCTCTTGGACAGCTTCGGAAACCTCTCGTGTGTTTCTGGGAAGATCTGTTCAAAACTTATGTAAGGTAACCGGCAGGTTTGTGAGAGTTCGGGGAATTAAGACGACCTCATTCCAGCGTCAAATTTGAGGTCAACAACGTGGCAAAAATCTGGTGCGTACAAACCAGACATGGAAAGGTAAACGATGAAAATACCGCTAATTATCTCATAGCATTTTAAATCATTGTTTTACAATCATTTAGAAAGGCTAAGGCTATTTCAGTTGCTAACATTCTACAGATGTGACTTTTTCTTTACGTTTGTACAAACGCACTAAAGCCGTGTTTTCATTGAAATTCATATAATGGCGCAAATTGATTTTTATGCTTTTCATAAGTTCTGTTTGAAGCTATACTTTTCAGTCTCTCTGGCTGAACTTGTTCAAACTGCCTGTTTTGCTCCCAGGCAAATAAAGACACAACAACTGTCATAGGAGACAGAGAAGCTCTGACCTACTTCCTGTTTTCACTGGTATCGGCCTGGACCAAAAACAGCCTGTCCTCATTTACTCCGTCACCCAGCGATGTTTTGAAGCCTTTCTAGCGAGTCCTGCGTGGGGCTGTGAGGTGTGAGGAGCGCTGGTGGGAGTAATCGAGTGTGACAAGGTGCAGGCAGCGGCTGAACGAGAAACCACAGCAGACCCGGCTCCGCCGTGTGACCGGCGGAAACGGATTCAAAATGCAATCAAAGGCGAGCGCTTCCTTCCCCAACCAAAAGAAATGGAGGACAAATTGTTTCGACCGCAGAAACCATGACGGTGTGAACATGTTTCAGTCTGAATTAAACCTGTGCAGGGTGGTGGACCTGCTGGAAGTTCAGTCTCCATCCTAGTCTCAAGTCCTTTTCTTTAAAGGCTCTAATAGATTTTCTGGGGCTTCGGTACGGGGTCCGATTCGTTTTCATACCGGCTCTACTGCACAGAATACAAGCCTCATATTCTTTCAAATATTTTAGACGTGCTCAACAAAAAAATTCATCAAAATGGCGAAAAGTCAAATTTTCCACAAACAATCTGGAGTTTCATCACACAGAGAGGACACGAGTACCGAAAACCTATCAGATCCACTGTATTTATTTCACTGCGATACATCAAATGAAACTTTTTATTATTATTGTAGCTAATGAAATGGAAAACACACAAAGAAGGATACTGAGTCCTGATCTCCTGCTGCTCCTCCGCTGAAGTCCTCCGTCCCAGGTTCCAAGGAGTTCATAACATCAGCCATCCTGAAAAAAGAGGGGACAAAAAAAAAAAACATACTGCACATCATCAGTGATTAATCACATATTCATGTTTCTGCACTCAGCCTGTGTCGAGTGACGGGATCTGCGTCCGAGGCCTGCGCGGCTTTCGAATCAGTTTAGGATACTTTTCATTTTATTCGCTGCTGTTACTCAGGAGTCATTTTGACATTGTTATTCACGAGCCTCCTCAGGAAAGGCCTGGATTAATAGGTGGCCTTGATTGGCTGACAACAATGGCCAATTATTGCCAACGGTCCCACACGCGCCACAGGAGCGACGGGAGGTGGTCAATCAGCGGCGCAGGATTGTGGAGCAACAACAGCCGGCTGCCAGCTTGAAGAGCTAAAGCGGGCGTTAGCATGTAGCAGCCTGAGCTCCAGGGTTTCCATGGCGCCTCGCTGCTTATATGCTGAAACGGTGAACAACAAAAAAACAGGTCCTCCAAGTGGGAGAAGCAAACTGAAAGACCAAAAAGGCTTGATTCTAAATCTGTGTGTTTTGTTGCCTTTTTTGGCACCTCGGCTGCAGGTGGGAAACTTTTCAGCAAATAAAGAGCAGAATATGAATCTGTGGCTTTCTGCCACGTGAGAACAAAACATTAACGGGCCTGGTGGCAGCGCGGACCCGGCACACGATGAAAATACCTCAGACAAAAAGATCCTGACCTGCTGATCACTTAACGTTGAACAGGAATAGAAAAACGCGACGAAGTCGGGTTTGAAGACAATGGGAAACGTCCACGTGTCTTCACCAAGACCAAGAATGAGTAAAAATAAAACTAAAGACAAGCTGTAAATGTTTAATAAAAAACAACACAGGATTTTAGATGAACCAGAGCCAAACATGGACAAGCAGCTTTCAGCTTCTATGTCCACACGTCTAGAATAAACTTCCAGAAAACTGCAAAACTGCCAAAACGCTTTAAATCCAGGCCTGAAAAGCCGCCCGTTCACAGCTGCTTCTGGTTCATGAAACCTCACTCAACATGTTTGATATGGACACGCTTGATGATTTTGATGATGGCTTTTGAAATGTAACGTTCACTGCTTGTTTCCTCCACAAACAAACTTGTCTTGATGCATCGAGACGCGAAACTCAAACTTGTTCTGATGAGAGGGAAATTTCAAGCCGTCCGCCTTGACCAATCCGATCCAGTGGTCCTTAAAACCTCCAGAGTAACAGCAGCCACCAAATATAGATAAGATAAAGTCGTTTTAATTATATAGCACATATTCAGCAACAAGGCCATTCAAAGGGATTCACATGAATTTCTTCCATTCTCCACATCAGAATCCTGCTGGATTCCTCTCCTGCCCACCAACATCATCCTGACCCCGTGACCTTGTTCTGGTTTGTTTACAAAAAATTTAAAAAAATGGAAAAAGAAGACATGCCTGCTCTCCCATCACGCTGCTTAATGAACGCCTCTGTTAAACGGATATTAATAAAACACTTAACCGTCCTTCCAGAAAACAGCAGACAATAACAGCGTGGCCTTTCGCGCGACAAGTTACCAGAGACCCCACTTTGCGACAATCAGACAAGAAGTTGCTGTTGCCATGGGGACGAGCGATTGAGATTTAATGCCTCTGATTGTCTGAGTGGTGCACTTTGCTCGGACGCGCGAGGCCGAGGGCTGATTTGGGGGTATTCATGTGTGCCGCGACGCCGCAATTACCGCCGCCAGGACGGGACCGCGTTGCTCTGAGACTTTCTTTGTGAAACCTGGAATTGCGTCTGCCCTTCATCGCCATCATCATCTCTCGGCGAGGGAAACAATACAGCTTTTATTCCTCATCAGAGGCCGGCATTGTTCGGCCGGGGGGAGGGAGTCGGCGCGGCCGGCTCTCCGCTCCGCCGCTCAGGAGGCAGCAAACACACAGGCTGGGGCAGAGCTCCAAGTCCGATCGTGTTTCTGCAAAGCGAAGCAGACTCAAGAATTGAAATGTTCAGGCCAAGCATGACACGGAAGACGACTGGTTCCTTCTCTTTCTGGGTTCTTTTGGGGGGGAGAGGGAGGAGAGAGGGTTTGTGCTCACAGGAAGCCACTTCTGTTGCGCCTCAGCAGAGACGGGAAATGTGAAAACACTTTTCTGCTCACCTTTTGGACCAGGCCGCATTCCAGCAGCCAGAGCTTTAAGGGCTCGCTGAATTTCAGTTTAGGCAAATGAATGTGCTTTGTGGATCCTGCTGGAACGTTTCAGTATAGCTCTAGTAGTTCTATTGCACTTTTGGTTTTCAGACAGCAAAACTGATGACCAAAGTATGAAACTATCAGGGCAGAGAGAGGACACAACACAAGCCTTAAGAGCTTGGAGTGAACCTGGCTAAAGGAGGCTTAACCAAAGAAACATCAAATGATGGAGTTTCTGTTCTAAGATTTAGAACATGAAACAACAATAAACTAAAGAAAAGAAGAACTTATTCTTCATCATTTTATGTCAGCTCCACTGTAAGAAGAAATGTAGAGTGATAGATCGAGGATCTACGGCACTTTGATGCAAATCAATCCACTCGCAAAATGTTTCATTTGGCAAAAAGGGTTGTGATGTTTGATGCACCTGGTTGTTTTAAATTAGTGTTCACACCACCTGTCCTCACTTGCTTAATTGATTACCTTGTTGTAGCTCTCATTATATCTTCCCTCCCCGCCCCACTGTGGCAGTGTCGCCGGATGGCCGCAGTTCCCCGTATTCTCAAGTCCAAAACTTGACACATCTGTGAGGTCAAATAAATAACATGCTGCAAAACAGACAGCCAGTCTGCTGACAAGTTCACACAGTGCAGAGTGTGTCAGGAGCCTCTTCTTCCATTCACTGCACACATTAAGTTCCCACGGTGATGCACCCCCAGCCCACTGCTGCTAAGAACAAGCTAACACTTTTTTGGTCTTGCTTAAAAAGAAAGAAAAAAAATGTGAGACAGTCATTGTGTCTAAATAAAGTATGGTTTTCAAATTACAGTTGATGATTCATAATACCAGCCAGGTGTTCACATTATGAGCGACAAATGAAATTGATGGTATTAGTAGTCGCTAGACATGAGCCAGCTGTTCGTCTCAGTTACATCACGGCCCTACAGAACTCTTCAGCCGAACCTCATCAAGCAAATAGTCGTATCCTCCCAGCTATTGCACTGTCAATGTCCCTGCAGGTGAGCAGCGGACAAAAAGTGTAGTCACCAAGTAAGACAGCAGGAAATAAAACACCCTTGGTCGGTACACGACTTCGGTCTGACACTTGAGATCGGGGCGGAAGGGCCGTGCCTACAGGTATCTGGGGCGAGAAGGCCAAATCTCCAAAGATGCTAAGTGACGAAGGAGCTGGGTCACCAAGAAGCGTGAGAATTGTTTTGGTTTGGTAGTTCATCTGTTCAGTTTCTGCCACAGGATCCAGACGGGACCAGAGCAACTCGACACAAACGCACATCGTCTTCCAGAAGAGAGCCGCCATCCTTTGCAGCCAATATATTCTTTGTCCGACTGCATGGACTTGATTGCGATGTTGGTACCGTGACCTTTCAGGACAAATACACCGTTGAACGCCTAATAATAAAAAAGGATTCAAACAAGAATTAGCAAGAGTGTGACTGGATATATTTTTGCTATATATGATTATGAGACTGTCACAGCATGAAAAACTGGACTAAAATAAAACTTTTTCTTTGAGTTTTCGTGGTAACAGACTCTGTGTTGGAAATGACCTCTTTTTATCTGAAACCGCATCATGATAATTATATTTATTTGTTCAAATCACCAAAATTTAACACACAGCAAAAGTAAACTCACTACATTTCCTACCCAGCAATACCTGAATGTCCTTGCAAGGTGTTTCTCCAAACTCTGCAAGTATTTTTCAAACACATTTTAAACAAAATATGCTAAAACTTATATATATATATATATATATATATATATATATATATATATATATATATATATATATATATATATATATATAAAGTTGTTCTGACATAGCCCATGGTCATCTGCTACTGACATGGTGAAGATAGCATGCTAACGCTAACTGTCGTCTTAAAACAACCTCAGTAAGAAAAATGGCTACTGCTAGCCACATGGGCGCCTTAATGATTGCATTTATTTAAATATGTCGTTGTGACACCAGATCTGATGAGTAAACGACAAGGCGACGACGAACGAAGCAAGAAAAGTCTCTAAATCTCTTAAACGCCGAGTCACAGATCCAAGGTTGGAGCCAGAAGCTTCTGATCTCTGAGTGAATTATCAACCATTTTATACAGTTTTCAAACTGAAGAGCGCGGTCTAGCGCTTTCCAGAAAATCACCCACAGTCTTACTCTTAATCCTCACATTTTGCTTTTCAAAACACAAAAAAAAAAACAAAAAAAAAACAGAACACATCCACACAGTTTGTCCTCTTTCCTGAGCCCATCAGCAGATTTAACACGGTGGAGACTTTTTAAGCGGAGAGCCTTTTGGGCTTTTCGGCAGCCAGTTGCTTTCACAACTTTTCTTTGGCAGATCCAGAGCGTTGAGGGGATACTATGAAAACGCCTCCTCCACTCTCTCTTACATCACTGAGGCTGCAATTCGAACCCGTTCAGCTTAGCAGCTAAAGGGAAAGTTCCTCATTTTTAAAGTCGGGTTCAGTCAAAGCAGGCAGTGTCTTGGTTTGCAATAGATAACACTCATGTTTCTCTTAAAGCGGTAGAACGTTACGGCTTTACGAAACCTTCAGGATATTCACATGCCTGCAGTCGTTTATTCACACAAAACCCAAGGATTATTTTTAAATGGATCCGCCCGTGATCGTCCTGAATAAACACAAAATCCAGATTTCGTGTTCCGATTTCTTTTATTAAGGGAAATGCCTTCCAAACCAACCTGGTCTAATGTGAAATCAGAACTGCTCTCTCAGCCTGGTGTCTGATTGTCCCAGCTTTGACAACAACAACAACAACAACAACAACTGCCATCAGGCGTTTCAAATGTCTGGCAAAGAGTCTTTCACGTCGCTGAGGAGGAACAGTGGCCCAGTCGTCTGCTCCGTTGTTTTAATTCAGTCACACTGGAGGGTTTATGAGAAGCCAACTGTGCTTCAGCATCAGCGTTTAACCGGACATTATCACCAGAGAGCAACAATTCACGGTTCAAACAATTAATACAAACTATGCAGGTCCTGAACAGAACAGAAAAGCAGTCCCAGACCATAACACCGCCACCGCTGTGTTTCACTGTCAACAATGGTCTTTGTCTGACATCCTGTGTAGGTTTTGTTGTCAGGTGTGACATGTTGCAAAAAGTTCCAACTTCGTTCCAACACTTCGTAGACTATTTTGTCGAAACTCTTCAGGTTCACTGAAGTATTTATTTTGAAAACGGGAAAATGTTCTTCAACTTTCTCAGCTTTGGTTTTTTAACTCGCTCATGAATCCCAATTTTAACCCTTTTTGTTTCCTTTTTTCGTTGGTGAATTTGACTTTATGAGTTTATTTGGGTAGAGACAAGAGTCCAGTAGGAATAGATACTGATGACTCACTGTCTGTCCCCAGTGAGGCGTATAGATATCAATAAAAACGTGATACTATACAAGGTTCAAAATGCAAAACAGATAGTGGAACTCACTGTCACTTCACTTCATGTTGTTACACCGGATCAGCTTACATGATTTCTCTTTCCTATGCTTCTCAGCTTTCCAGAAAACGAAATGTTGCGAATCACAACCATAGTAATAATTTAGTTCTTTTGGAAATCTCCATAACATGGTTATTCTATACCATAAGAGTTTGGTTCTGATGCTTCTGCATAAATAACAGCTCACCGCAAACATGTGGCTGCAACAATAAATTATTTGTTCTTTTTATTTTGGGAGTTCCGTAAACGGTCGATACTCACATGAGAAAGCGATCATATCCACCAATCTCGTCTTCCTCTGCAGAGGTCTAAAAATCGCCCACGGTCTCCTGCTGCTCTGCCGTGAGGGCCCCGCTCACCAGGTCACACCTGGTGACACCTTTACTAGATATAGTAACTTTTGTCGCTTCACTCAGCAACTTTTCAGTTAAAAAAAAAATATAAAAATTGGCTAAATTGGCCAATCATTGGAATCGACGAGGTCAGACACCGATCGGCCAGACAACTGCCAATCGGTGCGTCCGTCATGAATCGCCTGAATGTTTCTGGGATTGGAAGTGAGTGAAAAAGTAGAAACCGACTTCAATCGTGGCCAGTTTTGGACCGGGCCAAACAAGCTGGATTTTTACTAAATGAAGACACCAACAGAGTTTGAGTAGAGTAAGATCCAATAAGTGAAGGAGACACTTTATTAATGTCCAAACGTCCACTAGGTAGGAAGGACAGTCACACAACTCTACACACACTCACCAATAGCAGCGATTTAAAGAGACATGTCAACCTGACAGTCGTGTTTCCAGACTGACAGAGGAAGCAGGAGCACTGAAAAAATAAATAAATACATAAAAATGAGAAATTAATACAAATAAAAACTATCCAGAGACAATCTGCCAAGAGGAAGTAACACTTTAACTGCACTCTGCCTTTCAGTGCGATCTAATTTCAAGAATGCAGAACTGTTCCTTTAAAACAGAAACTCCATCTCAAAATGACACTTTTTCCCCCTAAATCCTGTGAGATTCGGGGCCCGACAAAGAAAATGTCTTCGCTGCGCCCAGAAACAGGAGCTGTGACCCGCCTGGCCGCCTCCCCCGCTGTCCTCCAGCTGGAGTCCAGTTTGATTGTTGTCCCAGTTCACCAGTCCCCTGATATCTCAGCGGCACAGAAGCTTAGATTTCTGCACGGCGTTGCGCGTAACTTGGAACAAATCAAAAACGTTACATAAATGTCTAGACCGGCTGTTTCAGCACAAGTTTGAACTGACCCTGTACAACAGGTAGAGGGACATCCACTGCATGAGGAAACACTTAGAAATGTCCACAAAAAAAAAAATAATAATAATAATATTATTATTTTGTTTCTTGTTTTTCATTTTTCAATAAAGTATTAAAATGAGTTTGAAGAGTAATGCTATTTATATTCATTTATTTATTTATTTATTTTGCTTCTGTCTTGATGGGAAGAAGAAACTCTCCTACCTGATCCAGAGTCTCAGAGCTGGAAGGTCTCCCTCCTCCGCTGCCTCATCACACTGATGCTGCTGCCGACCAGGCTGCAGCTGCTGCTGCTGCTGCGGCTGCGGCTGTTGATGATGATGATGATGATGATGATGATGATGATGATGATGATGATGATGATGATGTGGGCGACAGGCGGAGGAGCGGACAAGGTTCTCTGTGAAGTTGCCGCTCGTACGAAAGTGTTTCGAGTCTGCGCAGTGGAGCGCGGCCGGTGCTGCCTTCACTGAATACGGTAAAGGTGGGGATTCTTGCAGTCAGGCGTAAATCTTTGCGCGTTTCCTCCCCCCGCCCTCTTTCCCCCTCGCCTCGTGAGGGCGACGACTCACTGACCGGATTGGTCGCATGATCGTTTACATGAAATTCGCAACACGTAAGTTAAATGCGTAAATCTGCGTTTAATTGCTTGTTCGTTTGTTGAACACAACTAAAATGAGAAATACATACGTAATTAATATTAGATTTTCTTAGTTCGGATTTTATTCCTTATGACGCCATGTTTTCTACATTTATCTGTTCCTGTATTTTGAAGTAATTTAGGTCCAATTCAGTGAATAATGTCATTTCTGAAACGCTACCACTGCATTAAACACATCACGCAGATTTATCACACACTGATGGATTGTTGAAAGCCTGCAATTCAGAACACAAGATTAGAATATAAAATAGTGCATCAAATCATTAAATAAAACATATTTAAAATAGAAATGTGGCCTTAATAAAAGCCAGATTTGATTATTTTTAGTGCTATTTTCAAATGGTACTTTTAATAGGACAAATCATGACGTCCACTTAAAATATAACTTGGGCAGCAGTTGTTAGCGATTATTTTCATTTATTACATTTTAAACTAATAAAAATCTAATAAATTATCTATTTAAAATTAAAAATAGAAATTTATTTAAACATATTCAACAAATTATTCACACATAGCCTTGTCGCTGTGCTGAGATAGACTTTTTATCAGACTTTTTTTTTTTCATGTGATATTCCATATTTGTAAGGGAAGTAGTTTTGATAACTCTGTAACATGGGACTTTCATAAGTTGTTGCAGATGCGCTGAAAAGTCTAAACACACCTGTTAAAATTCTGGATTTTCAGATTTTCTAAACATTTTTTAGATTTCTCATGATGTAAAATGAGAAAAATGTCATCATCCAGGCAGAGCTGGAGCTGCTGCTCCTCTGAATCAACTTTAAGAAAGTTCTGCCTGTCGTTGTTAATGATCTGATCCAAATAGTAACTCGTCTCTCATCAGCCGTTTTCCCCCAGGCTTTGAAAACAGCAGTTATCAAACCACCCATAAAAAAGAAACAATCTGGACAAATCACCACTGCAGAGTCACAGGTCGACCTCTGACCTCCCACTCATCAGCAAAGTTACTGAAAAAGTGTGCAGGGGAGATGGTGTTACAGGAAGTTGCTGTTGCATCCAACAGTCTGTGGAAAAACATGAGTAAGCAGCCACATTCCCACAGCTGGTCTGAAGAGCAAAAATCATTAGAACTTTTCTTGGTCACTGTTTAATTTGGTGGTTTTACAGTTTTTGGTAACAGGTGCGTGATAACTTTCCCAATTTTGATTCAATTTAAATGTTTAAATCTGAACATGTGAACTTATTTTATGCTTTTCCATGTGATTGGATTCCTTCGTCACTGACAGACTTACACTAGAGTAAAAAAAAAAAACACTGTAATGATGAGGAAGTAGTCATAGTTGGACTACAGCAGGAAACCAATGAGCACGTTTTTTTTTTTTCAAAGAATATGAACTGTGTCTCCCTCTAGTGGAATTTCTTTGCAGTTACAGTTCCTGAAGATGGGCGCAAAGATGGAGCTTGTGCTTTGTCTTCCACATTAACTGGCCCTTTCATATACTGCTATTGAAGTAGCATAATCTATCAAAATAAATGTCACAAAAATCCATTAAGACTATGAGTCTTTATGCATAGCATAAATGCAAAACAACAGTCAGTTAAATAACTGCAATAATGTTCTGAAACTACAGATCAGAAGATTTTCTTTTTTTCTAGATGACAACAATTTAAACTCGAGGTTTAAATTTCCCTCAAGTTTTTACATCTATTATAAGAGATTCATTTATATCTAAGATTTCTCTTTCAGAAAGAAAAGAAGAAAGACGATCAATCAGCAAACTTGGAAAAAGTGTCATGTTCCTTTTTATGTTATTTATTGCGTATGACTTTGTAAATACATTCAGTTATATTATAGCCTATCAGGATAAAAACAAGGGCAGTGACCAAAAAAATAACATGGTTTCCAAAAGCTATTTACATGGCTGGGTCAGTAACTCTCCTACTAAAGGAAGATATACTTAACAGTTCTAGTGCACATCATAGTAAAGTAGCTTCTGCACAGTGAGTTGTTGCCAGTGTAATTGCAGCAGGGCACTTTAAGAGTTCTACAATAAACATTTCACTTCAGCCTTGCAATGGTATTGTTTCTTTACACATCCACTGTAGCCACAGTATATAGATAATTCCTGTACATTTGCTCTTTTTTTTTTTTACTTGTATATAATTTTCTTTGCTGTAAATATTTTTCTGCTTAAAGCGCTAACTGTGAACATTCTCTGGAATATCAGCAACGTTGTCTCTCTCTCTCTCTGTCTGTAGTTATCATCCTGCAAAATAATTAACTTGAACAGATTTTAAAAGCACAAACTGTCAGAAAATATTTCACACAGTGTCTCAGAACAAAAATTCATAACCCTCAAAGTTTTTCATAAAATCTCAATACATTGTTTGGTTGTGATGTGATTAACACAAAGTCGCACTGAATTAAAGTGGGAGGAGGAAAACAATGCATTTTTACAACTTTTTTTTTTCTTCGAATAAAATATTTGTATTATTCAGAGGAGCAGCCTAATGTACAGGCAAACTAAGCCACTGCTTAGGTCACCCAAACCTCTAGGAGCCTCCATAACGTTTCAATCTTAACACACTCCAAAAAGATCAGACTTCCACCAGGTGTTTGCTAAATGCTGTTGTCTAGTCTGAAGGAGCTGATCTCATAGGAGGAGCTGCATCTTATAGGTGGCACCAGGTTCCCCCAGGAGTAGTTGCCATGGAGTTTAATTCGTCAAGCCAACAATCCAGGCATGTTTTTTGATGAGGGGTAACATTTTAACATGACGTTAAGCTCAAAAAAAGTTTATTTTAAACAATACTGCCCTTTAATGGTTCCAGAAGAATCCTGCTGTGGGGATGCTATTCTTCAGGGAGGACAGTCCAAATAAGAATTTGTGGAAAGGGTTAAAGGTTAAGGTTCACAGAATAGTGAGGGGTGTGTGTTAACACACATATAACAATTTCCAGATTTTCCTTTCAGAATATTCACTTAATTTAAATACCATGCATTGTTTTCCCACCATTTTGGGATCCAAAAGCATCTTGTAACTTCATCAATGCTGTAGTTATAATGTGAAGAAATGTGATGATGTTTGGGGTATCAATGCTTTTGCAAGGCACTGTGTATGCTAGCATGAATCAAACATTGTTTACTATAAAGCAAACACATATTATGCAAAGAGGAGAATCATTTAACCAGCTTATTAACATCTTGACCACAATATAAATGTAACAGTCATTTGCTACAGCGGTGCATTTCTATAAAGCTCAATAAGCATGCAACTCCACATCACATTGCCATGGTGACACCTGGATGCTAACAAAGAACTTTCAGTGATTGGTATGTTAGATTGATTGGTCCCTCATCCAGATGCCATTTTGTTTTGAGCTTCAGGCGGTGGAACTCTATGCCCTTCTTTTGTGGCGAACTATAACAAGGAGTTGTATCTTTAAGCACAAATTCAAATTTTTCTTTCACTTCTCAGCCTCATCAAAGAACCTCATTTTCTCAGTGTGCACAGAGTCTTTGAGACGTTGAATAGATGACGCTGTCTCTCCCGAGATGGGCTCTGTGGGGCCAAATATATGGGTGATTTGTTTGGTTATAACCACAGTCTCCTTGTTCTCACTTCTTTCGGTTGTTTCTTGGACTAAGTGTTTGACTGTCCTCATGGCACTTCGAGCGTCTTGGACCGTCCACGATGGCGCTTCATCTCCCTCCGACTGCAAAGCAAAGCCTTCCTCTGATTGGACTTGGACAGCAGACAGAATCTTGGCATGCTGTGACTCAGGAGTAGGCTGTATGTTTGATGTAATGATGTGTATTTTTCCCGATGTTAGTCTTACTGTATCTTCAGAAGAAGATGAAACACCAGAAGACAAAATAGTGATCTTCTCCGGCAAGCTGGGCACATCTGTGATCAGCTCAGTCCTTGTGGTGGAAGTCATGATGTCACTGTGCATCTCTTCAAATCCAGCCCCCGCGCTTTCGTCAGAGTACTTGACCGTCACCTTGGTTGGGGACGGTATGAATGGGCCAACAGGCTCACTTGTGATTGTAGAGCTTACATCAGCAAAAGCATCTGATGACTGGACAGAAAGGGTGGGACTTACTTCCTCGTCCTTGGATCCCCCTACTGGGCTGCTGTCTTTTACTTGTTCTGCTTTGTCAGGAATCTTTTGTTGTTCTGTTGGGGAAGACAGGCCAAACTTCGGGAATTTAAACCAGCTCGAGCTCTCCGGACTTTTGGCGGTATCGTGCTTGGTTTTTGCCGATGTATGCATTGTGGTGGCTTCGCCTGGCTCATGAGATTCCTTTGAGGTTTCAATGTCTTGATCAACTTTGTCCACTTTTCGAACGTCAAAGTCAACATCAATCGACTTCAGAATGTCACCAAATGATGTTAAAGTCAGTTTTGGTGATAGATTTTCTTCTTCTGGCGCAGTCTTCATTTCCAGTTGATCTTCATTGTTTTCATACTCAAAGTGAACGGATTCATCTTCAGGTTTGGATCTTGAAAGACCCAGTCGTGGTATTTTAAAGGTAGGTAGTTTGAATTTACTTGGAGATCCTTGAACAGCACTATCACTTTCTATGTTTAGGGTTTCTTGATCCTTTTCTTCTGATTTGGGGGCATCTGATTTAAAATCAATCTTTGGACCTTTGATGAGAACAGTGGCACCCTCCCGCAGCTGACTTCCATCTTCTTCAGCTGTTTTATCTGAAATGTGCGTCTCTGTTGTTACCTCGTAAGACGCACTGCCAAATCTTGGCATTTTCAGAGTTGGCATTTTAAATTTTTTGGACTTGACTTCAGCCTCAGAACTTGTCACTTCAAAAGTAGTTAGGATGTTTTTGTCTTCCTCTGCATAGAGTTTGATCTCTGTTTTCATATCGGTTTCATAATTTTCGACTTCTGTTCCGTGATCTGGAAGCTCAGCTTTTATTTCAGTCTCTTTCAAGCTAGGCTTTGAAAATGAAAACCTGGGAAGTGAAAACTTGCTTTTCTTTAAGCCTGGGTCAAGTTCTGGAGCTGGGACCATTGACGATTCTTTCACATCAACATCTGAGATTTTGGTCTCCACTGACGTGACACCAGCTTTTGGAGTTTCCATGTTGACATCGACGTCAGGGGCTTGGCCACCAGTTCTTGAAAACGAGATGCTAGGAAAAGTCCAATTTAGCCGTTTGACTTTACCTTCAAGTTCAACTTCGCCTTTTACCTCAGCACTTGGTGACTGGACTTCGTGTTTCTTTAGTTCTCCTGCTTTAACATTCAAATCTTCTGGATCAGTATCAACATGAAGGTCCACATCACCCCTTTTCTCTTTGGTCATTTTAGGTATTTCCATACTGACATGTGGGGTTACGACTCCAAATTTTGGTAATGTAATTTTAGGCATTTTAACTTCTGATGTAGTGTTGATATCAGCTTTGATCTCTGGAGACTTAACGTCCATTTGCACTGAAGGTTGTTCCACATTTGCATTGGAAAATTGAACTTCAGCTTTGACTTCTGGTGCTGTGACATCTACATCTGCCTTGGGTAAGTTAATGTCGGTATCCGGTCCTTTGGATTGTGATAATGAAAAACCGAGATTCGGAAGTTTAAATTTACTTCCTTTTCTGTCATCATCACTTTCTGAATTCCTTAGATCCACAGATGGACCCTTAATCTTAATGCTTGGTTCTTCTGTTGTAACTGTGAGAACTTCCTCCAAAGTAGTACTTTCACCTTTCACTGTTTTGACATCTTGTACTTGTTTGTTTGAACTTTGGGTAGCAAGGCCAAATTTTGGCAACTTGAATGTTGGCATTTTAAATTTGGATGGCGATCCATCAGTGTCCTTTGACACAACCGTTATTTCAGGCGCCTTGGTTTCTGTTGCAGTGACAGTGATTTTAGGTTCACCATCTTCCTCATCTTTCTCCAAAGGACCTTCTTCCGTAGAGCTTTGAGAAGTAAGACCAAATTTTGGTAACTTGAATGTAGGCATTTTAAATTTGGATGGCGATCCATCAGTTTTAATTTCAGGTCCTTTCATTTCTATCGTAGTAGATGTTTTTATCAGATTCTCGTCATCAGGGAATTTGACTTCAGCTTTTACTTCTGGCAATGTAATATCTACTTCTGTCTTTGACAACCCTAAATCACTGCCAGTCCCTTTAGCCTCTGTCGCAGAAAAACCTAGACTTGGCAACTTAAACTTTTTTCCTTTTTCTTCACGATCAATTCCTTCAGTTTTGAGCTCTAATGATGGACCCTTCATTTCAATGGTTGGTGCTTCTGTGGTAACTACAATAACCTCTTCTGAAGTTGTGATTTTACCTTCTACTGGTTTTACACCTTTGTCTAATGGAGGTACTTCTCCAGCAGAGGTTTGAGTAGCAAGCCCAAATTTTGGTAACTTGAAATTTGGCATTTTAAATTTGGAGGGTGATCCTTCTGTAGTCTTTTTTGTGTCTTTGGTTTCAAGTGCTTTAGTTTCCACTTCAACAGAAGATTTGTTGCTTGGAAGTTTGACCTCAGTTTTTACCTCTGGTACTTTGACATCTACATCTGTCCTTACGCTCAAATCAGTCTCTCGTTCTTTGGCTTGAGGTACTGAAAAACTCAGACTTGGCAGTTTGAACTTCCTTCCTGTTCCTTCAAGATCACTTCCTTCAGTGCTTAAATCTACTGATGTCCCCTTAATTTCAATGCTTGGTCCTTCTGTGGTAACTGTAAGTACCTCCTCTAAGCCTGTGGTTTCACCTCCACTGATTTTGACATCTTTGTCAAAAGAAGGTACTTCTTCAGTGGAACTTTGAGTGGCAAGCCTAAATTTGGGTAATTTAAAAGTTGGCATTTTAAACTTGGGTGTTGATCCTTCAATGTCCTTTGCTTCAACTTGAAATTCAGGTCCTTTACATTCTATTTCTGTTTCTATTCTTTTCAGTTCATCATCAGGAAATTTGACTTCAGCTTTGAGTTCCGGTTGTGTAACATCTACTCCTGTCTTCAAGCTTAAATCTGTGTCCGGCACTTTGGCCTGCGTAGCAGAAAATCCAAGACTAGGCAACTTAAACCTTTTTCCTTTTCCTTCACGTTCACTTCCCTCTTTTTTTGACTCTATGGATAAATCCCCAATTTCAACACTTGGTCCTTCTGCACTAACTACAATGACCTCCTCTGACATTGTCATTTCTCCTCCAGTTATCTTGAGATCTTTGTCCAAAGGAGGCAGTTCTGCTGTGGAACTCTGAGCAGAAAGCCCAAATTTTGGCATCTTGAAAGTCGGCATTTTAAACTTGGATGGTGAGCCCTCTGTTTCTATTCTTGCACCTTTGAATTCTGGAGCTTTAGCTTCCACTTCAATGGATTTGCTAAGCTTTTCTGCAGGGATTATGATTTCGGTTTTGACTTCTGGTACTGTAACATCAACTTCTGTTGTGGGTAAGGTAAAGTCAACTTCTGTTGTGGGTAAGGTGATGTCAGTATCAGGACCTTTGGTTTGCGATGCTGAAAAACCAAGATTTGGCAGTTTAAACTTTCTTCCTCTTCCTTCACTTTCAGTTCCTGCAGTTTTTAAAGCTACTGATGGAGCCTTAATGTCAATGGTTGGTGCTTCTAGACTTCCTGCGAGAATCTCTCCAGAAGTGGTAATTTCACCTTCTCCTGTTTTGAAATCTTTGTCCAAAGGAGGCAGTTCTGCTGTGGAACTCTGAGCAGAAAGCCCAAATTTCGGCATCTTGAAAGTTGGCATCTTAAACTTGGATGGTGAGCCTTCTGTGTCCTTTCTTGTACCTTTAAATTCTGGAGCTTTAGCTTCCACTTCAAAAGATTTGTTAAACTTTTCTTCAGGGAGTTTGATTTCTGTTTTGACTTCTGGTACTGTAACATCAACTTTTGTTGTGGGTAAGGTAATGTCAACTTCTGTTGTGGGTAAGCTAATGTCAACATCTGTTGTGGGTAAGGTAATGTCAGTATCAGGTCCTTTGGTTTGCGATGCTGAAAAACCAAGATTTGGCAGTTTAAACTTTCTTCCTATTCCTTCACTTTCAGTTCCTGTAGTTTTTAAAGCTACTGATGGAGCCTTAATGTCAATGGTTGGTGCTTCTAGACTTCCTACGAGAATCTCTCCAGAAGTGGTAATTTCACCTTCTCCTGTTTTGAGATCTTTGTCCAAAGGAGGCAGTTCTGCTGTGGAACTCTGAGCAGAAAGCCCAAATTTCGGCATCTTGAAAGTTGGCATCTTAAACTTGGATGGTGAGCCTTCTGTGTCCTTTCTTGTACCTTTAAATTCTGGAGCTTTAGCTTCCACTTCAAAAGATTTGTTTAACTTTTCTTCAGGGAGTTTGATTTCCGTTTTGACTTGGGGTACTGTAACATCTACATCGGTTGTGGGTAAGGTAATGTCAACATCTGTTGTGAGTAAGGTAATGTCAGTATCAGGACCTTTGGTTTGCGATGCTGAAAAACCAAGATTTGGCAGTTTAAACTTTCTTCCTCTTCCTTCACTTTCAGTTCCTGTAGTTTTTAAAGCTACTGATGGAGCCTTAATGTCAATGGTTGGTGCTTCTAGACTTCCTAAGAGAATTTCTCCAGAAGTGGTAATTTCACCTTCTCCTGTTTTGAGATCTTTGTCCAAAGGAGGCAGTTCTGCTGTGGAACTCTGAGCAGAAAGCCCAAATTTGGGCATCTTGAAAGTCGGCATCTTAAACTTGGATGGTGAGCCTTCTGTGTCCTTTCTTGTACCTTTAAATTCTGGAGCTTTAGCTTCCACTTCAAAAGATTTGTTAAACTTTTCTTCAGGGAGTTTGATTTCTGTTTTGACTTCTGGTACTGTAACATCTACATCGGTTGTGGGTAAGGCAATGTCAACATCTGTTGTGGGTAAGGCAATGTCAACATCTGTTGTGGGTAAGGTAATGTCAGTATCAGGTCCTTTGGTTTGCGATGCTGAAAAACCAAGATTTGGCAGTTTAAACTTTCTTCCTCTTCCTTCACTTTCAGTTCCTGTAGTTTTTAAAGCTACTGATGGAGCCTTAATGTCAATGGTTGGTGCTTCTAGACTTCCTACGAGAATCTCTCCAGAAGTGGTAATTTCACCTTCTCCTGTTTTGAGATCTTTGTCCAAAGGAGGCAGTTCTGCTGTGGAACTCTGAGCAGAAAGCCCAAATTTTGGCATCTTGAAAGTCGGCATCTTAAACTTGGACGGTGAGCCTTCTGTGTCCTTTCTTGTACCTTTAAATTCTGGGGCTTTGGCTTCCACTTCAAAAGATTTGTTAAACTTTTCTTCAGGGAGTTTGATTTCTGTTTTGACTTCTGGTACTGTAACATCAACTTCTGTTGTGGGTAAGGTAATGTCTACATCGGTTGTGGGTAAGGTAATGTCTACATCTGTTGTGGGTAAGGTAATGTCAGTATCGTGACCTTTGGTTTGCGATGCTGAAAAACCAAGATTTGGCAGTTTAAACTTTCTTCCTCTTCCTTCACTCTCAGTTCCTGCAGTTTTTAAAGCTACTGATGGAGCCTTAATGTCAATGGTTGGTGCTTCTAGGCTTGTTGAAAGAATCTCTCCAGACGTTTCACCATCTCCTGTTTTGAAATCTTTGTCCAGAGGAGGCTCTTCAGTAGAACTTTGAACAGAAAGCCCAAGTTTTGGTAACTTGAATGTCGGCATCTTAAATTTGGATGGTGACCCTTCTTTTTCTTTTTTTGGCACTTTGATTTGTGGAGCTGTAGCTGCCACTCCAATGGGGTATTTGTTTATGTCATCACTCGAAAGTGCAACTTCAGTTTTACTTTCAAGAAGATGTGTATCGACATCAATTTTTGAGAGGTCAGAGCTAGGTGCAACAATGGTAACTTCAAGAACCTCATCAGGAATGTCCTTATCAATGTCAACTCCTTGTGCATTTTTGTCGAAAGTGCCCAGTCCTAATTTTGGTAATTTGACAGTTGGCATACTAAATTTTGATGGGGATGGTTCCACATCTGGTGCCTCAAAATTTGTATCAGGTATTTTTATGTCAGACTCTACATTCTTCTTTCCTTCAGGTCCTTTGACTTTTGGCATTGTGATTCCAAATTTTGGCATTTTGAATCTGCCTCCTTGTCCTTCAACTGTAGGTTGAGTTTGCATTTCCGGTTTTCCAACTTCCACTTTTCCAGAAGATATCAAGATTTCTGCTTTTCCCAGACTAACATCTGCTGTAGGAATTGAGACGTCTACCTTAGTTTTATTGTCCACTTTGCCTCCTGCCTCCATGACATCCGTGTCTTTACCTGAGAGTCCAAATTGAAACTCCGGTCCTTTAATTTTGGGCATTTTTATTCCAATCTTTGACAGCTTCATCTTTTCTTCTTGTCCGTCAAGGTGATTCTCAACCTTCATGGTCGGGATCTCCAGCTCTGGTGTCTCATTAAGGACAACGGGAGATGAAAAGTTGATTTTTTCTCCATCAACTTGCGACAGCCTGACTTCTGCTTTAGCATCAGAAAATGGTACTGTGATTTCAGGTTTCGATGCTGAGTACCCAACATCTTGCTGAACTCCAATCTGGGGAAATTTGCCCTTCATCCTGATACCAGGTTCTTCATGCTCAGCATCAATGAGTTTTATTTCAGTGTCACCTTTAAACAATGTGACATCAACATCAACCTTTTGGGATTGGGTTGTATCCGTTTCAGAACCCTTTAGTTTTGGGAGTGCTATTCCAAATTTTGGAATTTTGAACTTACTTGCTCTTCCGTCAATTTCAGGTGCTTTCATTTTTACATCACTGTCTGGTATGGTAGCATCAATACCAGCACCGTCTTCCAATGTGAGTGTTTCAGACGCTTCGCTTACCTCACCGCTAAGGTTTGGAGGAGCAGCTCCGAATCTGGAGATTTTAAAAGGGGACATTTTGAATTTTGACGACGATCCTTCAACATCCTTTGTTTCAATTTTAATTCCAGGAGCTCTAACATCTAGTTTTGTTGATGATCCAGTTCTGTCAACCTCAAGATCTTTGATTTCTCCTTTAACTTCAGGCAGTGTCAGATCTTTGCCTTTCTTCGACAGGCTTGAATCTGACTCATGCGTTGTAACTTTTGGCAGTGCAATTCCCAACTGGGGCATTTTGATCTTGTGTCCTTTCGCTTCACCTTCCTTCTGCACTGTTTTGATTTTCAAATCAGACTTTTCTATTCCCTTCTGTTCTTCTGACTTAACACTATCTTTGTTCACATCTGTTCTTGAACCTTCAGTGAGTTTGATCTCAGATTTAGCCTCTGGCAGGGTAACCTCTGCATCTTTCTGTGACAAGCTTATCTCAGGACCTGCTAATTTTGTTGTTTTGACTCCAAACTTTGGGATTTTGATTTTGCCTCCTTGGACGTGTTCACCCTTGGACTGCAAAGGTTTAACTTCTCCAGGTTTTTCTAACTGCATCTTTTGCTTCAGAAAATATACATTTCCCTTCCCAGGAGTAACTTCTGTCTTATATGCTTCTGGGAGTTTACCTGCAGCTTTGCCTTGTGCATCTTTCTTTGACAAACTCAAGTCAAATTCTGGGCCTTTGATTTTTGGCATTTTAATCCCAAACTTTGTAAATTTGCTTGCTTCCCAGTCAAGCTCGCCTTCAGTTTCAGTTGGCTTTATTTCCACTTGAGGTTTTTCTGCTCTGCCATTTCTTTCGGAGCGTCTGAGCTCTTGAGGACCGTATCGCTCTCTGGGCCTCCTGGGATCAGCCCTCCTTCAGCCAGTGCTTCTGTGTGAGCTGTGTCTTTCTTAGATGTCTTAATATCAACTGTTGTTCCTTTGATTTTGGGCACTGAGATGTCCAGGTTTGGCCACTTAAATGTACTCTTTCCATCTCCGTCTAGAGGTTTTGTCGTCCCTTCGGCAGAGATATCCTCTTTTCCACTGGGTGTGCCTGAAGGAGACAATCTAACTTTGGACAGCTTATTTCTTTCATCTTCGGGTTTATCAGATGTTTCTTTACTTTCTAAAGAAAAGGCAAGTGTTGTCTTTGTGTCAGAACTTGCATTAAAACTTGCCAGGCCACCAACCTTTTTGACCGACTCGTCCGTTGAGTCAATGTACTCAATACCATCAAGTTCAGGCATTTTGACTTTACATATGACTGCTCCGGTTTGTCTTTCATCTTTCCTTGTTTCCGTTGTTAGCTCTTTTTCCTGACTGAAGCTTGGTTTCTGCATGTCAATCCCAATATAAGGCAGTCTTCTGCTTTTTGCTGCCATGCCAAAGCTAGGCATTGTTATCTTTGGCCTAGTGGACATCTTCAGCTCTTCTTTTGTTGTTGCTTTTCCGTTTGTTTCCTCTTCACTTTTGCACTTTGTTGGGATGGTATTGTCTTCCGTTTGAGAGTTCTTAAAATCAGACCTGTTGTCAGTCAAAAAGATGGTTTTGGAGATTTCTGAAGATGCCGTTGTGTCAGATCTTGTCAGATGTTCTTCTGGTTTTGGTTTTATGACTTTTGTGGGCGTTTTTACAGATATTCTTTGTGCGTTAGCATCTATGACAGTTATTTCTTCCGGGATAGGCACTCCAGATATATCCAGTTGAGGCAGCTTAAATCCAGGTAATTTAGAAACGGCTTCTTTCACACTATCAACATCAATAGACATTTGCACTGCTTCAGCCCGGCTTTCTTTGCTGCGCTTTTTATAATCAGCCGCGGTTGTTTTCACAGACATGTCCTCCATTCCTGGAATCTCGATGTCTTCACGTTTGGGAAGCTGCGTTGTGGAAACGCGGCCGGTTATAGTTTTGGGTTCTTGATCGTTCACCTTTTCCATTTCTTCTGCATTAGCAACATTGCTCATGTCTAATTCAGGCTGCTTATGTTTTGGACTGGACTTTTTGGCTTGCTTCTGTTTCGTCTCCTTTCCTTTCTGTGTTTTGTCATCGCTTTTTTTGGGAGATTTCCTCATCGATATGTCAAGTTCCACCTTCGGTAAACTTATCTGCGATGTAATGGATTTGGATGAGACGAGCTTTGAACTCTCTCCGCCTTGGCTTTTGTTATCTACGCCGACCGTAGACTGATCTCCCAGCAATTTGGTTTTTGACTCAGAGCTTGAGATAGCGGCAGATTTTCCTGCTTCGGGAAGATCTTCCGTGTCAACACTTGCTCCGAGAGTCTTAAGCCTTTTGGGAGAGGATTTTCCTTTCGCGTCTTTTTTGTGCGATCTATCCTTCCCCAGCATCTTCATTTTTAATTCTGACCTCTCTTTCTTCTTTTTTTTCTTGTCTGAGGATTTTGGAGCTCCAGACTGGCCCTCCTGATCGCCCAGCGCTACATTTGGATCTGTGGTTTTCAAAGTGACATCTTCTCTGGCGAGTGCCACCTGGTGCTGAAGTGGGTCAGACTCCATCGCTTCCCCTGCCTGTTCATTGGTCTCTGGTGTTTCTGCTATGGGGTATTCAGGGAACTCGGGCGAAAGTGTGTCTGATTCCTGCTTCTGCTGAACGTCACTACTCATCTGGCCAGATGTTGGAGCGTCCGTGTCCTGGTCTTCAGATGAACTTATGCGGCCTCTTCTTGTGAGGCCAGAGAGCTTTATTTTATGCTTCTTCTTTCCTTTCAGGGCATCCTGAGATTTTATAGGCGACTCTGTGTCACTTGTCGTCGGGCTGAGCTCAAGTTTTCTCTGCTCATCTGCTTCTGACGAACTGTGAGACCTGGTGAAACGAGATTTACGTCCTTTTCCAAAGGAGGGAAACTTTGGCCACGAGATGCGAGCGTCGCCGCGTCTTCTGGTTTTTCCCTGCTCCCTCATCTCTGTGGAGACGGCTTCGTCCTCCTGTTGAGCAGCGGAAGCATTAAATATCAAATGACGTTCGTGACAAAAAAGATATTAGCGGACGCAGTTTGAGAATAGTTACAGGGATAACGTCTGAATCGATGGCTGGTTCCGTCTCGGCGATGTCCGGTTGGCGTTTGAGGCAAAGCTTCAACTTGTAAGCCTGAGCATGCTCCAGAATCTGAATGGCGTCCTCATACGACATGTTGTCAAAATACACTGTGGCGCTCAGGATCTGATCTCCTACAAAAATCAAAAATAAAGAATCAACAAAGGGGGGGGGGGAGATCAGATCCTCTAAAGAAGAATTAACTTTCAATCTGTTGCAATGAGATAAGTGAAATCAGTGAAATCAGTGAAATCAGTGAAATCAGTGAATAAGGAATAACGTTTGGAGAAAGTCAGTGAAATTATAATTACTTAACTTCAATTAGATCATTGAAGCTTGTAACCTCAATTATCAAATTAATTTGTTGCACAAATCAACCTCACTGTTAATTTGTGTAACATTGAAGTTACATAAATTAATAATCATGTATATGTATTTAGTGCTCGTAATAAAATGAAAAAAAAAATAACCTTCTTTGACTTTTAAGCTTTTTGAAGCCGGTGACTCTGGGACTACTTTCTTTATGAAGATCCCCTCTTTCCCTCCTCCTCCATAAACCAGACCCTCTGCACATCCATCTTGGGCTGTGTTCACTATGACGCCACCTTCAGGACTGGGCGCTTCCTGCAGACACACCAGACACAAAGAGGACAGGCGTTCTTACTTAAAGTGCGCCATCGGCAGGTTCCCGTCTGCATGGACTCCTTCCTACATGTGAAGGGCGAACGGTGGGAACGCCAGACCTTCAATTTACTCATTTTTGGAGTGGAGGTCCTCTCGAAGATGGAGCCCAGGCCAGACTTTTTACCTTTGTTCCCAGCTTTGTGGTCTGCATCATGTTCATCGCACTGAGGAAAAGAGTGTTAGAAAGGCGTTGTTTGTTCAAATGCTGAAACATCAGTTTAGCCCACCATACATGCAGATATAGAAACAGAAAAGATGCCAGTTTCTATTACTATTATGTCTCCTAAGCTGCGGTATAAGTATCTCTGGTAGTATTATGGGCTGTTTCTGTGTTAAAGCTGTACAAGTTTGAAAGTGAAGCTCATAAAATAGGACTGCATGAGTACAACTGATCTACGTTTAGAAAACGTTGAAGTTATAAGTCAGGAAAGTCACTGGAATAAAAGGAATAAAAATATTCTCTGAAGAAAGCTGTACAGTTGTGGGAGAGATAAAAGCCCAAATAAATAGTTTGCTACTGCAGCTGGAACAGTTTCAAACACTTGGCAGCCATATTGGATTTTAAATTGGGGCGAGGTCTTGTTTTCAAGGCAACACTGGGACAATGAAATGAAAACGTTTTGGCGTCCCGTCGTCCCTGGCAGCAGCGTTTTGTACCTCTTTGCCGGCCGCCTCAGGATACTCCTGGACCGGGGATGATCCTTGAGGCCGGGGTCTCTCCCCCTCCGCAAACTGAGTCGGCTCTTCACATATCTGGGTGAACACAGTCAGTTAACGTGAAAACAAGGGTTGTTTCTGTCATTCGTACTGTGAGCGTACGTCACGTTTGTGAAGTAAGTTTAGATAAAGGTGCAGATTAGGGAAATAATCGTTATATTGGTCCCAGTGACTCACTGAATCGTCCTGTGTGGCAGGTTCTGGGGCTCGCAGTCGTCTCCCTGCTGAACAAAAAAAAAAACACCAGGCAAAATGTTACCAGAAGAAATCTAATATCATGTTTAATGAACAAACCAACAAAATGTTTTTGTCACTTTGTTTCAGTTTGGTGGATTCATATCATTTGGCATTTACTCTAGGCTCATGCCTTTTCCCACAGCTGCTGCACGTTCAGATAATTATCTGCACCTGCTCTTGCATCATAACCTCCTGCTTTACTTTGACTGGTCCTGCCTCCAGCCTGCTCCCAAACCACCACGAGACACGGGGGGAAGTTTGGGAGCGCGGAATGTTTGACGTCGTTCCACCAACGGCACAAACCCAAACGTTTGCTCTTGATGCGCGGAAAACTGTAATGTGATAACGTTGAGTTAAAAAGGACGGAATTCCACGCAGCCTCACTCAGGATTTATGCAGAGGTTCAGACCGACACCGGAGCCGACGGTGAAACTATTTCGAGTTCTTCCTGGCAACGATTCCCTCAGGGAGCCGCTGCCTCCTCCCTCTGTTAAGTGATCCACTGTATTGATTCCCACATTAAACTTTGAAGCCTTGCAGGCTGGCTCCTCACGGCTGCCGAAAAGGACCTGCCTGATTATTGTCATCATTTTATTTTTATTTATTTATTTTTTTTTTTCTTACAATTGATCTTTGTGGACATAGTGAAACTCTGCACTTTTAGTCTGAACGGATGGTATTTGAACATGCAGCAGTCGATGGTTTCATTCCTGTTTCCCAATGTTTCAGATGCATTTATGACTGGACAAGTTGACTGATTAATTTAAACTAACCCACCTAATTTAAACTAACCCACCTAATTTAAACTAACCCACCTAATTTAAACTAACCCACCTCAAAAATATGTAACACAAACCAAAGCATGATAGAGAATACTTTACTAAAGAAAGAAAAAATCTTCCCAAGTGTTTTTGGTCGAGTTTCTAGTCAATATGTTTGAAATAAGGCAAAACTAAATCAGAAGTGACTTTTCAGCAAAATATGAGCTCAATAATTTCCGACTATTGATTAAAAAAGCATTAGTTCCATTGCTTGATGCTTTTCACTTACAAGATGAGAAAAAAAAACATTGTTTCCTGCATTTTAACTTGCTTTGAGACTGGTATTTTTTCAAAGCGCAACACCCACATTTTTTTTTTATTTTATTTTATTTTTTTTTGAATGCCTTGCTTGCTTTTCCAAATCAAAGTTTCATCTCCAGGCTTCAAGAAAACATGTCAGAGATAATAAATGGAAAGATATGTGCACTTATCTGAAGTACCTACTTGCAAAGCTGCAGTATTTGCAGATGTGGCTTTGCAGTTTATTCCCATCCCGCCCCTCCCACCCCGCCGCCTCACGCTAATGTATGTCATGTGGAGAAATCTTTCAGGTTGTGTAAGTGCATCAGAAGACAGCTAAGCCTGAATGCTAGCAGGTCAGAATGATGTCTTTTTCAGGTTGTGTTGTTGTCTTGAGTTCCAGGATATTACCAGCTCCTCTTCTTTGTGGCTTCTAATAAAAATGAACTTTTCAGACATTGTTGAAACACTGTGAATTCAGAGTAGCCACACCGCAGTCTTAACAGCTCAAAAGTTTCTTTTAAAAAAAAAAAACAACAAAAAGAAGCAAAAGAAAAGCAAAAAGAATCTGCAGCCGCCCACAGCGTAACGTTTAGAGGGGATTAAATGTATCTGCGGTTCAGAAGCAGCAGAATCCTCTTGTCAAAATCAAAGCTCACTTACCCACGGCTGCTGGCTGTGGAGCGCCTGGAGGCGAGCCGAGTGTTAACAAGAAGCCGTCTCTGTCTGTCCCCCAGCAGACCTTCACTGTGTGTGTCTGCCAGAGCGCAGGCAGGGTTCTGCTCGCCCTGAGATGCTGGGAGGCGGGACGCGTTCAGATCCCAGTCATACCTTGTGCCAAGTCGTGTCACATCCTGGTGTCGTTTGTCACCTGTGACAGTTTCCCGTTTTATTCTGGCCCAGAAATTGAAGTTTTCAAACGTGGCTGAAAATCATGTTGGCCGCATAAATATAAATGTATAGTTTGTGGCCTAATCGGTTTCGTTTGGATTTGCCAGCTATATTTGGACCAGTTTTGGACCAGCTATATTATTAAAATGTGTTCAGGTTTCTCTGAACGTGCAGCAACACGACCTGCAGCCATTTCTTTGACATCATTGCTTATGTCTCTCTGTCTCTGGCATCGTCTCAGAGACGATGATTACCAACAAATCAGCAAAACTCCTGCCTGTATGAAGGAGTCCACAGTGGGCCGTTATTGATGAACTAAGTGCATTAGACGTCTTTATTGAAACGATACACTATGGAGTATCGGTTTTGGATTCAAATCATCTCAGGATTTAGTGAAGACTGGATTATATTTATGACATTCTCAAATAAAAAATAAAAAAAAACTAGAAATGAAAAACGATGTACTTCCTTCTTCTGGTCCAGCGGCCATTGGGTGAGAGGCGGCCTACACGCTGAACAAGCCGTCAGTACGTTGACAGGCACACTGATATAGATGTAAGCGTATGAAAATAATGTTTCTCCCCAATAAACATGGACCTAAACCCAACAGAGGAAAAAAACAGACTCTTGACAATTGACTGCTGGACTGAAACTGCTCAGAGACGCAGTTGTGCTCTTGGGGACTTCAGTGACCAGCTGGGTCATCATCAATGACTTTAATCCAGAGGAAGGACCTCCTGCTGTGAATCACAGCTCAGACCTTCGATGGATTGTCCATCACAAGCATCATGTTGGAGCACAACATGGTCCATTTGACCGTGAGGCATCTCCAGGCCGGCGTGAGCTGAAATGATCAGATGACATGATGGCTGGAATTGGGAAACTAATTTCAAAATATTAGCATCTCACTCAATGTCAAAAATCGAAATTTCGCTCTTTACGAAGAACGTCTCTTCTTTTTCGAGTCTCTCATGTGAAAGTAGCGGGAAGCCTTCCTGGACATGAAGCTCATGTGTCACAACATGGTTTTATTATTTGCGTTCACTCCTCCTTGCAGAACGGACACGCCGGCTGATTTTAGTCGCTGCTGAAAGCAGCTTGTGCGCTCGGATCGGCGCTTGTGTGCGGCTTGCTCGGATCCAAACTTTAATGAGATTTAAGTGCAGAGGGGGGAAAGTAAATAGGATTTTCTGCGTAAATTGCAGGGACATGAGAGCACATGCTTTCAATCTATTAATCTGCTGCAAACTTGCAGTGAGTTTCATCACAGCTCTGGGATTTGTGTTTGAATTTGTCAGGGTCACCGTGACATGCGATGACCGGAGACGACGGGCGACCCGTGTCCACGACCTGCAGCAGTTTGTGACAATAAAACCAGAACAGAAAATCCTGCAGGTAAACTGCAATGAGAATAAAAGAGGCTTCGTGTAAAAACACTTACAAGCAAACGTTCTCCTCTATGTGGACAGGTGGCTTACATATCACCGCTTCCGGTTCATTTGTGAAGCATAACGGCTGGCGCTCTTTTTTCGTGATAGTTTAATTCACAAATAGAGAAAAACAAGCAGTTACTACATTTTAAGAGAAGCAGAGCAGGGTTTCTATTGCTGAAATTTAAAAATGTATCCAGATCTTTTGTTTTAACCGGTTTAATAACTCAGAGTCTCAGTCTGACTTTTTTCACTTGTATTTATGTTTTTGTTTTTTTTGTTTTTTTTTCTGTTTTCTCAGCAGCAATAACAGGAAACGGGATAAAAGGGTGTATCTGCATCTGTACTTGTGGCCTGCAGATGACCCCCGGGGCCACACTTTGGACACCCCTGAGTTAAGTAAACAGTGAGAACAGCTTTCTGGACCTGCAGCAGATGCCAGAAGAAACGACTGAACGGACTTTGACTTGACCTTGGACTTTCAAACTTATGGCAGATAACAGTTGGGACTAAAGTGCAGCCTTCTCTGTGTCCACCCTGACATCTCATCTGCTCCTTGTCTTTAGAAAACAAAGAATGTCCTCTTCAGTTTTCCTTTAAGATATAATATCCATCACCGTCAGAAAATAGGAAACAGACTTTGCAAAATCTGCAATCACAGGTGAATTTACTGCGCTGATGACATGTAGCATGTCATCCTGATGCTCTTTAAAACTATGAAATCATTGCGTTTTTTTTTGTTTTTGTTTTTTTACTTAATTAATGAAACTGGTAGCATATTAGCTGATGCCTAATTTTAAATGCCTTGAATCTGTGTCAAGGACAAAAAAATATCCTGATCAGGACATTTCTAATTAAAAGACACATTTCTGTAATTGAACTGCATAAAAGCTGTGAACAAATCACCTTATTACGGCATTAATGTTAGAAATGAAAGCGCGTTCGATTAAAGGGACTGACTGGAACACTGTCTGAACCAAACGCCAAAGAGACAAACCAGTCCAAAGCGCGTCACGTAAAACGAATCCCAGTTCAGTTTGGACTCAGTTCAGATCAAAATGAACCCAGTTCGTTCACATGTGCAATCCAAACATGGCCTCACCCGGCATGCAAAAAATAATTCTAATAAACCAGAGTTTAGAATAAGACAACAAAAGGTTTTTAAGTGAAATGAAATCGCACCGTTTCCCTGAGCGACGGTGAGGCAGCAGCAGAGAGGAACAGGAGGAGATCCGCTCAGAACCTTCAGACGACCGGACAAGGAAGTTGCTGAAAGTCATTTTTATTATTTACCATTATTTCATGTTTTTTCGTTTCTGCAGAAAAACGTTTTGTCTCTAAACATAAATGCTTTTCTCATATCGAACACTAGAGGGCATAGTTCACATAAAAATACAGCCATTCTCAAATCTCAATAATAATAATAATAATAATAATAATAATAAGGTCAATCTAATCATGGAAATGGTCTCAGTGACTTAAAGGTTAATAACTCTAACTTAACTCAGATGAATTTATACCTATGCTGAGCAGATATGGCGTGTTTCATTTCGGTCACTGAAAGACTCATGGGAAAAACACAAAGCTTGTTGAATGGAAACAAAAACAGCTAAAAGAGGCACAAAGTCACGAACTGGTGTGACGGGAAGCCGGACCAGAACCATATCAGCTGGAGGTAACGGCAACGTATTTTATGAAGGAAAGCAGAATGGATGATGGAAGTATAATTCCCATCAGGAAGCCTGGATAAATAATTCAGGAAAGTGTTAAAGCTGCACTCTGCAGCTCATGAGCAGGAATAAACCCATCCGAAGCCAAACGAGGGAGGAGAACTCCTGAGGAAAACAACGACAGGAGATGCATCTGTAGCTATGACGACGGGGTGCAAATAATTTTACATCGTTGTCCCCGCAGACGTGGGGTTCGTTTCAATGACTGTTTTGCTTCTGGTTTTTTTTCTACGCATGTTTACGTACAGACATATTGCCGTCGGTACTCTCCATGGTCGACTGAACCATGCCCTTCACTTGACCTTTGACTTGATTTTGCTTGACATTTATCTTTTCGGTTTCTTCATGCGTTTGAAAAGTTACATCATCAAAAGATAAGGAAAACAGTTTGGGTTATTTAATGTGTCAAGTGGAAAACAAAAATAGGGTTTGTTATTCTAAGTCATATTTACACCAGTTTAGTTATTCACTTATAAATGTCAGAGTTCTCAACTAAATATTTATTTAGAAATCTAAATATGTGTCTTGGAGCTAAATATTAGCTCAGACCTAACTATTTAGTTAGTTAGGATGCTAACTATTGAGCTCGGTGCTAACTGTTTGGTTTTTGGCTAAAAGTTTAGTTTCCAAACTAAATTTGGAGTCAAATATTTAGCTTAGAGCTAATTACCTGGTTTACAGATAAGAATTTAGCTTGAAAAGTAAATATGCAGCTTGGAGCCAAGTCTTTGATTATTCCTGAAAAAGAGCTAAATTTAGCTCCAAACTAAATATTAGTATAGGACTAAAGATTTAGTTTGGAGCTGGAACTAAGAATTTGCTCTGTAAACTAAATATGCAGCTTAGAGCTAAATATTTGGCTCCAGACCAAACATTTAGGTCCAAGCTAAGATTTTAGCTTGCAAGCTAAATATATAGTTCTAAACTTTTGCTCAAACCTAAATATTTAGTGTGGGCCAAAATAAGCTGCTGTTGGTTTTTAACTGTATAACTTTACAAACAGCAGTCAGTGATATAAACATTATTCCTGGCAGCATTTTGACTGGTTGCATTTTATCGACATATTAAAGGGAAACGGCATCAAAAACTCCTAGAAAACTTTCAGAGAAAGTAGCTGAAATAATCCTGAACAGAAATCAGCTGCCAACTGGAATCAAATGACTTTTTGTTTGTTTGTTTGTTTGTTTGTTTGTTTGTTTGTTTGTTTGTTTGTTTGCTTGCTTGCTTGCTTGCTTGCTTGCTTGACCAGCTGGGTCAAGCTTGGTGATGAGGAAATAAATAAATACATTTCTGATTATTTAAAAAAATAAAAAATAAAAAAATAAAGCCCCACAGATCGCAGGAACAACACCACTCTTTGGTGTGGAAGTTGTTGCTGCCAGCTGTTTTCTGAAACATCTCAGTTTTATCATTTTATTGAATCCTGCTGCGTTTCTCTTGCGTCATGCTGCATTGGGAAATGTCGGTGCGCCTTTAAAATGACCAACTCTAATATCGGAGTCACCAAGGTCCTCTTTGGTCCTGACTGGTTCTGATTGGTTCTGATTGGTCCTGATTGGTCTGTGTCCTCCATGTTCAAGGTGCATCCTTGCTCTAAAGCCGCTCGTTCGAATAACTCTCCATCAGTCCAGTTTGAGAAAACGTCACAAGCGTGCAGGACGGATTTCTGCTGGATGACGCTCTAGACAGTTTCATATGTGATTGTGTCTGTTTGGGAATAATTCTGTTTAACTGCAGAGCTTTTAAAGCCCAGCAGATAAATGACGTTTTCACTGTTCTTCCTTTTTTTAATCCAGACGTTTTGTCAAAACTAAACTAAACTATAATAATAATAATAATAATAATAATAATAATAATAATAATAATAAGAATAATAATAATAAGAATAATAATAATAATAATTTAACAATGAAAAACATGTTGCACATTAATATAGTAGATACATTCAATCAAATTTAAGTAGGATGGTTGGATTACTTTTGTTACTTTTTAAAGAAATATGGACTCTTATTTTCACCTTTTTTTTTTCTTTTTTGCCAAAAGTGATTATATATACCTATGTCATTAAAAGTGATTTTTGCTATTATTTTAGGAAGCTGACCTTGAGTACTCCTACTCTTCCTTATTAAACCAGAAGCTGGTGATAATTTTAATATTTCATTTGATCCCTGCACCGCCGTTTTCTATTTTTGGCATCAATTCTGTATTTCCGGTCACCAGCTGTCGTTTCTGTCTCTAACCTCAGGACGGATCTGTTGCCGGGTTTCTCATCTAATCGACCGTAACGGCGCTTCGGGGCGTTTGAGTCTGAGCTCCGGACGCTCCGCTGGAAGGCAGAGAGGAGAAACGCAGACACACACACACACACACACACACACACACACACACACACACACACACACACACACACACACACACACACTGATGATGATGACATCTCCAAGCAGCCCGCTGCACTCTGCAGACACACCCATCAGCAGCACGCAGCATCAGCACCAGCTGCCTCATCCGCCGCCATCGCAAAGCATTCCCTTCCCTTCCCCTGCTGCCCTGCTCGGCCACTTCGCTCCTCGGAGGAGAGCCAATGTCATATGGGACAAAAATGAATAAATACAGATAACGTAAAGAGGTAGGAAGGGTTAAGAGCCTACCCGTCCCAGAGGGGGCAGCGTGCCAGTTGGGGAACGCCAGGTGGAAACAGTCGCACATGGTGGCAGCCGATGCAGCAGAGGAAGCGGGGATGGAGGCTTTGGCAGGTGCCACTACAAACTGCTTCTTCTTCTTCTTCTTCTTCGTCTTCTTCCCTCCGCCTCTCCTTCAGGCTGCCGGCGCTGCGGGTCAGTCAGTCGCGGCGGAGTGAGGGGCGATGAGCCAGAGCTCCACAACTCGCTCCTCTGCTCTGATCGTCCACAGAGTGAAGGAAACTCCCTCCTCTGTGCCATAAACATGGACCCTCAGTGCAGTGGGGGTAACTTAATTATGGGTGGAGCTGCCTCCCATCCCCCCCCCCAACAGAGTTCTCTTTCTTCTCGTCCACTCGGTCTGCCTCTTCATTCCCACTCAGTCCGATTAAGTTGCTTAATCCGACAAGGACGATCACGATGTCAGAGTCCGGGGCCGATCCGCGTCTCTCACGTGGAGACTTTAACTCAATCTGCTGCTGTGTACTCTCGCTCTGAAGCCCCTCATTGTGGACTGGAAGCTGTGGACATGAACGTCTGTTTGTGAGCCGTCTCGAGTAATCAGGACATTTATTTACATGACAGATCATTCGGAGTTCAGGGCAGGAAGGTTTCATTTCGTTTCCCACAGCGAGTCCAACAGAAAGTCCCGCACAAACGTGTGGAGGGCCCAGGCTTTGAACCGCAGGTTTAATGCGGGCTCTTTGGAATCATTTACGGCTTCTGACGCCGATAAGTGTTGAAAAGTGGGGAAGATTAGACAAATATGCAGAGAAAAGGGTCATAACTGCTGGTTTTGATGGGCTGAAAGTCCTGATTTGAATTTGCTGAGTCATTTCTCGCTTTCAAAATGTTTTTGTTTCACTTTTAATTTTTCAAACGTCAAGAACATCAGGATTAGTAGATTTTTTTTTTTCTGGCTTCTCAAATTGAGTTATTGAAACCTGTCAGGATTATTAACAGGTGACACGTTTGACCTTGAGTCATTGTTTACATTTAACAAATGAGGATGAAACCCAGACAAAACAAAAAAAAAAAAAGAAAAAAAGTGTGTGAGTCTCGTAGTTCAAACCTGACACAGATGAACTCACTGGTTTCTCATATCTGTTTGCTCCACGTTTCTCTTAAAGCTACAGTATAGAACATTTATTTATTTTTATTTTTTTAGTATATGTTTTTTTTTTTGTTTGTTTTTATTAAAACTGCCACCATGTCATGACTGTGTTATGACACAGAAATCCTGTGAAAAGATCAAACTCCTCCATCCATGTGGAGAAACGCAAAAACAATCAGTCAGAGCCAGGAGGCGGGTCTTAGCACTGTCAATCATCCTCATGTACCTGCTAAATGTTTTAATGGCACAGACATAAATAACGTTTACTGGAAAATTGTTTATCCATGCAAATCTAACTAGCCTTAGCATTCACAACAGGTTCTATATTGCCAAAAGTACTTTCTCACGCATCCAGATCGTTAAATCCTAGAACCAGGGTTGTGATTGTCGACTAAAAGTAACGAAATAAAGAAAATTGAAATTGAGAACAAATCTTTTAAATAAATCAAAACTGCATTTAATGGAGGAAATCTAATTAGAACGACCTGCGACCAAAAAAAGAAATGATTAATCTAATATCCTTCATTTTTTGTGTTCATGAATCTTTTTTGCAAACTGATGTGAAACAGATTGTGTTTCCGTCAGGCTCCATATTCCTGCTGATGCTGCTCCACGGAATGGAGACTCCAAAAGTTGGGCGAAAACACCAGAACCGCTCTGACATTTGAGTCCAGGCGTAAACAGGGATGTGCTTTCTCCTGAATCATCTGAAGGAATAAATAATAACTGCATTCAGGACAACGAGGGCGTGGCCGCTGACCAAACACTCTGCCTTTAGTCGGGAGAGGCAACTTTCCCTCATCTGGTGTCTCGCAGGCTAACGTCTGCAGCAGCCAGCGCCGTTCTCAAACTGGTTGGGGTCTTTCGTCTGCTTGCAACAGATCACCTCACAAAACAGAAAAATGACGGCTGCGTTTCCTGCTTTGTCTGATGCTTTTATCAGTCACCCAGGGCTGCGCCGGCGGCGTGTTGGCACTGGAGGAACCGGCACTCAGATCAATACAGGAGAAATGCAAGGCAGCGTTATTGTGGGACCAGCAAACGAAGCTGCTTATGTTTGTGGGTCTAAGCTTCCAGAAAAGTGAGAGAAACGTGACTGCTTTGCTTCCACATTTCCCTGTCATCTGCCGGCGTTTCAGTGCAGCCACGCAAATCCGCTGGTGTGTACTGGTATATATATTCAGGTCCAGTATCAAGCTTTCCCCAGTGGAAATCATTATCAAGTTAACCACCTTTCGACTTGATTAGGAGAAAACTACATGTCCATTATCCCTTCAGCCACTGATCCGCTGAAGGGATAATGGATCATATCTGACTCAGCTGTCTGTTTTTTTTTTTGTTTTGTTTTGTTTGTTTGGCTTTTTTTCTTTTTTCTTTTCTTTTTTGGCAATGGCAAGCATGTTTATTATGGTTTTATTACAGTTATTTATGAATCTGCAGTCTGGACAGAGCAGACCAGTCCTCTCTTGGGTTTTTCCATCGTCTCGGTTACGAGGATATAAAATGACGCAGCGTTTCGTGTTGGCTCCAGTTAAAGACACTTTGAATGTAAAACCGGCTGGAGAGAGGCTGAAGACAAAACTAACTATTTAGTTTGAACTTGAATTATTTAGATCAAATTAAATATTTAGCTTTGTCGTTTTGGAACTCTGATGTTTATGAATGTGTGCATGACGTGACTTTGAGAAAATGATTTTTATTTGAGGGCATCACATTAAGGGGTGCGGAACATGAATGTGTTTGAGATTTTGATTTGTGAACACTAGACAACATGTTTTTTTTTCCTGACCCTTCACAACTAGAACTGATGACGCATCAGCTTCTTAAATGAACGTTCCAGCTTCATAAACTTTATGGCATTTCAAACCACTTTTAAGTCGGAGCCACGATATCTGGATCGGTCGGCAGATGGGCTTCGGGAAAGTCAATGCCACCAGAATATTGCTCTTCCTGTCAGCACACAGTCACCCACTACTGGAATCAGAGCGGCAGTGTTGCGTAAAATCAACTTTTTGAGCTTTTTTGTCATAATATTATTCCCTCGTCAAAAACGACCCTGGAGTGAATTAATGAATGTTTGAGAAATTGTTTCATCTCCCGTGGTGGCAAAATGCTTGGTGGCACTGAGCCTTCAAGCCGAGGTTTCTAAGCTTCTGGGCCTCCCAACTTCTCCACTCAGCCCCTTCAGACTAGCCAGCAGCAATTAGCCAACGCCTCAGCTGATCTGCACGTCAGCTGAGGCGCTTCTCAGAGCAGCGCTGGGAGAAATATTGCCACAGGTTTTATAGGGCAGCCGTGTTGTGATGACTTCCAGAAAGCGGAGTTTCAGAAAGAAACAGGAGCTTCTTAAAGAGACAGAGGCCCAATTTCAAGGTTTTTTTAATTCATATTTGATACATATAGCATTTTTTTTAAAAACTGAAAGTAACATAGATACTTGATTGTGCTATAAAATGGAGTTTTGATTGATTGATTGATTGATTGATTGATTGATTGATTGATTGATTGATTGATTGATTGATTGATTGACCTCCTGTTTTCACTCGGCAGTGTCGATAACCACAACGTTCTCGAAAGACGTCAAAACACAGAGTTAAATTTGTGAAAGCGTCACATCATGTGAGTCCAGAATGCGACCCGGCGAGTGTTTCAGTTCCACCCCATGCAGTGTGAAACGCAAATCTGATGACTCCACAGGCAAGCGTCACATGGGACGGTGGCCGTCTCCGTCCACATAGCGCGCATTCTGACACGGCCCACAGATTTCATGCAGCAGATTCTGGTCCGCAGCTTCAGCCTTCATGTTCACATTCATGTAGTGCAAGGCTGAAAACTGTGAACGATTCATTCTCCGGCGTCACATTGATTTGAACCCGACTGAGAGATTCGCCGCGCTTCGACGTTCACCAGATCGGAACCAAACAAGTTCTCTTCTTGGATGGGAGCAGCATTCCCGTTCCGCTTCACACAGGGACTTCACTTTGCACTTCATCAGCCTCTGCTCCACTTTGACTTTAGTGATGGTTGTGTATATGTAAAAAGAAAATAATAATGTAACATTTTTTAATAGTGTTAAAAAAATGCAACATTTTGCATAAACTTAAAGCCAGTTGGGACAAAGAACTCCCTGACTGGAAACTCCATTTTTTTTTCTTTCTCATTTAATCCTTACTGTTGCAACTCAGCATCATAATTTACAAAAGGAAAACCCTTATATTTCATTAATAGTGTTGTATCTATTGCTACCGAATGAACTCAAGCAACGATTTTGAAAAATGTTCCTTTTGTCAAGGTATTGAAAGAAATGTTTGATATAGTTGAATTTGTAAAAAATGAACAGCAACAACAAAATTCATTCATAGTCCATTTGAATATTTGTTTGCATGAGCCTCATTTGTCTGAACAAAGGTACTTTTGGAAAATGACAACCTTTTAGTAAACACACCTTTTAATCTACACATTTATAAATGGTTTTTTATTAGTGTCATGTCATATTTTATTCTTCAAAGCAAATCTTCTCATTTGCAGTACATGAAAAATGATCACTTAAACAAAACTAAAGGCTTGAAAACATCAGACTGTGTAATTAATCCACGTAATATGCTTTACTTAATGAATATTGTTATTCAAATAAATGAAAAAATAATAAATAATATTCCCTATTTTGAATGAGACGGTTTATTATTTAAACCTGCTCATTCATACAGTAAGAACAATAATTCAAACCTGAATTACTGGCTAGATTTGTCTGCAGCACGCTAACATGACTATGAAATTGGAGGCTTTCCTTGGTAACCCCTTTATTCTTGTAAATAATGAATTTGCCATTATCATTTATCATTTAAGCCGTTTTTAGCTCAGTGTCCGGGAAAGGTAGGTGCAAATTTGAAATGTATTCAGCTCAGTTTTGTTGATTTCTAATGAACTAATCCCCAACTAATGTCACGTTAAGGCTGGTTCGACTTTCATCCAAAAATATCCAATCAAATAATTGTGAGGGGAGCCGCAGTTCTACGGTTCTTATCAGTGAAATTGTCGGAATGTGTAGGAAAAGGAACCTGACAAACACTCCAACCAGCAAGAAATTACACATTTCATGGCTTCATTTGTTTCCGGTTGCCACAGCAACAGACCATAGATGGTTAGCAGGGGTCATGGGAGGCTCTCAGGTCATGTACATGTTCATTGAACCACCCCACCGATTCTGGTGAAAGCACATCTGCTGCATGCGTGAACTCACCCACACCACTAACAGTGTGTACTGCACCTTTAATTACCGACATTTGTAATGCGTTTGTGAAAATCAGATTGACCTGAGGAGCCAGAGAGGCCATAGTGTACAGTAAGTACCTCACATGTTTCAGTATTTTAGCCGGTTCCGTCTTATCAATGATGTCAGCCTTTAAAAATGATTTAACTTCTTCTTTTTTTTTTCTCAGCTCTGTATGTCTCACCTCATAGAATAATGAGTTGCTTAAGTGAAAAGCAGAAGTGGAGCCTCCTGCACAACCAACAGGACTGCAGCAAGTAGTTTCTGGATAATGAGTTAACCACAAAACTTTTTGTGCAGCAGGGAAACCAACTGAACCAATGCAGCTGCTGATTTGAGGTCGTATTCTGGACGTTTTTGAAACAGACAACAAAAAACATTAGTGGATTGTCAAAAGTCCGCAGGTTTGCGAAATGTCAACAAAGTTTTCCACACATTTGGAGTGGAAAGGCAGCTACTGCTAAACAGCCTGAAGAGGGTAGGATTGCAGAGACAGAGGGTCGCGTTGAAATTATTCGACTTCATCTCAGAGGGACAGCCAGCGGGTTTAAACTATCGGACAATCACATGTTCTAGCAGGACAATGTTTCCCAAAACATTCAAATTCAATGGAACGCTTCTGCTATCGACCTTTTTTAAGATCGAGCACCAGCTTACAAAGCTAGGAAATCACCAGTTAATCAGATATTTTCTCTTTCAGCTGTTTTTGGGGTGTACACAGAGCCGGCCCAAGCTTTTTTGAGGCCCAGTGCAAATTTTCATTTGGCCCCCCATACCATCTTGTCAACACCAGATGATTTATCATTCCTATGAGCTACTCTATGTATGTTAATTACCTACTTTATTATCCTCAGCTTTCATCCTACAGTTATTACGGCTGCTCCTCTTTGGAGGAGCAAACTAAAAACAATATTTGGGTTTGAAACAAAGAGTGTTGTTTAAACGTGCCATATTATGTTACACATTGTTTTTCCATGTGTAATAGCATTTAGTTTGTATTGTTTAATGTTATTTTGGACATTTATGTAATCATGGGGTGCACCCAGTGGTGTGGGGCCCCTGAGCAGCCGTTGAACTTGCACAGGTTTTTTTGGGACGGTTTCATTGGGTGCAGATATGCACCGAGTCTGTACTTAAATGTTTGGGAAAACGCACAGTAAATTTAAACTCGTCCACTTTTTGATCCATAACCTCTGAAAAACCATCCATCCATCCATCCATCCATTTTCCGTCACCCTTCTCCCTAACGGGGTCCGGAGTTGCTGGTGCCCATCTCCAGCTGCGTTCCGGGCGAGAGGCGGGGTACACCCTGGACAGGTCGCCAGTCTGTCGCAGACCTCTGAAAAACTTCTCTCAAAAATGATTCTCGGGATGATTTGATCACTTGCGTCTCTGAAACAAACAAGAAAACAGGAAGAGCAGAGGAGTGGTCCAGCTCTACTGCACTGCTTGCTTTCCAATGGTTGCCTGCAGTTGACCTGGTCAGTGACTTCCCCTTACTTCCCGTTTCAATTAGACATACATCCTCCACTGACCGGGGTCTGTCTCGCCCCAGCAGACGGTCATCGGACGTTGTGGAGAAAAACAACATACCAGCAGCTAATTTGTTCTATCATGAAGTCTGAACAGGACCCTCTTTGGTCGAAGGATTCGGGTTTAAATCCATTTCTCCGTGAACTCGGGCGTTCGGGTCAGGATTCACAGCCTGTATTTAAATCATCACGCTTTGCAGTGAACCTCCTGTGTCCCTTCCAGACAGGAATTTGATCCCGAGGGTCATGGACCGTTCAGAAACTTCCCCACATCTTTTTGTATTCGGAAAGAAGTCAAAACTGCAGCCATTCTCTTGGGCCAGATCAACCTTTTAAAAGCTTTACATTGTGTTATCATGTCATTCCCTCGTTTAAATCATACCTCGAGTGTTCCTTTGATTATTTCATGCATGTTTGAGAAATCCTTTTATCTCCCTTGGCAACCGTTCAGCTCCTCCAGACTAGTGGCAGCAGCAATTAGCAAACACTTGGTGTTAGTCTGATGTAATAGTCCAAAATTAAATGTAATGTTTTCATTAACTCTAAATAGAAAATCATCATAAGTAACATAAATAAAAGCTATAAAACATCCACATATGTGTTATTACTATGAATTACGTGTTACACTTTTTGATAGAGTTCCTGAAATAAATTGATATATCAATAACTTTCTAATATGGACACCCAATAAAGCTTCTCAGTCCAACAGTCCTAAGAAATGCATGAAGGGGGCGTGTCCAAAACAGGAGGAGCTTCTTAAAGAGACAGAGGCCAATTTCAGATAGAGCTATGATTCAAAACCAAGTTTCTTTCTGACATATAAAGCATTTTCATAACAACAGAAGGCAGCATGGTTACTTGGTTGTGCTGTGCAATCAATGGCACTTTATGCTGGAAAATACATGATTTCCCCCCATTGAGCAATGTAGGGCAATATGCAGGTCAGACTTAGAAGGCTGGATATTTGTTTAGATGATCAGAAACTAAACAGGAAATGTTTGTGGAAAGCCTCCAACTTTTCGCTCTCTTTTACTTCTGCCCTTTTCTTTCACTTATTTCTCTCTCTTTCTCTCTTCCCGCAGCTTCAGAGAAGACAGAAGGCTGGCGGAGGCAGTGAAATACTTTGGGTCATGTTTTCCTTGGAAACCTTGAGTCCTGACAGTCATGTGGATGTTACTTTGAGTCGTTCCAGCTAAGCGGCGTTGCTAACGGAGCGCAGCCCCATTATTCCCTGACTGTGGCCTTCTCTTCTCCAGCAGGGTAATCAGCCCTGCCACGTCGCTCCGGTAACACATGTTCAAGGTGTTGACTCCCTCCACATTCCTCTGCGGGGATCTTCTACATCAACACGCACCACTCAATGAGTGCATGCTGCTTCTGTGACATTTGAGCTTTGAATTTGTCCAATGCTTTTTTTCTTTTTTGGATCAAACAGAAAGACGTCCACAACGTAGGATATCGTTTTGCCATTAGCAGAATGGTGAATATGAGTTGGCTACTCGTATTCACCACTGGGTCACTTTGACAATCAACACGAGGTGAATTGCAAAAAAAAACAAACAAACTTTTAAGCTCGGCACTGCCGTTGCTGTGGCTGCTGAGGGCCATATGCTGAGTGACAAGCACAAGGCTCCCGCCAAGAGCCACACAGACCCCTGGAGTTTCAGTTTTTCCTTCGGCTGACTCAAACGTAGAGAGTTTCCCCAGCAATCCCCTGCGTTTATAGCTTTTTTGGTCTTACATTTCATTCAAAATGGCATTAAAAATGTCTGAAAAAGTCGTACATTTGAGAAAAAGTCTTACATTTGACTCACTGAAACCTGCAGAAAAGCTGTGTATTTAACCTGAGTCTGAGATGAAGTTAAATAGAAGTGGAGTCATTTTGTGACACCTGAATGCAACGGGTTAAACCACATTTGCTCTATTAAATCAGCTTTAGAGAGTCAGTCTATGCTTGGCTGGATCTGGTTACGCATTTTTAAATCTTAATGTTTCGTCCGATCAGGCAAATTCATTTAATGTTCGACTATAGAGTACTTTTTTTTTTTTAAGAAACAGTAAAAAATATCATACTTATTAATGTGTTTATACTGAACATTTGCTACATAGTGTTTTTTTATACTTTAAAACGTCAAACTACCGCTGGCACGTTTCATCCTGTACGACTCTATCTTCGTGCTGCTGGGTCCATCTGAACGTCAGTCCATCCGATCCGTCCCATTGTTTAGCGGCAGCAGCAGCTCGGCTTGTTTACTCTTAGAGTGTGCTGAGTCAGCCTGACACACTGAGGCTTTACTGGGCCCAAAGCCTGAGTACTTCACTGCACCACAGCAGGCTGATGTGTGCTGATGTGTGCTGATGTGTGTTGATGTGTGCTGGGGTGGGGGAAAAAAAAAGAAAAAGAGAGAAAAAAAAAAGAAGGTAAACCCAGACTGAGGCACTGCATGGATGGATGGGAGGATAGGTGTGGCCTGTGTTACCAGCGGTGGTGTGGTGCACGTGTTGCTCCTCCTTGCCTGTGGCCACTCCCTGAATTCCTGCAGCAGCGGCGGCGGCGGCGGCCTCTCACCCACAAACCCTGCTTGCTGGAATCCAGAGAAACCCGAAGCGTTGAACCTGAGAAAGAAACAAAACTAGAGAAAACATGAAGCTAAGCTCGCATTTCTGAAACCTTTTTATATTCCCCAGTTTCCCAACTGGTGACTGTATGATGTGATTTGTTGATTCTGATGGTGGCGTTGCTTGGTGACTGTGTGATGTTTTTATGAAATAAAGCATTTTGAACTCCCTTGTCGCTGAAATGCAAACTATGAGCTTATATTGTGTTTATTATGGCCTTCAGTCTTCAATCCTGGCCTGCATAAATCTGCAGTGTGCAAGTTTTACAAAAAAAAAAAAAAAATGTTTTTCCTTATGTTTTTTCCCCTCCTGGTCAGAAACAACCAATCAGAGCCAAGAGGAGGGGCCTACAACTGTCAATCACCTTCATGTACTCATGAAACAACTTACCATTACAGGAAAACTGCTTAACTCTTCCGTGGCCATGCTAACTAGCCTTGGCATTCGTGGCAGGCTGTGTTGTGGTGAACCAGCTGGTGAGTGCGAGAGTGATTGACAGCACTAAGACCCTCCTCCAGGCACTGACAGGTTGTTTCTCATTGAGTGGTGTATTTCTGTGGTTAGCATTGAAGAAGGCAAAAGAGCTAAAAAAAAATCTTTTTTTTAAATTCCACAAATGATCTTTCTCATAACATGCCATCATGACATGGTGGCAGCTTTGACAAATATGTAAAACATACATATATTTTACCTAAAAGTTAGATAGTGCAGCTTTAAGGAGACCTGTCAGGCTATAGCTATGTTTCAGTCAGCTGTTAGACTGTATTGTGGGTTCAGCCAGAAAAAATAATAGCTTCCTCCTGCATTCATAAATACAGAGATATGGATAGCTTTATTCACTTCTGACACAGTGGTTTCCAGAGACCTGGGCTGAGGCTGTAGGACAGTGGAGGTTCCTCCCCAGACCTCAGCGGTGCCAGTCCATCACTGCTCCCCTGTAGATGAAGCTGAACTGGGTCGACCCAGTAGAGGAGGTCTTCCAGAAGCCGTCGCTCCTCACTGGGAGCAAACTCTTTCTGCACAAGGATCAGCTTGAAAACACACAGCCGCAAAGACACCGCAACAACAAAAACTGCAGAACGACATCTTTTTCTTTTCTTCTTTTTTTTTTCTGCTTTCTGATCGTGCACTGTCATCCTGACTCTAAATGGAAACGTGTCGTGTTGTGAGGTGGCCACCAGAGGGCACACTTGGCTTCTATTTCACACCCTACATTGGGTAAAAAGAAAGAATATTCTACATGTGATCAAATACATGTATTGTGATTTTTTTTTATTTAGTTTTTTATTATTATTTTTGCTTGGGTTTCTACGTTATGTAACCTATAAATACTTCATGTTAATGTAGAAGCATTCGCCAGTCTGGGGGCAGATAATGATGGGGAACATCTGCCTGTCAGACCAAATAAAACTCTGTGGGTGGGAAAGAGAAGCATGTCTGAAAGCACACACGATTTTAGGATAAACTCCTTGTTAATGCGTGGCTGGTTACACAGTACAACGCTTTATATATGCAGTCAGCAGAATTGAAGGGATATGATCATGCTCTGTGTCTGCAGGAGTTCCACAAGGATCTATTCTTGGTCCTTCTTTGTTTGCGATTGATGTGATATCAACGATCTGCGCAAATAAAAGTGTGCAAGATGGATTATTGCAATTCTTTGCAGCCGGGAAATTCAAAAGCTGCAGTTAAAAGTTTCCACCCAACACTGGAGGTGTATCAGCTGATTCACAGGAGGAGTCCAGGAGGAGTGAAAGCTGCGAGTCGTTGACTCAATGCAATCTGCTGGGTTTACGTAGATAGAAAACTTTTTTTTTTTTATCTATTTGAGTAATAAACTGAATATGAAATATTGAATGTGAATAGAGACAGCTAAGATGCATATGTTCTCTATTATTTTCACATACTGTATAATTTACCAACCAAACACTTGTTAGCCACTGTTGCTGTTCGGAAACCTCTGCTGTTTGCATCATTATGTCTTCACTATAGTCAAGTAAGGCACAAATAAAACTTGTGCTAAGAAATCATGAGATCCCAATCATATCAACAGAACATTTAGCTTTTTCTAACTTATCATTTTGAGGTGGTGTTAGGCTTTTAACAATTTTTGATTTTTCACATTTAGATCTTGTGCTTACGACTGAAGCCTACTCTTTGTGCAAGACATTAACCTGATGTGGCAACATGCTAAGAACTCATTCTCTAAACTTTAACTATTTAGCCAATATTTTGAGACATTGCTTCAATAAGTCCATATAATGTTCTTTATTTATGCTGCCATCCATATTGTGCTGTGCACCAGTCCCTCTTTCAGCAAAATCCCAACACCTCCAGCCACCCCCCTGTCTACAGTTGAGATGGAGCGCTGAGGCTCACAAGCGTCCCCCATTGGCCAATAGAGGTACATTTCTCCTTTTACTGAGAATAATAACACTTTATAGCTTCTGCTGGCATTTTCACAATGCATATTAAACATGCACCAAAACTCATTTATCTCTCGGTAACAAAACGGATCTCCTTCCTGGTCAGTTTAGTGATTTTCATAATTCTTCCATATATTTGCATGAACAGGATCTTCATGCATATTGTAGCCAAAAATACAGTGTTGCCTTACAGTCATCCACAGGCTCCAGCATTGTGAATTAACCTATAAAATCCTTACAAATTAATGACGTCAGCTTTTGAGCAAATTGTTTGAAGGCACTTCTAAATTTTAAGTTGTTTTTTTTTTTTTCTTTAATTGAAAAAAAAAAGCTATATTATTATTATTATTATAACATTCAGAAAATAAAAACTTATTTTGCCTTTCGATTATGGATGAACTAATAAATCACGTTCGTTCACACTCAACAGCAGTTTGTGAGGATTTTTATTGTATTACTGGAGGGGGGGATATATATATATATATATATATATATATATATATATATATATATATATAAAACATCCCACAAAAATACATAAAGGAATTGTCATATTACTAAATGGAAACACGTCCTTCTGTGGACATTTACACCATGATCAGCATTAAAACGCAGCTTTTTCTTTACAGATTAATGTGACATCATGAACTTTGATGCTATAATAAATAATAGAACAACTTCGGGGTTTATTGTGTTCAGATTAGGGAGACAGAGAGCAGATTTTTTTTATTATTATTTATTTATTATTATTATTTCTCATAAGCTACAATCGAGTTGTATTACACTGAACGTCGGGAGCAAAACAAACAATAAAAGAAAAGAGTTGTTGGAACTCCTCGTGATTGGTCGCTGGTCTGAGTCTGGGCAAAATAAACAACCTCCAAGCCCCACCCACCTCCCAAAGAGCCGCTGACGTAAAAACTGCTTCCTCCTCCTCTCGTTTTTGGCCCTCCGCACCACCTCCTCCGTCAGCTAGTTCGCTGTCAGGATACATTAAGCTCATATGCCCGTAGTATTCAGCCAGCGCAGAAAATGGCCAAGGAGAATGAGGGTGGAAAAGCAGTCCCTGCTTTTGAGTGCTTTACGTAACATGGTCTCCGGTTTCTCCACCGCGAGGCAGAAGCTTAGACGGCAACAGAAAAAGCTCCGCACCAATAAACATGTTCGGTTCAGTAGTAAGGCACATTTGCCACAAGAGAAGAGGAGGGAGGAGGTTACTTTGGTCGGAGAGCACACAGCTGAGTTACAAAAAATAAAAATAATAAAGCAAAAAAAAAAAAACCCGTCTGTGCCAGACGGCGGATGGCTCTGGGGAGCGAAGCGCAGGTAAAGCAGGAGAGTCCGCATAAACCAGAAACAAATGCGAGGTAGAAGAGCAAACTACGGCGGCGTATTAGGGCCAATTTAGATCGAAAAAAAGGATGAAATTTCCGAAAAAAAACGCTCTCTCAGAAATTGATATTAATTCCAAGTTTTTTTCTCAGACATTTTTGATTTTTCAAACTCAAGAAAGTTAATAGGGTTTTTTTTTTCTAAATTAATATTTTTTTCTGAAATTCGACAGAAAAAACATGTCAAACTGGGATATTCCTGAGAGTAATTTTTTTCTCGGAAATCTACTCCTACTTTTTCTCCCCTGTATTTGCAAAGACGCTGATATGCAGTAGAAGCAAACCGCAAACAGTGAAGGTCGAGGTTGTGATTCGCTCCCTGGGTTCCCATCTCCCCCTTTCCTGGACTCAAGATTGCAGTTTCAGGTAGAAACAAGTACAAAACAGTTTAAAAACCCCTTCCCACCACTGGAATACAAAACGCACAAGGCCTTAAGAGTACATAGGCTTAAATGTTGTCATTTACAATTTAAGGACATGGCAAAGATTCCTATTTTCAATCACAGTTGGGATTACATTTTTTTTCTCTAAAAAAAAATAATAAAACAGTTCATGATTTTTGCTGCTTGTATGTAATGCCGGATTTCCCCAAAACACAAGCTGCCATAACAATAACTGGTAGATTTGTGTCAACAGCAGCCATTGCACCAAGAGACAAAACAAACTAACATTATAAGTTAAACTTACACTCACACAATAAACTCGAACACCTCCTGCAGTTTGAGGCCGGTTTATCATATATGTATATATATATTAAAAAAAACATTAGATTAACCATCCCAACAAACCCAATATTTCACCTTTTACATACCAAAGAACAATTCTTATTATTTTTGCTGCAAAAAAATAAACATTTTTTTAAAAAATTACATCTGGATTTTGTTTCGACCACATGATTGTAGTAAAATACTCAACAACAGCTGCAACTTCTTTTTTCCCCAAAAAGGCTCAAGTTGGTGCAGTATATGGAAGTCCAAAAGTACCACAACGAAAATAATAAATAAATTGTTAAATAACAAGAGCGATGAATTCAGACACAAATATATTATTTTTGAAATATAATTTACAATATTTCCAAAGTACAATTGTTTTCATAGTTTTCGTTTTTGTCATTTTACACGACAACAATTTAGAAACTTTACTAATATCGGTATTCAGCTGGTGTGCAGGTTGACCAGTCAGATCAAAGGTTTATTTGATTAGCGTCACAGATTAAATTATGCATTTGATGCACTGCAAGCGTTAGCATAAATAAATTAAAAATAAGTATTAACATAATTATTCAAGTTCATCGTATATTAAAAAAAAAATCACTCAGATGATGTTTCTATTTTCAATGTGATTTTAACATGACATAAATAAACAAAAATGAAGTATTCATTTAGAATTTTTTTTTTGTAATTGTGGCACTTTTGGCATTCCATAAAAAGAAAGCCTTCAGTCCCATAACTAACAGGAAAGTCAGGCCTTTGCCCTCCTGGCTGGATGAAGCGCAGGCTCTTGAGTAACTGAAGGGACTTTAATTAATTATCAACCCAGATCTGATCTGACAGACTGAGTGACGCAGCTTTTCATGGCCGCTCGGTTTCCTTCGTCCACAGCTGTCGGTTGACACACAGAGCTTCTCCACAGCAGATCCCCGAAAGGTTACGCTTTGACTGAGTGAAGGAACACCAACATGGCATAGTCTTTGGTGCGCCTCGCTGCTAAAACAATCTGTTGTCGAGGTAAAGAGCTGCTGCTCCGCTTCTAAAAGCGGAACAGGAGCTTTTCTACAAGAAGTTTGACTTCACGGATAGTACCACCAGCGAATCTGCTGATCTCAAATCAGAAACCTCTCCGTAAGCATTTTCCGAGCCGTACACCGGAGGCCAAAACGTCACAAAGTTTCCAGTCAAAACTGTACTGCAGAGCCTTAAACCCCTACCCCACTTGTTTCTGAACAGCACCCGACTTTGGCTAAAAGAAGGCTGCTGCATTTTCCATCGCTTAAAAAAATAAAAATGAAAACATTTTCAGATTTTCGAAAATAATTCCAGTCGCGTAAAACTTCAACAATCAGCATGTGGAAACATAAAGGAGCATTACAACCACATAACACTGCTATTTCTGTTCAATGTTAACATACTGTGAGACTCTCATATAAGCCAACGCCTATATGTACATAGATGTTCATGTTCATAGATGCACTGATCCCACGTTAGTATCTGTACTGGTTCAAATATTGAAAACAATTCTAGATCAGTTATCAGGGACAATGTGCCCAATCATTAAGGGCAGATCTACTCAGTCAAATTCTATGTTTGCTGCTTTATTATTTATTTTACATTATATTTAGAATTCTAATCGCTCTTTCTGAACCATTTCAAAGAAGGTTTGCTGCAGTTTGTTTTTGCATGTTCGACTAGAATAGTCAACCTGTTGATTTCATCAGATATCCCACGTCTAATGACTGAACAAATGTTTTCCATATTTGACTAAGCTAGTGAAGCTATTGGTGTATTTCACTGGTGCAGATTTAGCAAATACATTTGTAATTCAGCACATTTATGTCTGTGTTTAAAATATATATATATATTTTAAGTCGATTCAGCCGTTTTTCTGCATTGGATCGGATCTAAACCTTAGAAATCGGTATCGATATCGGTATCAGTTGTGAAAAAAGTGGATCAGTGCATCTGTAATTCATATGCAAATTATACTAAAGTTGTAATAAATATTTCTTGTCTACTTTGAGGCACGAGCAATAAGTGCATATGTGGTCCCTCGTTAACGAGGGATGAGCGTCATTCAGCTTCCTGTCTGCAGATGTTCAGAGTGTGAAAAGTCCAGAATCCAGAACCTTCACAGCCCCGATCAACCGGCTGCACCTGACGTTGTCATGGAGATCAGGACTTCACCAGAATCTCCATGATGTGGTCCAGTTCATTCAGGTCCAGCAGACACGACTGGAGGCTTCCCACCGAGGAACGCGGCTTCACGTCGTCGTCGGGCCAGAAGGACACGCTGACCGGCCACAGGGAGCCGGCCGCCCAGGCGGACGGCAGTTCCGAAGTCTCGTACATGGACGTGTCGATGTCCTCGAAGATATCGTCCAGGGCGAGGTCACTTAGGTAGCCCATGGCGCTTCCTGCATCGCTAAAGGTGTGACCGACCGCATTGGGCGGGGGTTTCTGTAGGTCCATGGGTGCGGTGTTTGTCGGTTCAGGGGACGGCGGGGGAGACAGGCTTTCCACGTCTCCCTCAGTGCAGCCGGGGCACGTGACCGACTCGTCCTCCCTGAAGTCGTCCCTGAGGAGGCGCGCGTCGGGGCTCATGCCGCCGAGCCGCAGTCCGTCCTGTCGCTCTGCATCTCTTCCTGGATCTGCCTGAGGTGTTGATGAGGAGCACGGAGCGCCGCAGGCTGAGCTCCACGCCGGCCTGGTAGTGCTGCAGCTTCTCCAGGCAGAGGCTGAGCACCAGCTGCCGCTGCTGCAGGTGGCCGGCGTCGGTCCTGGACCGTCGGTCCCCTCTGTCCTCCTCCTCTGAGTCCTCCAACGCCGCATACGGCCTCTTGTCCTCCGTCACTGCGGCATCGGGGAGATGCTCGGCCTCCGGACCCTCCAGGCTGCTCCACTTCCGCTTCACGCCTCGACCCAACATTGACCTGCGGCGATTCACAGAGACGTCATTAGGGGCAAAGCATTTGAACAACTTGCTGTCTGGTGGTTCGCCGATAAATCAGCCTCGATTCCCTGAACTGTGGGGGATCAGCCGATACTTACATGTGAAGCTGATCTTTTCTACCTCGGTAAAAGGTCTGAAAATCAACCACTGTCGTCTTTTGCTGTGAGAGAGACTGGCAGATTAACCCACCAAGTCTTTATTTCAATATTTACCATCGTTTCAGACACAAAAATCAGTAACTGCCAAAATCGGAATCAATAGGTCAGACATTGTAAAGATCAGCGATCGGCCAGAAAGATCCCATCGGTGCACCTCTGATGCTAACACATGATCATATCCGCAGCCAGACAGCTAAACAGTAATGTCTATCTTCTCAAGGCCAAAATTCAAATTCATTTCAAATTAAAAAACACTTCATTGGTCCCAAAAGGGTAAGTAAATATTATCGTAACTCATATTCATTCAAAATTTCCTCAGAGAGTTATTGTAGATAAAATGGCACAAGTTTAGTTTTTGTGCTGTGACAGCCTGCTGTGGTTTCTGAGGTTTTCCTATGTGAAATGTTCAGAAGTTTAAAACATCCTGTCAAAAAATGTGCTTCAATAGCAGTTCCATTCGTCAGTGTTCTGCTAAAACTTGTGAAATGGACTTCAAATTCTGATCACACCAAATTCATAAACAGGCATAATATATAAAAACAAAACTTGCCTAGAATCCATCAGGCTGCTTCAGCACATTAGCTACATTTGATGGAGTGCTCAACAGCAAAAGCTAAAATCTTATCAATATCAACATAATCAGAGATTAGCATTGTAACAACAAATCACGATTTCTATCACGCGTTTTCCTTGACAAAGTAGAAAACGTGAAAATTTACTCTTTCCATTTTTCCGAGATGCGTGGTTCAATCCTGTCACTTGCAACCGATACATCTTGTTTATTACAGCCACACGTAGAGTCAACGTCTCACAAAATTACGCTTTGCGTAGCCTGGTTGATTTGTTCCAAGCCAGGAGAAGCACAGCTTTCCTTTCAACATAGTAACTGAGACTGAAGTGAAGGTCGTCTGCCTCCTCCCTACATTAAAAACATTCAACCAACGTTACAGTAGAATAGACTTTGGTCCATCGTGATTTGTCTTTTTTTGTTGTTTTTTTTTTTGTCTGAAAAGTCGCAAAATATAGCAACAAAGTCACTAAGTCGGCTACAGTGGGGTGACTGCAGTATGTAACTTTATAAAAAATGTTTTTTACATATTTTTCAAAAACTGTCACTATGTTTTGACAGTATAAGACACATAATCGAGCTCCTCTCCGCTCTCCCAGTGCTAACTACAGAAATAACCAATCAGAGCCAGGAGGAGCGTGTCAGCTCTGACAATCACTCTTGTGTATGCGATACCCACACCTTCCCCCTTGCTCTCTGCTACTCTACTGTGTCTTCCTGACGGCAGAGCCTGCCGTGAATCCTCAGACTAGTTAGCACGGTGGCGGCGGATAAACAGTTTTCCTTGGACTTTAAGTTGTTTCTTCACCATTAGCTCATTGAGCAGCCTGTGTGTGAAGTTGATTGACAGAGCTAAGACCCTCCTCCTGTCTCTAATTGGTTGTTTTTTCACTGTGCATTTCTGCAGAAGGCAACGGCTGCTAAGGGAGCAGCTGGATTTTTTTTCTTTTCACAGATTATCAGTCTTTCTCATATTAAACTGTCACGACAGCTGTAACAAATATGCCTGCACGCGCATGAGCAGACTTTGCAGACCGGTGGATAAAATCAGTTTCATGTAGCATTGGCCGAGCGTCGATCGCCCAATAAATTAAGGGGATCAGGACAGCAGCTCGCTGAACGGCTCAGCTCAAAGCATTTCCAGGCGTTAAAATGGCCCAGTCAAAGCCTGGACTTGAACCCAATTGAGGACTTCGACGAGATTGGAAATTTGATCTGTACAGTTTCTAAATGTGGAGTTATAATGTCAACTTTCTTCAGTTTATTTATTTATTTATTTATTTATTTTAAAAAAACAACAACAAAACAACAAAAAACAGGTCATCTTTATCCTTTCGTTTCATAATCATCACTTCCTGTCGGTCTGTCACATAAAATCCCAACAGAAAAAGCTGTGATGTGAAAAAAAAAAAACAAGAAAGAAAAGTTCCAATGGTGTGAATAAATGTGATGTGGACGCGAAGGCTCCACTGATGAGATTCAGCGGGGCCAAACATTGAGCTCTGCATCCAGCTTACGTAAGAGGCCCAACCAAACACATTACAGTGCGTCTCTTGAATTGGAGGCGCTCTGACCTGCTGCTGCTGCTGCTTCTGCTGCTGCTGCTTCTACTGTAGCTACATGGACAAACTGTCCCGGCGGCCGCGCCGGCCGGACGCGTCACTGCGAACATTTGAAAGATTGTGACTCACTTGTCAGACACCCTGCAGGCTGACAGACTTTACTCATCCCTCAGTTATCCACGGTTCTCCCTCAGTTCATTTTTGCTTTGACAAATTACACGAAGCTCCCCCTGGAAGTGATACTTTGGCGCCCCAAAGATTCACGTTTCTGTGAGCTGATTTGATGACAATAATCAAAAACAAACAACAACAACACAAACAAACAAACCCGAAAGCGAAATAAAGGGAAGCCCGGGATTTGAAACACTGTTTACACGTATCAGCTGTAAATGAGTGCAGTTTGTTCTGCAGCCCGTTTCTCTCTGCCCAGAGCGCAGTGAGAACGCAGCTGACCCCTTCCCCACTTCACTGAGAACACACTGGCTCCCCTTCAAATTCAAGTTAATAAAAAAATTGAAAAAAAAAGGAAAAAAAGCAGCAAAATTTACAAATAATTGCAACAACATGAATCTTTAAATATAACAACCTTACGTGCCCTTGACACTCTTCATGTGCCGCACAAATCCGTCGTGTCCTCGGCTCTTTTTCGTTCCGCCGCGGCGATTCGGCACTACCGAGATCCGGAGTGTGAGGAATGTGCAGTCCATCCCCGGCGGCGGGGGAGGGGGCGGAGCTTCGGGGGAGTGGGCCGCGGGACACCGGGGCTCACACGCGGAGGAGATTGGCTCGCTCATACGTCTGTCAAGCCTCCGCCTCCGCCACTCACGGGGCAGCGAATGTGCGGCGTCTCGTGAAGCGGGGAGGACTGCTGAGGCCTTCAGGACCCGCTCGGAAAAAAAGATAATTCATGTCGTGCCACACGTGTGCGGTCTTATCAGACGTTTTTTTCTTTCCGTTGTTAAATACGTTTTTTTTTTTTAGATCTCTAGACACTCTATAAAACCATATTATTGTTGTTGTTATTATTACGAGCTGTTTCGTATTTATTACATCTTATTCCTTCCGACGTTTTAGTCTAATACTGCTACGAGCTCGAAGTGTTTGTGAAAACTGACAGTACAGGGTTGGATCTTTAACAAGGCACAAATGTGCAAACAAATCATTCATTTGTGTAAGAAGAGAACTTGAAAACCTAAAGAGTTTGCCGTGAAGGAGAAAAAGTACAGGAGAATTACACCGGCTTTTATCATACATCCATTTCCTGGACCGCCTAATTCAGACTCCAGTAACTGCTCTTCGGGTCGGAAACCCGTTTTACCGAGTCCGCAATTAAAATAATCAATTTAATTTAAGAAACATTTGCGTCCAAAATCGGTTCACCATGAAATTACCGCGTTGGAAATATCTAGAAGGCCAAGAATGCTGCAGAGAGCACCTGAACGCAGCATTTTAAAGAGACAGATGAGTCAGAATGGAAGAGGAAGGACGTGACCGGAATAACAGGAAAAGGCACTCACCAAATAAGGCAATTCTGGTTCATCACATTTTCACCTCTACTGTTCCCTCCTCGTTAGGTTCTCTGATCTGCTTCTTGAACATATTTCACTGTGGTAAGGAAATGCAGACATTTGAAAGCCTGAACATCACAGCAGCTCTGGCATTTTGGCTTTCTTTCAGTGACAGAAATGAAAACTTAAAAAGAACAACCCAAATATATCTCACTTTTATTTATGTCAGGGTCATTAAAATCATTAAATCTTGGTTGGATTTTGTGACAAATATAAAAATGAAATAAGAAAATATACTTTTCCATCTCTGCTTATTCAAACTTCCACACTTTATTCAAATGTGTGACCAGAGGTGGGCAGAGTACGCAAATAAATGTACTCAAGTAAAACACGTCAACATATTTTTACTCAAGTATGAGTAAAAAGGTATTTAGTAAAGAAAAAAAAAAGTCTACTTAAGTAATGAGTCCCTGTTTCAATTATCAATCATTTCATAATTAAAAGTTACATCATCAGATGGACCAAAATGTAAAATTAAGTGGAAAGTTTGACATTCTAAGGACCAAACAGACAATAATTCATATAAGCAATACAAAATGACCAAATCAGGCACAATAATTTTTTTCCCCCAAATCAGTTTCTTCCATTATAAAACTTAGAAAACTTTAACAAAACCTGCAGGTGTGTATCCATGTTGGTTAAAACATGTTTTGTTTTCCATTCAAGGTTTAGGGAATCCAGAAATTTCACTCAAGTAAGAGCGGAGACACTTTGTCATAAGAGACGCTGTCTGTGGCGGCTGGTTTCAGCAAACTGTGCCGACCCGAAAGGTAAGCGTACATAAACCGCATGTGTCCAGGATATGTGGGGTCTGCAGAGACGTTAGCTGCCGTTTTCCTGACTAGAACAGTTCAGAATGTCTTTTTCTTTCTTTTCTTTTTCTTTATGGTGAAGCAGATGAAGGGAACAAAATGAGTGCAGAAAATGACCTCGAATGCTTCAAAGACCTGAAGGATTTGGGGGAAAATGTAAAATACTCCAGTATCAAATATTCGATGGAAGGAGTGCCACAGACTGAATCCTGGGTGCTCAGAGCAAGTTTATAGTTAGTGATTACTGTATTAATAACATGTCGAGTTTATGAAACAGAGCTATAAGCAAGATCACTTCAAAAAAATCCCCCATCTCTGAAAAATGTGTAAAAGATTGTGATTTAACACTTATTAAAAGCACTTTTAGTTTTGCTCTGCACATTAGTGAGAACCGAGCTTTACTTAATGAGTGTTTTCATAATTATCCCTTTGTTTCAACATTCCTGATTAGGAAATGTGTTAGCTGTCTGTGAGGAGTTATTAATTGCGTCTTGGTGTAAGACGTACTGTTTGGTATTTGGTTACACAAACCTTGGTGTGCAACGTCTTGTGCGTGCCGAGCCAGAAGCGGACTTTGGGTTGTTGTTTTTTTGTTGTTTTTTTTTAAGTTTTTTTCTTTTGTTCCTCACTCTGCCTTTTTCTTTTTCCTTTTTTTTTTTTTTTTTTTTTTTGCTGACTCATCAAGAGGCCTTTTATCCGTTTCTGCACCCAGGCAGCAAATCCAAGCGAACGAAGGCACATGAAATTTCATGAACAAACGTTCTTTTTCCTGGTGCCCAGGGACGCCGATGCAACTTCCCTCCGACGTCTTCCCGGTTTAAGAACGGTGAGGAATTGGCCTCACCTGCACGGTGAACGTGTCAGGTCAGCCGTCTGCTCTGTTGATCCTCCGCATATCTCGTGCGGCGTGTCATAGTCCGACGTCATGCGAAGGCACGTGAGGGCAACGGTCCGGAGCTTCCTGCTCCAGCTCCTCCCGACTTCAGGAGCACATTCAGTGTTCAGGATCCAGTTCACTCAAAAGTGGCTGCAGTCGAGTCATTCGTCTTGCGATTTCTTGAATAGCAAGTTCTGTCGAGGCGTTGCGCCTTCAGTGGCCCGGACTAAGTATTCACACTTGGATCTTTTTTTCTACATTTTGCAACATCAAAACCTCAAATTCGTAACTAGAATATGCATACTGATGAGGCAGGTGATATCTTTCTGAAAACATTTTTCATGAAGCCCACTTTTCTGTATTCAACGTTTTTTTTTGTTTTTTTTTATCAATGGTCTGATGTGACGTTTTCATTTTAAGTTTTGTTTTCATCATTTCAAATATTCATCTTGGTGTAATTTATGTTTCACTTGGTGATAAAGTTCCTGAAATAAATGGATTTTCTAATAATATTCTAGTAAAGCATATATAATATATTCTGTAAAGCACTGTATAGTTGTGAGGTTTTAAGTTGTGTTTTTGATGAATAAAATTCACATTTTATCACCTTCCTGAAATAGTTTTTGGCAAAAGATATGGTTTAGGCAGTTATTATAGGAACTCTAAATAAAATCCAGTCAAACCACTGGATTATTACTAAGAAGTTCTTTAGACGTTTACAGCAGGATTGGTTATTAAAATAAAACACCAAGGACAAAAGGACAAATTTCTGAGTTTCTGAGGTTGAAAATGTTCACATTTTCAACCTCAGAAAATCTCAAAATTCAAATTTCCGAACTTTTCTTCTAGAGAATTTATGAGATTAATCTTAAAATTAGAGGGGAGGGGGTAGGGGGGTTGGGGTTAGTTAACAGCCAACTGATTTCTGAGACTGATTTAAAAAATTTCAGGTGTTTTTCAGGTGGAAATTTTACTCCTTTCATCCTCAATTACCTCAATGTGCCGTCGTACTGTTTCCCGTACTTCCAAGCGTTTAAGTGGGACTTTAAGGTCCAGCACGAGCGCCTGCTGTGGAGCTGCAAAGGAAAAAGTCGGGAAGCAAGCAACGCAGGTCAATAGTTGCACCTTTTATTATAAAAAATATGTACAAAGATGCTACAATGTTTTTTTGATATAAAAAATGCATACATTTTACAAAGATAATTACGTCTTTGAAGTTCTAGCTCCTATTCAGACTAGAGTGACATCCTTCAGGAGTGTTGTGGTAAGGTATTCAGCGTGTTGTAATACTGTATTTTAATCAATACATTTCATTTGCCTGAGTTCATGTTTTATTCACCATAAGAAGCAATTTGGGAAGGAAAAAAAAAAGAAAAAAAAAAAAAAAAGAAAAACGGTTTTTATTTTTCTACAGATTTGGAGAAAGAAGTTTTTGCATAATGGAATTTAAGGACATTTGAGTAGTTATACAGTCATTATGAAACATATGACAGAGCTGCATAGTAACTTTATTATTAACCCGGTTATTATTGTTTTTTTTTTAACTAATAGTCATAAAAGTTAGGAATAAATAGGTACTGCATTTTAAACCGGGAAAAGAATTGGGGTTTTTTCTTTCCGATAAATACAATTTCACCGGGCCTGGTGGTTGAATTGATACGTCAATATGGCATGTCTGTACCTAGATAAAATAAATACAATAAATAGACAATAAATTAGATGGGTTAACACAGAGGATCCGTCATTTGAAGTAACAAATGACAGGAAAAAAAAAAAAAGAAAAAAGAAAAGAAATATGGCTTCTCGATGTAGTTTTCCCCCAGATGCTTTAGGAAAGAGAGAGAGAGAGAAATAAAAGCTGCTTCTTACCATTATTGGGTCTGTATTAAAAGCGCAGCAGCCAAACTACTTCATTTGTCACTTGGATACTGTAAACTGAAAAAAAAAATAAAAATAAAAAAATAAAAAAACTACTCCTGAGCCACGTCTGGTTCGGTGGCTGGAAGTGAGTTCCTGCTCTGCGGTGAAGCTTCAGCAGAAATGAAAGAGCGGCGCGTCGACAGTCCATGGGAAGACACCGCCTCCAGACCGGCTACATTAAAACCTTTAAAAACCGCTTGGGACAGAAAATAAGGATATCAAATGATGCTCGCAAAATCCCCCCCATCCCCTCGCACCCCCCTCCCGCCAACCCCCAGCAAGCCGTATAATGCAAAAAAATATATTTCTTTATACACATACGTACATTTACATATAATCCATTCATAACTGCTCAAATCTCTAGGAAAATATGCATTGATTCATAGATTTGGATTTACAATTTGTTCTGTTTCGGTGCATGTAGTGTGGCGAGTTGTTCCTTGGTCCATGTAACAATAAATAGAGCTGGACGTAAAAAAGGCAAGAGTCGGACCAGAAGGAGCTAGAACGAGACGGAAACGACAGGAAGTCAGAATGCATCGCGGTGTAGGTAATTATCTTTGCCTTCTCACAGACGGTTGCAGGTTTTGGACTTTTCGTAACCCTCTCGCAGTCTTAGCACGGCGCACAAGGGGATGTTGGCGGTTGGAGAGAGTGGAAGGGAAGGGGAAAAGAAGGGACAAATAAAAAACTCTGAAAAGCGCACACAGGGTCAGTGTGACCGCGCACAAGGTTAAAAAAAAAAAACTTGTGGCATCCGAATGACCCCATCTCCTAAGACCGCGGGAGGGTTTGACAAAGCGGGACGCTAACTTTGCTCCCTGGCCATATGGGTTAATAAAAACCCAAAGTCATTCACTCCTCTACAGTGAAAGAGGACCTTGTCCATGATTACCCCACCCCTCGCTCCCCACCTTGTTCCCAAAACCTGGAAGGATCTGCAACATCACCAACACGCACGTTGTGCTGTGCATAGTCTGGGATCGCGTTCAGGAGCCCACGATGATCTCCATGATGTGGTCCAGTTCGTTGAGGTCGGACCTGCAGGTGGCGCTGGAGCTCAGCGCCGTCGGCCCGTGAGAGGACAGGCTCTCCAACAGGTCGTAAGGCCCCATTTTGGGGGTGCTCTGCATGCCCGTCAGACCGTGTCCAGGTCGTAGTAGGACGGGTCTACGTCAGAGAACAGCTCCTCCAGCGCCGGGTCGGGCGGCGGCGCCGGGTGCTTGATCTCAAAAGTCCCGAAGACCTGCTCCCCTGTCCTGGAGTCCGCTCTCAGGTGGTGGCGCTCGGCGTCCTCGCCTTCCGATGCGCACTCCTCGCTGTCCTCCTCCTCATCCTCATCGCAGTCGCCGTCCTCCTCCTCGTCCTCCCAGCAGGGCCCCATCCCGAACGGCCCCGCCAGGTAGGTCGCCGAGGACAGCTGAGGCGAGACGGGCGACAGGGACGACATGGCGACCTCCGCCTCGGCGTCCCCGTCCATCACCACCTCCTCCGAGTGGTAGCCCTCCTCCAGCCCGGACACGGAGAAGGGTTTGGGGCTCTGGCCGGCCTGTGCTGCTGCTGCCGCAGCCGCCGCCGCCGCTGCCGCCTCCGTCTGTCTGCACAGCACCTCGGTGGCCACCAGGCGGTCGGCGGGGCACTGGGCGGCCGCCAGGGCCTGGGTCATGATCTGCCAGGTGCCGTCCTGGGTCATCTCCTCCTGGATCTGCCGCACCGTGTTGGCAATGAGCACAGAGCGGCAGAGGTTGGGCTCCACCAGCATGTGGCAGAGTTGCAGCTTGATCAGCGACATGTCGAGCAGCGACTGCCGCTGCAGGCTGTAGGACGACGACAGCGTCCGGGCCGCGGCGGCGGGGGACGGGGCCGGTGCGGCCGAGGGGCCCTGATCACCACCGCCGCCGCCGCCACCGCTGCCACACACCGCCTCCTCTCCGGAGTCGGAGAACTTGCGCTTGGTGCCCTTCGGGAACATGATGTCTCTCTGCTGTGGGCAGGGAGGGAAGAAAACGCAGAGTGAGAACTACTGACAGGAACTCATTAGGGACAAATTCACAACCATAAAAGTGTTTCAGAGTTGCACTAGCTAATTTAAGTGAGGAGAAAACTGTGCTTTGAATAAAGAAATAGTCACACCGCTTGAACTTTTTCACACTTTATCACGTTACTGTCATAAACATCAGTGTTTTAGTGGGATTTACTGGGAGCAGAACAGAACTGAAAAGAATCTAGAAACCTTTAAAAACTGTGCATTTGTATTCAGCACCACCAGTTAATACTTTCCCTCCACATATAGATGCAATTTTCCTGTGGTTCTTCTCCAACGACTTTGAACATCCAGACGACGGACGCACGACATCGACCCCAGATTCATCGTAAGTGGGGTTCATGGTCATTTATTCTATGGTATCTTTATCTCTATCTGTCGATATCAACCATTTAAAATATTTGATTTGGACCAATAAATAAATCTGGGCTGATATTAACAACCGATATTTAATTCCTTTTGTTGCCGTCTGTGTCTGGAGGGCGTCGCGTGAAAGTGACAGTGATGCCGCAAAGGATTGTGGGGATTTTAACTTAAGAGGTGAAGTCAGCACTGTGGTTGCTTTCGTCAAGGTGTCAAAATGGTAGGGCTGTCTAAATCTAAAGTGTAAATATCAGTTATGGGCCTTGATGGCAGGATTGACATTGGATATTCGTATCGGCCCAGATTGCACATCATTGCATCCCTGATCAAGAGATCAGGGATGTTTTCGTCATCTGCTTCCAACCGATCTTAGGAAGAGCAGTAGTTCCGCTAACAAACTCTGCGGATGCGCCAAGGCGGCACTATGGGTAAAAAGGCGGAGCTTGGTGAGACCAAGCATTCAGGCTCCCCCAAACGGCTCAAGAATTCCTCAAACATGCATGAAAGAATCAAAGCAACATATTAGGTATGTTTTGATGAGGGAATAATAATAAAACACGACGTAAAGCTCAATTTTACATAACACCGATCCTTTAAACACTGCCAAAATCTTGAAACTGGAGTAGATTTCCATTTGGAAAGCAATATTATTTTCATCCTGCTTTACAATTTTGCCCTACTTTGCCTGGCGCTTTCACATTAAATCCCAATAAAATACTTTAAAAGGAGAAAAACCCATTAAGTTCAAGGGGTGTGATTACTTTCATGAGGTACTGTAAGTGTCGTGTAATTACTCAAATTAGTGACAGATGTAATGAGGTTAGAGTGGTGTAGTAATATCTGTGTGGACAGAAAGAAATCTGCTTAAAGCAGTTGTGACATTACAAATAACCTGCACAAAAAAAAAAAGAAGAAGAAGCTGCAACTCTGAACTACAGTGATAAGTAAATGGTTGGGTTTGGGATTTCCTTAAAAGTTTGCTATACCTTTCCTGTTGAGAGGCACAGGCAATAGCAATGCAGCTTGGTCCCGGCTGCAGCGCTTCAAGTACTTTTGTACGCGCGACAAGCAGCTTTTGTTCAGCACCATTTCTGCCCATTTTAGGCCAGTCTGAAGCAAGACTCCTGCTGGGCGGAACAACCACACTTTTAACAGACCGCTGAGCCACCGAAAATAGCATGGTTACCGACTAAATGCAGACGCTGCATCAAAATAAGCACAGACTACAGAGAGCTTTGTCAGTAAACACAAACAGCACTCAGGTTACAAGTATCAGTGAAATGATACCGGTTCACATGGCAACCTGCGATCAAGAAAACTGAAAAAAAGAGAAGAAGGAAAAAAAAAAAGAAAGGAGTATTTATCTGCTGATCAATACGGTCAAATGGGTAAAAAACACAGAACATGAAAAATAAAGACATTTGTAATTTATTGGATAACACACCACCATGACTCAGTGATATTTACAAGGGGAATCGGGTTTCCAGGCCTAAACACGCAAAGACTTTAAAACTAGTAGAACAAGATTTTCACTTTCTCTTCACCGAGGAGGGGGAGGAAAGGGCGAGAGAGAGAGAGAAAAGAGAGAGAGAGAGAGAGAGAGAGAAAAAAAATCAACTTCCTTGTTGAAATACCACTTCAACACATTTCTTTACAGGAAGAAATCAACACTGTCCAATGTTAATAATAATAATAATTAAAAAAAAGCCATCTGAACATGATGGACTCAAACAGCAGGCTGAGCTCTGAGCTGCATTTTAGTTTTCCAGACGGAAAAACAGTGTCCAGCTGCGTCTCCTCTGTAAAAACCTGTGGGTAGGGCATTTAGGTCAATGAAGCCACTTGTGCTAATGTTCCATTCGTGAGACTTTTTTTTTTTTTGTTAAATAACCATAAAAAAAACAACAACAACATATTTCTGAGTAAAATCGCATGTATTGATACAGAAAAAGCACGGCAGTTGAACCTTCTTTGGAAAGCAAAGTGAAACTAAAACGTTCTACAAACTGCTGCTCTCATGGCGACGGTCACAACTCTGTCAGGCAGCGTGCTCTTTCTTCCTTTAAATTTGAATTACGGGATGCCACGCTTCTGCTATTAAGCAAACACCTCAAATTAAAACCACAATATGCAATAAAACATGGAATTGGAGCCTAATTTCTACTCACAAATTTTCACACTGATTACACCAACAAAATGGATACACACAGTATGAAAAACATTATCACTGTGTCACACTGATTGGAGTGAGTGAAGCCAAATCAGCAAAATTTCAAGTTATAATTAGAGATGCACCCAGAAATCAGCTGGTGACTAAAGGACTTTATTTATTAACTGTTCTGAAATCAATAGGTTATTTTCCAGTCAGAAACTCAAAAATACAATTCCTCCACCCCCCCCAACCAAATTAATGACCTCCAGTTTGCACCAGCAACCAGTCCCATTTAGTCCGTGTTAATCTAACTCCAGTCCGTGTGGCCAGAAAGTCTGGTTCATTTGGGGAAGTGTGAATGCGTACAACTTTGGTCCACCTAAAAGCTTAGGTCTCGCTTTGGTTGAAGTGAACTCTGGTGCAGTTTGAATGCTTATGTGAACACCAAGCGGACCGGAGAACACTCCACAACAGGAAGCGTGCTATAGCATGGGGCATTCTGGGTAAACACAGCTGAAGCAAATGTGTGAGTCTAGCGCTAACAGGACAAAAGGCTTGCAACCTCTAAAATTTCGCACCACTCCATTTTTGTTTACATTTTGTGAAGAAGGAAGTTGTGCTCTGTGTCTTCTTTAGAGGTTTTTATATTGGTTTCCTTCAGTGGTTCCTGGTGCAGCGCCACCTCAGGTGAGGAGGTGAACAGATTTTTCAAAGATTTGGTTCATTTGACGCAGTAAAGAGCAGCAGCTGAAAATGTAACAAATGCTGCAGTTTCTATTCCCAATCAAACTAAGTCTACCAAACTGAAGCGTTCAAAATCTAAATAAGAAGGAGTACAGATGTAAAAGGATTCAGAAACAATTATTTTTGTCTGTCACCTGCTTTTTACACTTAGTAGTGCTAACCACAATATGGCGACACACAACGCTAAGGTATGCCTGAAGAATTAGCTCAAAATCTTTGTTTTAAAATCTAATACAATCCCATATTTACTGCAACTGCTCTCTCTCTCTCTCACACACACACACACACACACACACACACACACACACACACACACACACACACACACACACACACACACAGTGGGATGTCACTGCTGCTGCCGATATAAATAATTAATGCTGGCACATGGCAAGAAGGTATAGCTCTTAAAGAGAACTACACGAAGCTTTAAAAAAAACAAAAAACAACGACAATCAGAATTAAGCCACAGCTCTGTGATTGGTGCATCTCTAGTTATAATCCATTTACATCAATGGCTCCAACGTACACAGAAAGGCCTTTTGAGTCCTTCCTTCCCTAAAATGACATTTCCTGGCAATAGACAAGATTAGGATACAAATCATTTAGAAATAGACCTAAAACCCAAACAGTGAGAAATTAATCATGGATGTGTTAGCAAAATATGTCACCAAGGTGTGAGAAATTAAAGCAGAAATCAAAGACAGCCAGGATGCCACGTTGCTAAAGGTGCCATGACTCTTGAAATGCACTTCAGATGGTTTGCACCACATTAAATCAGCCCCACATGCATTACTGTTAAAACTCTCTCAGCTATGAGTTTGTATTGCTAACACTACCTTGGCAAATGACAACAATTAAATCCCTCCAACAGCTAAATTTGACTATTTGATACATTTTGAATTTTTGTCTGTATAATTCTAAAATGGTCCTAAGGCCAAAGCAGCTCAATAAAAATTGCTCTCTTTTCATAAAGGTTCCATAAATATTAAATTGGGTTGTAAAGAAACCCGTTTAAAAAAAGTCAGATTCTTAATAGCAAAAGGTTTAAGTTAGCGACGAAAGCAATTTGAAGCAGATGCTAACTTAGCGCTAGCTAACCCTTAGCTACGCACAGTACTTAGTCAGCATAATCAGTAAGAGGGTGATGTTAGCCAGATGGATAACATCTTTATTATTCATGTCTTTCACACAACCATAAACAAAACTACTTCCTGTCTTACTTCAAAATAAGAGTCCTACCTAACTCTCAGGGGTGAAGTTTAAGGCACTGACCTTGAAACTGAGGGGGGGTTTGATAATAGCTTTGACTGAAATAGCAACTAGATTGCGCATTGCGCTAGAATGCATTTTAATATCACACGGTGATATAGTAGAAAACATACTTATAGCCTTAATTTTTGTTCTACTACAAGAAATTCAGAAAAATTTATTGTATTAAATTTTGTTTTCTGCACCCCCGACTGCAAGTCAAAAATGCTAAAAAATGTCACCAGCCAACACGAGTGTTTGAACGCAGATATTTTTTTATTTTTAATTAGAGCTAAATTGTTACAGAGAAACTAAATTGTGTTTTCAATGTAAAATATTAAATTGAACTCAAAATATATATATATATATTTTTTTCCAATTTAAATTCTAACTTTTATTCAAATCAGACTTTGGTACACTCAGAGCAGTTTGAACTGATTTGATAGACTTAGCTAAACAAATTAACCAGGTTTGTACTACTTTTAGTACAACTCGGAATGGACTAAATTCTACAGTATTTAATTGGATCAAAAAAAAAAAACTTCAATCTTGGAGCCTTCATCACATCAAACGAGGAAAAACCTTTTAAGTTCTGGAGCTGTAATGATTTTCACCTCCCATTCAGCACTACCTTATTTTATTTATTTATTTTCTATTAAATACTGGTTGCTAATTTTAGCAAATCATTTTGTTTTTTTAAACACTGAGTTGATGGTTTTGGCTCAAATGAAATAAAAGTTTGGACGCTGATGTCTTGGCAGGAACATTTATGGTGCCCAAACTCTTTTATGGTATTTACATTTGCACTTCATCAAGAGGATTTCACCATTACTAATTGTGTTAAAATATTTTCCAGGAAGCGATTGCACATATTAGGTTTTTTTTTTTTTAATCTGTTACGTTGAATAGGCTCCACTAACAAATGCCTAATTAAGGTGGCGAAGATCAAGATCATTTACTTGACAGTTTAATTAACATTTATGCTAGGACAGGTGATATACAGGTGATTTATATCCAGCTGGGGTTACTCCACGCAAGGTTTTAACTGTTTGACCCCAAAATGGAGACTCGTGCAGCACTCTGGCTGCATCAGGAACTTCTTTAAACAACAGCGATAGCGCTCGATTTTGACAATAAGCAACTCGGCGACGCTCGGATTTGTCGCCAGCAGCTTTATGCGGCTCAGAATGTAAACACTAAAGTGTTTAGTCGTCCAGCGCCTTTGGGGCCAAACAAAATACAGCCTCGCTTTACGTCAATGGCTCCTCGCGCGGCCCATCCCCCACCTCACTCTGAAAAACCACCACTTTCATACGCCGCCGTATCGCCCGAATAAACGAGATTTTGAACACGGCGGCCAGTGATTTCTCATTTTCCCTACCGACTACACCTCGTTTTCTCCACGAGTAACCGAATAAAAGCCGGCGGGGGCCAGCGGAGGAGCGTTTGCGAGCTGCTGGCCGTGACTGCCGCATGCTTTGTCTTTCCAGCATCAGAGCCACCGAGCGACAATGAGGCCATTTTGCGCTGGGAGCTAACAGCCGGCTAGTAGCCTCCGGTTCTGAGCCGCGCTCGCGGAGCGCTTCCCAGTTAACCGTTCGCTCTCGCAGTAAACAAGTTACCTGCGCGGAGCTGTGAGGCTCTCGGCTCGCGCCTCGCTCCGGTTCGCAAATAAACGCTCCAAAGCTGAACGCTAGGAAACGGAAAGCTAATGAGCTAAAAGCGCCCACCCACCCATCCTCCTCGGTCCTTCCTCCTTTCTGGCCGAAAACAAGAGTTTTCGCCGCGACTGGGCTGTAAAGTTCCTAAAAAATAACAGCCGCTCGCCCCAGTGCCTGCTTAAACACGCCGCTGCCGGTGGTCGGGGTCGCCGTACTCACCTCGTGTCTGTGTTATTTTACTCCCGTCTCGGTCATAGGATCGACGGCAGAGAAAGCGGAGATCAGGTTCAGATGAGATCATTCATGCCACGGCTTCAAAAACTGAAGTACCTCCGTCCTGCTGCTGCTGCTGCTGCTGCGGATCGGACGGCAGGAGGGAGAGAAAGGAGGGGGAGGGGAGCCGACAAAAGCCAGCCATATGCCTGGGATTCCTCTCTAATGATTTCTCCCTGCTTTTCCCCTCGACTGACGCTTTTAACGAACAACCGAAAGCCTAAGATTATATATATATTTTTGCGTAGGGTTTTAGCCGCCTTTGCTCATTTTAATCCGTTTTCTACTTAACATGTAGCAAACATTAGTGAAGAACCATGCGTGTACGTGCCATGTTAAGTTACAAAATACTGTTCCACATTTTATTCACACCTATATTTCATCATAACTATAAATACAAAGGAAGTCATTTTTGAATGAAAAGGAAAAGAACCAGTTCATCCCTTTTGTCACCATTGAAAACAGAAAAAAGTGTCGCGCATTGATTTTTTGTACCCCTATATTCTGATACCACTAAATGAATCCATTTGCTTTCAGAAGCAATCCACCACTTTGGTACCATCGACCTCAAGTGGAAGAAAAGTACAATATATCTAGGAAAATATTGCAACACAATCAAGTGGATATATTTCCTTCAGTCGTTGTAAAAACACTCTACATATCAAATATGACTTCAAAGAAATTAATGCCTTGAAATTGGGTCTGTTTCTTTAAGAACTTCTATTTTTCTGAAGCTCCGCCTTCAGGAAGTCGCAACATCTCTCTATTAGTCCTTTAACTGCTTTTTAACAATTGAGAAGTAGCTGGAAGGAGGCGTTTGCTAATTGCTGCTGGCTAGTCTGAAGGAGCTGAATGACGTGCAGGGGGAGGGCTGCTGTGTGAGGCACAGGCCTGGAAACTGCAGCTGGAAGGTGTTGCCAGGTCCAACCAGCTGAATGGAGATTCAAGGATTTCTCAAACATGCTTGAAACAAATCAAGGAAACACTCCGGTTATCTTTTATTGATGAGGAAATTTCTTTATAACATGATGTAAAGCTCAAAAGATCAATTTCCCATAATACTATGGCTTAAAAAAAACAACAACAAAAAAGCATCTGTTACAAGTAGTCTAGGTTCATCCCATTATCTCTATTGAAATGTAACCTTTAAAATACAGTTTCGCGAGAAATACTTCGATCCAAAAATTATACAAACCTATACAGTTATTAACTGAACCACCATTGAAGACAAAACATGACTTTGGTTATGACATGCCAAACTATTGCTTGTTCTTTTTATTTTTGCAGGTGATTGTAGCTGGTCTGGTTGCCCGTTCTATATTTCTCTAATTTCTCACTTTCTGTAGCTTCTCACATGTTCTTTTCAGATGTATCATTGTTTTTCTTCTTTCCCTATTTTGCAATGATTTCAACTACAGGAGTGACCTAGTGCTGATTCATGTCAATCAGCACGTGGCCGGGCCAATCAGATCTCAGAGGGTGGGCGGGGACTCCGCCCATGAGTCCACAGCCTGTCTTCTGCCTCTCAGAGCGCTCCTATGGACTAGCGGCAGCACCACTCTGAAAACACCTGGTGGAACTGAGCTCCTCATAGAACTGCTTCTCAGAGCAGCGCTCCTAAAAGAACCTGCTGACCGTAGAGCATCAGAAAGAACCAGAGCTTCTTAAAGAGACAGAGGTGACAAAGGGAAAGTCCAATTTATTTTAAGCTATGCAGCGACATATACTGCATTTTATATAGGCAAGTAAAGGTGGCGTAGTTACTTGATTGTGGAATAAAACAGTACTATCTGCCTGGAAAATATATAATATCACATCTTTAACACAAGTTTTTATGACTTAAGATGCTCTCTGGCATTTATGACGTGTGAACAGACAAAGGCAACTTTCATCCATGAAAACAGATTTTCTGTTAGAAAGGATGGATTGATTTTTCCATATTGGAGAACAGTGAGGGTTATAAATCAGCTCCCAGTAAGGAGAAAGATACTCAAGAAATATTTATGCGTAGCTTCCGGCAATAAAAATCACGTCATAGCAGAAAATAAATCCCCCCCCTCCCCCCGCCATACAGAAGAAGTATAAAACTCTATATGAATAACCAGAGTGCTAATATTAAAAAAGTCTTAACAGTCCCGAAGCAAAACTACCGCTCATAAACACAACTTCCGGTCGTGTGTGCGCGTGTGGAGGAAGGAGGGGGGAACGTTTCTTTTTTTCACCTCTTTCTACAAAGTTCCGTTTCGAGCATTTTCTACGTTCGGAGAATAAACGCAGGAGCACCGCCAGAGGTTTCTAGAAGCAGCAGCGTGCAGCGGACATCCACCGGCTGACTGACAGACAGCGAGACCTCCCGCTTCAGGCTCCGGCCCCGCTTTCAAGATTCCGTTCTAGTTATTATTTATCCGCACACATGGCGAAGTGGGGAGAAGGAGACCCTCGCTGGATCGTTGAGGAGCGAGCCGATGCGACGAATGTCAACAATTGGCACTGGTGAGACAACATGAAAGGGCACTTACTGCCAGTTAGCTTGGAGCCGATGCTAACCGCACGCTTCGAGGTGGTTTTTCCTCCCAAACCGCTTCTGTGTCGCGTTCTTACAGTCGGGTGGGAGATTAGCTGTCCCGTAATTAACTGCAGCAAAACGTCTCGTTTAGCGGTAAAGCGTTTGTTAACGTTGTTCAGGTTAGCCTCACATGTAGCCACCGAGGCTTTCCATTAGCTGCTCGCCAGAGCTAAAGCTGTGTCTGTTGCCGTTACATTCAGTCTGCTGTGTCGCTACGGAGCCGTTTGCTCATATTGCTTCTGCTCATAATGTCACTCCAGACTCTTAATGTGACCGTAAATTCTGCACAGCTTGTGGAAAATGTGACTTTATTTTTTTTTTTTTGTCCTCCACCCTTTTATTATTTCGAGGAATAATCGGATGACTCCCACTGCTTCCCCTCACTTTTGATCTTCGATTAGATAATTACCTGTCATCTGTTAGTGAATCCCCTCCAGTGATTTATCTCTATGGAGAGCCACATTGTTGTCTGTTTTCATCAACCATTCGTTTTTGTTGCATTTGAAATCAGTGCATCCTATCAATGCGCTTGTACTTTTTGTTAGAATGTTTTTTTTCAAATCATGAAATGACTTTTTTACCTGATGCCAAGATCATGCTTGCAGTTTTGAATTTAAAAGTTACGTTTTTGATTTTCTTTGCTCCTTTCTATGCTAGATTGTGACAAACTGTGACTCCAAAAATCTAATAACCCTAACCTTTACCCTAACACTAACACTTTTTGTTTTTTTTGTTTTTTTTCTTCTCAATCTTCAGGACTGAAAGAGATGCAACAAACTGGTCTTCAGATAAGCTGAAGTCTCTGCTGCTCGGGCTGAGCGTGGAGGACGACGAGGGATCGTGTGAGGTGACGGAAGTCAGCAAGTTGGAAGGAGAGGCCTCGATTAACAACCGCAAAGGGAAACTCATTTTCTTCTATGAATGGAACCTAAAAGCGACCTGGACCGGTGAGTGGAAAGCAGGGTTTGAACTGAGAGCGACGCACGGCAGCTGCTCCGTTCGTCCACTTGGGAAATGACACGAATCGTCCTTCTGACAAAAATAAAACTAAAACACTTCAATCTTCTTTAGGAGTAAGAAGAGCCTTTTTTGTTGTTGTTGTTGTTGCACGTGTGTTTTAAAAATGAAAAGTTTTGCCACTTGATGCATCACAAAGTAGATTTTACTTTCTGCCCACCCCTCGCGGCCACATGTTTAATCATTTTCATTCAGCTCTTTTTCCCAGACGCCTCTTCTGTGAAAGCGTTTTAACTTTACATGGGGAAACTTTACGAAACAAACGACTCATTGATGAACTCTGTGATTTACAAACCTAATTCTGTAAATCACAGAGTTCTGTTAGTGAAACGGAGAACCCGGTCAACACAGAGAGAGATGATCATTTCTGAGGCTTGCACTGGCTGACCAGTAGGTGGCAGTGTCATGAATGGTTAAAAATGAGCTTTTCCCCTTAGCAAATAGTTCAGCTGCAGAATTAGACTTTCTTTTAGCGGTCGGAGGAGTTTACGATAAAAATCGACATCTTGCAGTTATTTTAGCAATAGAATATTCTGATGATTATTTGATTAATCTGATTAAAAAAAAAGGCTCATTCTATAGCTTTTTCTTTTAACTACTAAGGCCTACTTTTTAAAAATCAAAAATACATTAAAATATGCGAGCAGCAAAATAATAACTTTTTTTTTGCTTTTAAATAAGAAAATGCACATTTTAATGCCTACAATGTAATAACATAGCAGTTTATCTGAACCGGGTGAAGCTAAGGTTTTGGTGTTTGAGGAGGTAGAAAAGATTTACAGACAAAGGGATTTTTTTTTTTAAATCTTAAATGCAAAATGCATATTTCATACATGCATGTTTTGGGGTAATCACTTCTCTTTATTCAGCAAATCACCTTTTTTAAGTTTGTATACTCCAGTTAATTTATAACTTACTAAAGTAATTTTCCATTATTTCAGTAATCAATTAATTATGATTAATCCAGGTAATTGTGATTGCTCATGATTAACATAGTTAATTATGATTAATCAGATAAGTTGTTTCACCCCTTCTTACAAGGAAAGTGTTAGACACAACATTTTTATCATTTTTCAATTGAAGCAGTCCCAAAAACATCCAGTGACTTTTCACTCAAGAACTAAATTGAATTTGATGTTTTGTTGTTTTTTTTTTTTTGTTTTGTTTTGTTTTTTTTACAGGAAAGTCAAAAACCGGAGTAAAATACAAAGGTTCGATCGAAGTTCCAAACTTGTCTGATGAGAACGACATGGAGGATCTCGATGTAAGTCAGATGGATGATTCAATGATCCCGACTGCCTGGCGGCGCTGGTGGAGCGGTGCACTGAATCGTGTCCCTGTCATCCGGTTCCTCAGATTTCCATCTCGTTGAGCAAGGACGAGCCCGACACGCCCCTGGTCCACCTGATGAAAACTAAAGGAGCCGAGAAAATCCGGGAGGCTCTGGGGAGTTACGTGGGCTTTTTGAAAACAGGTCTGTAAAGATCAGGGAAAGCCATTCCCGACCCGAGTAGGAATGAAAACTGTTGATTTAATGAGCGGCCCAAAAAAAACAACAAAAAAAACTGTCTTATTTCATTATTATTCATCTATTGTTTTTTAAATTGCAGAATTCACGCAAGGGATGATCCTGCCTACCGCTAACGGCGTGGCCAAGCCTCAGTCAGCGTCTCAGTCCAAAGCCAAGCAGGACAAAACTCAGGTCTGTTTAAAGACAACAGAATTTTTCTGGATTAAAACCCGGCGTTGAGACGCAACGTAGAGCTAGACTGATTAGAATGCCATGTTTTATTTTTTTATTTATTTATTTTTTTCAGGTTTCCTCAGGAAGCAGCACGGCAGCTCCCGTCAACACTGGTGTCAAAATCCCCACCTGTAAATTCACCATCAGAGACACGTTTCTCACCTCACCGGCTGAACTCTACAGAGTCTTTCTCAACCAGGAGGTGAGCCCATCCTGCTGCTGCCGATCCGCTCACCAAATTAGGTTCCAGGCCCATTTTCTCACCTGCTTACTCTGTCTTATCTGACAAAGTTATAGGCCTCATCTGCACAAGAATGTTTTTTTTTTTTTTCCTCCCCGTAAAGTAGGAATACTTTAAAGCGTTGTCAAGTATCAGTAACAATATGTATTTAAGTGTGAAATACTGGTGCAGAGTTGGCAAATAAATGTGTAATCCAGCACATTTATGTCTATTAAAAAAAAGTTTTAAGTCAATTCAGCGCCATTCTCCTGTATCGAATTGGTGTGATACTAATACTACTGATGCTAAACCTCAAATATCTGTATCGGAATTGAAAAAAAACATCCTGAAACAAAATGTCAGTTAAATTTTTTGCGAGAAAAAATACCCATCCTGTATTTTTGGACAGCAGAAATGCTTAGTTTTTGGAAACACTGACATACTGGCCCAACCTCTAACTTGCCTTAAGAGGAATATTGAACAAAACAAATCCTTTGTGCAGATCGCTTTTCTTTTGTCAAAGTTTTATCTTTATTTTTGATCAAATAAAATAAAGAAATTAAGTGACTTATAAAACTGCAAATGTGTCACTCAACAACAATGGTGGATTACACGGAGTGCTTCCAGCAGTTTCAAGAAGTTCTCCAAAAGACTCCACACTCAGTTTTTGTTCACCATCCATGTTTTTTTTTTTGTTTTTTTGTTTTTTTCTTCTTCCCTTGAGTCTACTGGTAATCTTGTGTGAATGATTTATGCACATGTTCCATTCTTCTTGTTTAGCGCCACTTTGTGGGGGAGTTAAAAAAGAAAAAAAAAAAAATCATTTGGGGCCATTTTGGGTGTTTCTGTGTGAAAGAAAAAAAAAAATTTTGAAAACGGTCCTGTGTGAATGCGAGAGCTTTTTGACAACGCCAATCCGTTCCAGGGAAGAAGAAGAAACAAAAAAACGTTCCCGTGTGCGTCAGTGGACAAACGTCCACCTTGTTGGACAATGCATTTTTTTTGTTAGTCCGTGTGGCTGGGGGCCATGATGTGGTATCTTTGTGTGTGCAGATGGTCCAGGCGTTCACGCGCAGTCCTGCGACGGTGGACGGAGAGAAGGGCGGAAAGTTTCGCCTGCTCGAAGGAAACGTCTTTGGGGAATTCACGGAGCTGGTGAGGCCGACATTTCCATCAACTACAACGAAAACGTCACTGAAAACTCATGTTCTATTTGGGGCATAATGTCCAACACATGTAGAAAATGGTTGACGACTAACAACAAATCCTCTTCCCGTCAGGTACCTGATGAGAAAATAGTAATGAAATGGAGGTTTAACAACTGGCCCTGTGGTAGGTTCTTTATATTTTATTATTTTCTATGCTTCGGAGAAGAACAGCTCATACACAAGCATGATTGACAGAGCTAAGATCCACACCTTGACTCTGATCGGTTGTTTTAGAGTTACATTTTTTATTTTTATTGATTTTTGACAGATTCTGTCACATTCCACCGACAGGACAGCAACAATTTTACTTATTTTTTTCCATAAATATAAAAAAGAAACATTGTATAAAAATTTACTCCATAAGCAGAAGGTCTATTCAATCTTTATTATTATTATTTTGTGGGGGTTTGAAAAATTACATTTTTCCCACATTGTGAAGATTTTAATCATATTATACTGTCATATATATATATATATTTTTTTTTTGAATTCTGGAAACTGACTGCTTCTCTGCACCACAGAGCATTACGCCACCGTCACCCTGATGTTCCTGGACCGGAGCAGCGAGACGGAACTGAAGGTGGAGTGCAGAGGCGTCCCCAACAGCGAAGAGGAACAGACAAAAGGCGGCTGGAAGAGATACTACTTTGAAGCTGTCAAACAAACTTTTGGCTATGGAGCACGACTTTTCTGAAGAAGCTGTACTGTAATAACTTGTTTTTTTGTTTTTTTGTTGTTTGTTTGTTTTTTTTTTTTGTTTTGTTTTTTTTTTGTATTTTGCCCCTCGCCCCCCCAGCCCTCTCTCTCTCTCTCTTTTTTTTTTTTTGGCACAGAACAGATTTAAACTCGTAGGACGAGTTAATGAAACAAACGACTCCGTCACTGTACGTGTAAAAGTTTCAATCGCTGGAAATATTTAATTCTTGAGGTTGTTGTTTTTTGTTTTTTTTCCCGCGCCGGCGTTTGGCTCGGTTCTTGGGGGTGGGAAAGGGCGCGGGCGGACCGCGCCCTTCCGGGGCCGAACAGAACCCGCGGCGGACAAACGAGGAAATCCGGTGAACCACTTCTGATTGGCGTTGGCTTCGGTTCGCAAAGGAGCCAAAACACTTCAAAAAATGGTTCATTTTGTATGTATTTTATCTTTTTCGAGTCATTGTAGTAAAATTGATTTGAACTAAGATGCATGTCTCATTTTAAAAAAAAACAAAACAATGTTGTCGAGGGGGGGTATGAGCTCAGACGGTGTGTATTACAGCCTCATCCGGTGAGATTGTGTTCATGTACATTACAGGACCAGCATCAGTGAGACTTGAAGCTGGAACATTAAAACTAATGTTTGTCAGCGTCAGTTTTTGTTTTTTTGTTCCGTTTTTTTTTTTTTTCTCCAAAAAAAGCCGGAGACAGCTGCGTATGTTTGACCATATATGGCTTCGAAAATGTAAATATGCAGTAAAAAAAAAAAAAAAAATGCTCTAAGAACAGAATTCCACTATTTATTCTTCACTTTCAGCCCAGTACCGTGTTTAAAGAAATAGTTTCTTGGAATAAACAAACTGCTGTAAGCTCTTGCTTAGTTTTATTTACCTCCTGCCTTCAGTTATTTACACATTTCATTAAAAAAAAACAAATGTATATTTACAAGTGCTGTAAAAATAGAAACCACGATGGCTGCTATTAAAAAAAAAAAGCCCTTATAATTAACAAAGACAGCGAAACAAAATGAAAGATCAATCATTTGAGGGCTTCAGGGGTTAAACGGTTCATGATGCCAACCTCAAATCTGCAGATGAGCAAAAAAAAAACAAGAAAACTTCCATTTAACACTGCAGACTTTCAAAGTATTCAAGTCTGTGAACCAAAAAAAAAAAAAAGAAAAACTCCAGTTGCAGGAATCCATCCTGCATGGACGTCCTGTTCCTTACCAAAGCTTTGCATGTTGGTACAGATTCAAACTGCTGCGTGAATTCCACTTCTTCCCTCTTACTGTCCAAAAACAGTCAGATTAATGTAGGCTATTGTGTCCCCGTGGTGAACAGTTTTTTTTTGTTTGTTTGTTTTCGTTTTTCTTTTTTGCTGAGTCACTGCAAAGCCTAATGACGTGAACAGAAATGATGTGCTGCTGTGAGGTCCACGTTACAAGCAGATGTAGAGCTCCGACTCCTGGGAGGGGAGAGGGAAAAAAGATGGAGTAGTTACTAATTCCCCCAACGCGCAATACCCTAGTATAACTACAGAGGGCGCATTCACTCAGATATGAACGCAGAGTGCCAATGAGAAGGTTAAATACTTAAAATGGGCATGTATATCACTAATTTTGGCCTTTTAATGAGCTGTATTTGATGTGAATATGTCTTTAACTCGCGCTTTTTGTAGCCGTGAGGAAAGTCGCAGAGACATTTCCAGCCGGAGACTTGGCCGCGTGTCAGAAAACAGTCAAATGTATTCCAATTTATTGTTTCCTGGCGAGGACGCAATTGTGGTGTTCCAACTGGACCAGGCAGACACACGTCCAAACAGGTTCAGGAATAAATAACCTAGGCTACAGGGGAGCCTCCGGAATGACCTCAGCCCTGTCGGTTGTTGTTGGTGAGCGACGCTGAAAAGGCCATGCTGGAAAACATTAAGTGTGCTCTTCTGTTTGTGATGAGAGCAGCGGTGAAAAAAGGTCCAAACGGAGTTTGTCCAGAAGCTTGTTGACGGACACAAAAAGCACATGACACACCGTGCAAAGGGACATTTTTGTCCATTTAGCAGCAGTTGGTGTCGGGTGGGTGGAGCGGCTCGACTTCGGCACATTTTCACTCAAGTAAAAGTCCAGGAGTTTAAAACATTTACACAAATATAATTAGAAAATAACATTTTGAGCAGCAGAAATGCTTTTCCCAAATCAATTTGTTTCCAATAGAAATCTTACGAAACCCATTATGTAATACAGATGCTGGAATAAAGTAAAGTACTTCCAGATTATATTTGGTGTTTACTTCAAATTCACTTGACCTTCAAACGTCTCAGCTGATAAAACATCATGTTGAAACAACAACGTCAGAACCAGTTCTTCCTACATGCCTATAAATATATTTGAGGATTTATAATTTGCTCTCCCACTATGAATTTAAAATTCTGCCCCGCAGTTTTATTTTGGGAATTCACTGAAGTCGTATGCTGCGAAGAAGGAACTGTTCAAATGAACCATTAAAAGTCCAAATCAATATGACAGTCACACCCATGATGGGCGCCTCTAAACTTTCCACCGGTCATGTGTGTCTCCCAAACAGCCATTCTGCCTCCTAAGCCGCTGGTTGAGTGTGTGAGCGTTGTGCGTTCAGTAACCGGATACGTACGCTTGAGCCTGAGTCGGTTTCATGTGGGCCATGGCTCCTTTGGGGAACAGTCTCTCCAGATGGGTTTTTTGTGGCGATGTTGCTCTTTTTGTTCCTTGAAAGACAATAAACTGCATAATGTTGCATTTATGGTGAAAACAGATATCGGTTACTTTGTTTAGAAATCCACATTGACCACGAAACTCTATTAAAAGGGCAGTATTATCTATTCTCCTGGCACATGTTGCTATTTTACATCATAAACAAGTAACTATATATGTGTATATAATTAAACGGCCGTTTCACATATAAGAAGTGTAACTGACCTACCTGTATGAGGGAGGCCAAATACTCATTCCTCGGTTGTCCTTCTGGGCTGCTGTAGATGTGGCTCCCTCTGCCAGGTCTTTGAGAAAATGAAACAATTTTTCTGACTCTATGCACTGCTTCCTAAATTTAATAGAAAAGAAAGAAAACATAAATGTGTGTTTTGGGGGGTTTTTTTGCCCACTTTTGTCCAACCGCACACAAATTCAGATCTAAACCAAAATTCCGAAAAACTCTTGAAAGAGCTGAGCTTCACAGTCCTCTAAAAACTACATTTATCCCCATCCACCTGTTCCCACCATCCATTTTCCTTCCACCCAACTTTCCTCTGATTTTTTTTCAGAGACAACGCTCTGTAGACAATTGTCTTCTTCAGTCACAGTTTTGTGTGGCTTACCCTCCTGTTGGAGGGTGTTGAGTGAACAGTTTCTGCATGACTGTGTAGGTCTTACCCCCAAAATCCCATCCCACTGCTGATCTCAGGTCAGTGTCGCAGGACGACAGATACTCACATGTGAGCCACGGACACGATGTTGTTGAACTTCGCCTGAGTAATCAAACAGGTTTTGGTCAGCAAAGACTTCAGGAACATCTCCAAAGCCCGGGCTGTTTGTTCCAGCTGAGGAATCTGCAGCTCTGCAGGAGAGAGCCTTTTTGTAGATGTACTCAAAAGAAAGCTTGGTTAATGTCTTTGCTGATGTCGGCAAAATACTAAATATTTTTTTAAAAAAACTTAAAATAAACATGACATTTGTTTGTGTAGGTGAGGAACTATGTCTAAAGTGAATTTGGTTGGTTTTAAATAAGGGTTGTTATCACACAGTGCATCGTGGAGCAGTTCAGTTTGTTGTGTTGAATCTGTCATTTATTTTATTTTATTTTATTTTATTTTTTTATTTTTACCAGCTAAAGCAATAACTTGTAAGCTGTAGGGAGAAAGTATCACGTCTAACGCAGGTGAGGAAGCTTTTTTACGTATTTGGACTACAACTCCCATCGCTTAAACGGGATGAAAGCCGATGCTCAGTTCAAGGACGTATGAAAGATCAGTAAAACTGATAACTCAGTCAGTTTCTTTGCTTTTTTTTTTTTTTTTTTTTACAACGACTTGAAGGATACCGATGATCACCGGAACTGCCACCGCTATCCTCCCGACTTCTGTGTCCTTCTGCATGATTTTTTTGATGCGACCCTAGAAACAATAACAAAGTTTGTTGGCGCTCTGTTAAAAGCAATTCTGTGATCAAATTGTTCAAATCAATTCGGTTTACTGGCTGACACTGGACTCTAACTTTACCACGGTTCGCACAACAAAATGCACATCAATAGCGGTCGAAACTAAGTCTAAGCCGACAAGCCAAAACTGCTGGGCTTTATTTTATTTTATTTTATTGCCTCATCATAGTCTGATTCTATATGCTAGCAAAATTTCCGACAGATCCGATAGTCCTTAAACACAACCAGCGCCCCTCGCCTTCGTGCTGCCAAAGCTAGCTGTTAGCTTGTTTAGTTTGACTTTAAACGGCTGATATTTGACGCAGAGAGAGCAGTACTCACGGGAGGGAACCGTACGTTGTATTTTTTCTTCTGTCCGGGCATTTTCGTGGCTTGAATTCCCGCTGTTTAGTCACACTTTTCATGTTTTCACAGCAGAGTGCTGCAGCATCCATTTGTTTACTTTTAGGAGGTAGAAAAGTGATGAGAGGGTAAAAAAAAAAAAAAAAGTGATGTCAACGTTTGACCCCCAGAAGCACCATGGCAACGCCATGACATCTATCCGGTGGTAATGAAAAACACATGAGGTGCAAACAAAACAACAACAACAACAAAAATATTATTATTATTATAGTTATTATAATCGTAATAGTTATTATTATTAAGATTATTGTTGTTGTGGTTGCTGCAGCAGTATGAAGTCATTAATATGTTTATATTACTTGTTCATTTTCTTGTTGAAGTCAAAATTGATTTAATTGTGAAGTATTTAAAACACACCTGAGCTTAAAGGTGGAAGTTTTATTTGTGTTAAAAAAAAACAACAACAACAACAAATGATAAGAATGTAAAAGCCCCATTTATCTTATTTAGAAGTTGAAAGCAGACATTTACCTGCACCCTTTTTCTCTCTGTCAGCAGTTGAACCAAACCAAACTCTTTTTGTGTTGGGTTTGTTAGAATCACCAAAAATTGCTTCTATTTGCTAACTGCCACAACGGTAAGAGAAAGGACATGCCAGAGATTTGTTTATTCTTCCTTTTGAAGTCCGAGGTTTGGTTAAACAACAAGGGAAAGCCCAGAAGATGATGTCACGGCTTTGGAAACCTCTGGTGGGTTGACCGGCGCATGTGAGTTGACTTGGAGGTTCAACCTGTGGATGTGTTTTAAGACCACACCTCCGACACACTGCTTTCTTGTTTGGCATCATGGGAAAGTCAAACAAAATGTCAAAAGAAATGTTTTCCGGATGCTTGAAGGTGCAGCGTTAATCTGTTCAAACAACTACTTTCGAGTACAGACATGATGGGAATGATGGGAACCATCATAGCAGGAAGAAGACGGATCTTGTGTCCCGGAGATAAACGGGCTTTGGTCAAAAATGTGCAGATGGACCCCAGAACACAAGCCAAAGACTTTGTGAAGATGCTGCTGAAGGGAGCGTCACTAACAGCAGTGAAACACTTACTGTATCAAATTGGACTGAAAGGCCGCTCAGTGAGTCGGAAGCCATGAGCCTCTGAAATTCAAAAACGGATGAGAAACAGTGATTGATATGCATCAGTCTAGAAAGGGTTAAAAAAACAAAAGCTAGTTAACCTCAGTGAGAACTGTTATCTTATTCTGGGAAAAAAAAAACATGGAACAGTGTTGAACTTTCCCAGGGGTGGCGAACCTACCAAAAGCTTATCGATCTCACCCTGCGCCAGATCTATGTTTCCTGCTGTATTCATCTAATATGACGTAAGTTTGACTACATGCTTTAATGTCTCTTGAATGGCGTTTTGGGCCTCTGTCTCTTTAAAAAGTCCAGCTCTTCCTGAAACTCAGCCTTCAAGAAGTCATCGCGACATGACTCGTGGATTAACCCTTTAACAACGTTTCTACCAGCATTGCACTAAGAAGTAGTTTTCATAACGAGCTCAACAGATGAGCAGTTCCATCGGGTGTTTGCTAATTGCTGCTGGCTAGTCTGAAGGAGCTGAAGAGGAGATGGTTTAAAGCGTGGAGGCTTGGAAACTGCAGCTCTGAGGAAGAGCTTTGTCGTCGAAGGCGGAGCTAGGTCCACCCGGGGGTTTTGCACAGCTGAGTGGTTGCCATAGAGATCGAAGCATTTCTTAAACATGCATAAAAGAGCGGAGTACCACCGCAATGGTCGCATAACTGGAGCGCTCCTAGTTGAACCGGAGTAATTAGAGAAATTTCCCCCATGAAACCGAGGTAAATATGCCGATATAATAATTAAAAGAGGGGATCAGATTGTACCACTATTGTGAGAAATAAAAGCCGACTAAAGTCAGGTGGACGAAAGAAAAGAGACGCAGCAACAATTAGCAGCTAACGTGTGGAAGCTAACAAGACACGAGGAGCAACGCCTAAGAATGACCGACACTGAACTGATCTTGCGAGAACTCAAAGGGTTTCGCCAAGAAAATAAAGAACAACTGGAGATGATAAAAGCCGAAATTGCGAAGGTGAACACCAGAATGGAGGCCGTGGAGGGACGAATTGAGAAAGCAGAAGAAAGGATCCTAAACACGGAGGAAGTCATAACGGCTATGCTAAAGCTACACGCTAAGCTGGAGGACAAGCTGACGGAGTTGGAGAGTCGATCCAGGCGGGAGAACATAAGGATGTATGGGGTTCCGGAGGGATCCGAGAAGGAATCTACAATGATCTCATTTGTCGAAAATCTACTCCGTCAAGGTCTTGAGCTGAACGAGGACACCCCTGAACTTCACATTGAAAGAGCTCATCGGTCAGTGGGGCCACAGCCGCCAGCTGACGCGCCGCCACGCTCCATCATAATCAAGTTCCTAAGCTTTAAAACTAAAGAGATGATTCTCCGCAACGCCTGGCAGAGGAAGGGGTTTACATGGCAAGAAAATCACATAAACCTGGATAACGACTATCCACCTCTCATACTGAAGAGACGAAGGGAATATACAGAAATCCGCAAAGTATTGAAGGGAAATAACATCCACTTCCAAACCCTCTTCCCCGCGAGGCTGCGCGTTAGATACGAGGACGGATCCAAAACCTACGATACGGTGGAGGAGGCATCAGAGGACCTGGTGAGACGAGGATTCACTGTGTCAACCATCAAACCTCCGGAGACGCTCATGGAGCAGATGCAGAGGTTGTCCTGGACGAGAGTGGACCGACGAACGACGAAGGGAGCATCTAAAGCCGGACGGGGACCCAACTACAAGGAGAAGCTGCGAGCCTTCAGGAGAACCGGGGCCCCTTCGGGACCAGCGGATCTTCCCCAGACCGAAGACGGCGGGAGGAAAATGTGAAACATCTTCAAAAAAATCTGTGATTAGTGGTGGAAACAAACTATAAAATAACTCGGTTCGACCGGGACCTTTTTCCTTTGGAGTTGGGACATTTTTGTCGCCCTTTTTTTTTTTTTCCCAATATGCGACTGTTGCAGGTAAGGGCCTCTCCCTCTCGACCGAGGAGGGGGATGTTTTCCTTCGACCCCCCAGAGGGGACTCAACAGGGTCAGGTTAGTAGACCCCTACCTAGGAAGCTGTATGGACAGATTGTGTTCAGTTTTATGTGCATTATGTTCATTGTTTGTTCCCCGCTGGTTCTCGCGGGAAGGGGGAAACGCACCAAGTATTTGAGTGAGATGGATGGGGGAATCACATAGATGCAAAACGGATCTTTAAGAATAGCAACATTTAATATAAATGGAGTACTCAATCCAGTTAAGAGGGAAAGAATCCTATCAAAATTAAAGAAAGATAAAATCCAAGTCGCCTTTTTACAAGAGACACACCTTAACGACTCAGAACATGCCAAATTAAATAGACAAGGATTTAAACACGTTTACTTCTCCTCTCATGGATCGGGGAGGCGGAGAGGAGTGGCGACCCTTATATCCAAGGCCGTGAATTATGAGCACATTTCAGAATATAAGGACGGTGAAGGCAGATTTGTTTTGGTTACAGGCAAAGTAGAAGGATTTGTGATAACTCTCCTTAATGTGTATATTCCTCCGGGAAGTGACTGGTCTTTTTTATAAACAAATAATTGATATAATAACAACAAAAAGTCAGGGGATTTTAATATGTGGCGGAGATTTTAATGTCAGATTAAACCCAAGAATCGACTCTTCAAATGGGAAACCCGATGCAAAAAACATAAGCAGAAGATTAAATACCTGGATGGGTGAGGTAGGGGTAGTGGACGTTTGGAGAGAAAGGAACCCAAAGAGCCGAGATTACTCACATTACTCACATGCTCACAACGTCTACTCCCGCATAGATTATTTTTTTATGTTCAAGGGGGATCTTTTCAGGGTGGACAACTGTGAAATGGGACCTAATACTCTTTCAGATCATGGTCCCATTTACATCTCAATCCATCTGCAGAACAAGAGGAGATCCACACTGTGGAGACTGAACTCAAACATTTTGAATAAATCGATCATCAGGGATAAATTGAAACGTGAAATTAATTTATATTTAGAAAATAATGATAATGAGGAAGTGACTCCTCCTATAATCTGGGACGCATTAAAAGCAGTGATTAGGGGCAAAATTATATCTATAACCTCATATGAGAAGAGAATTAGAGGAAAAAAACTTCAGGAGTTAGAAGAGGATTTGAAAAAACAACAGAGAGAACATGCAAAGTCTCCCAAAGATGACAACACCAAACATAAGATTATACAACTAAAAAAAGAAATAGAAGAAATAAATACTCAGGAAATTCAAAAAAGCTTACTTTCATAAAACAGCAATACTATGAGGCAGGTGGGAAATCCCTGAAACTTTTTATCCTATAGGTTAAGAAAACAACAAGCCTGCAGAACGATACATAAAATAAGAAACAATGTAACAAAGGAAATAGAAACTAATCCAGAGAAAATCAAAAACAGCTTTGAAAAAATACTATAAAACACTGTATTCCCAACCACAGTCAAGCAGCGACAATCAGATTGATGCTTTTCTAGAAAAGATTAATCTTCCAAAGATCACTGATGAACAAAACAAGAAATTAACATCTAGAATTACAAAAGAGGAAATTCAATCAGCTATCAAAAGAACTAAGAAGGGAAAGTCTCCAGGGACAGATGGATTCACCACAGAATGGTATAAAATTATGCAAGATCAGCTAATTCCAACACTAGAGAAAACATTCAATTGGGTCCTAGAAAATAAAACGATTCCCCCCTCATGGCGAGAGGCCGTGATTACAGTCATACCCAAGGAAGGGAAAGACAAACTGGAGTGTGGGAGTTATCGTCCTGTAAGTCTTCTGAATAATGATTATAAACTCTTCACCTCCATATTATCTAAAAGAATAGAAGTTATATTACCAATTTTAATTCATAAAGACCAGACTGGCTTTGTTAGACAAAGACAGACCCAAGACAACATTAGGAAAACATTACACATTATGAGAGAAGTCACTCAGCAAAAACTAGACGCACTGATATTAAGTTTAGATGCTGAGAAAGCATTCGACTCAGTGAGGTGGTCCTTTTTATATAAAGTACTCTCAAAATTTGGATTTCATGCAACAATAATTGACACATTCAAATCGTTATATACTAATCCAACTGCTAGAATTAAAATTAATGGAGACTTGACCAATTCATTCACTTTGGAAAGAGGAACGAGACAGGGATGTTGCGCGTCGCCGCTCCTCTTTGCCTTGTTCATTGAGCCCATGAGTCAGTTGATCAGGCAAAGGCCGGATATAAAGGGGGTCACAATGACATCTGGGGAGCAGAAACTATCTTTGTTTGCAGATGATTTATTGATAAGTATAACACAGCCCACACAGACAATCCCCAAACTGATGAAGTTACTTGAAGAGTTTAGTTTCATTTCTGGCTACAAAATTAATATAAATAAAACCCAAGTATTAACATTTAATTACGATCCACCGTCTTCTATTAAAACAAAGTACAACTGGAACTGGGGGGCTGAGTCTATCAAGTATTTGGGAGTCTCGCTATCAAGGGACTTCTCAAAACTATTTGATATAAATTATGGGCCACTAAATTTGAAAATAAAATCAGATTTACATAGATGGAATGTTATTCCCTTTTTAAGTTTAAGCTCCCGGATAGAATCCATCAGGATGAATATCCTCCCACAGTTATTGTATTTATTTCAATGTCTACCTGTCAGAATCCCACCTAAACAATTTCTAGAATGGGATAGACTAATAGCGAGGTATTTATGGCAGGGCAAAAAGGCCAGAATTAAGTTTAGAACTCTGCAGTTAAAAAAAGAAAAGGGTGGAATGGGCCTTCCCTGCCTACAGGAATATTATCATGCAGCCCAACTGAGACCTTTTAGTCTGTTTGTGCTCATCTACATACACTGCAGCATGGAAGGAAATAGAAGGCACCACAATAAAAGGAACCCCAATAACAGCCCTACTTAGTGATTGTAAATTACAGGAAGAACAGCAGATCCCAGAAGACTCCATAACAGGTAGCTTTTTTAAGTCCTGGCAGGAATTGGTTAAAATTTGTAGAATCGGAGACGTATCTAAAATTATGAGGTGGTGTGCCTATGACTCGGATTTTGCACCAAACAGAACTGATAACAGATTTAAACTATGGACCTCAACAGGATTAACTACGTACTACTCATTTTTCCCACAAAGGAAAATTTCAAAGTTTTGAAACCTTACAGAAAGATCACGGACTGGGAAAAGATGACTTCTTTAGGTACCTGCAGGTGAGACATTATTTTAATGTAAATTTTAAAGAGCGGTTGAAAGAAAGTGATTCAAATCTCCTGGGGGTATTCCTATCACTAATTAAGCCTGGGTCAGATAGCAGAATTATCTCCAAATTATATAATGCTATTCAGCTATCTAAACAGGAGAATACAGAATACATAAAAAAGAAATGGGAGAAAGAAATGAAGGCAACAATCTCACAGGAGGACTGGGAGGAAATATGTCAACTGCAGTGGACTTCGACCGGCTCAAATACATGGCGGGAGTTTTGCTGGAAAAACATTGCACGATTTTTTTGTTACCCCCCATTCAGAGAAGATATCAAAGCAACGGGGACGCCTGCTGGAGACTTTGTGGGTCTAAGGGTGCCAATCACTTCCATATTTTTTGGGGACTGCCAGATAATAAGACCATATTGGGAAGAGCTCCATAAACACATTGAAAATATATTTAATGTGAACATTCCATTGAAATGTGAAACTGTGTATTTGGGTAACTTGCGGTTGGACAATTGGACCAATTCAGACAAAAAGCTGCTGGCTATTCTACTGGCAGCCAGTAAGAAATCCATCACCAGGAAATGGCTGAAACCAGACCCACCTACTATTGATGAATGGATTGAAATTGTTTATTGGATTTATGCTATGGAAAAGATTTCTTTCTCCCTACAACTTGAAAAGGGTAAATTTTATAAGATCTGGACCAAATGGACTGAGTATGTAAAACCAATTAGATCAGATTTCACTTGATTGTTCTCGTGAATTACATGTACTTCTATATTCTTGTGATCTTCTATTGCTTGAAGTGGTGCGATCCCCATATTTTACTTAGTCTATTCGGGTTTGTTTTTTTGTTCGTTTGTTGTGAGCATTTTTGTTCAAAAATTGCTATCGTTTATAACTAAAACTGTTAAAAAATACCAGAAAGGCGATATGGACAAAACCACATGGATTCCATGCTTTCACCTCATGTACGACCTCAAATGGGTAACTCTAGAATTACTGTACGTGATGGAAATTTGTCTTTCTAAATAAAAGAAAAAATGATAAAAAAAAACATGCATAAAAGAATCAAGGAAACACTCCAGGTATGTTTTTGATGAGGGAATAACAAGGCAACATGACGTAAAAGATGAAAAATTTGATTTGACATCACACTGACCCTTTAATAATTAAGATCATCGGTTGAAAGCAAATTTGCAATTATTTAATTAAAGGTTGGCACCTTTGACTGAAGAGCTGAAAACCTTTTAAGTGTCACAAGAAAACAACAGCGACATGAATTTGGAAATTGGCAAATATTTTTTTGTCCTTCCAGTGGGATTTGAAGAAAATACAGCTTTGCCCATTTTTCTATAATTCCATCCTGATATTTTGCGGAGGGTCGATGTGTAATTCTGCTGCTCACATACCCTTACAGTTTACTGGAGATAAATGCTCCCACGCATTATGACTGAACAGATCTTCTTCCATCTCTCCCGCAGCTTGCATCTGTCCCAGACTTAGAAACATGTCATCTGATCTGATGACTCTGCTTTCCGATTTTTAAAGTGTGTAATTTGACAAGCAGAGTGAAGCACAAACAGTCGAACTGGCCCGCGTGTCTGATTCCCTCCATATCTATAGCTGAAAAGCACTTAAGAAAAGATAAAGAACTCATCACTCAATAAGAAAATCTTTTTCGTTGGGTTGAGCTCGTTCGCGTTGTCATGTTACAACCACTAACTTTAATGTATTTCGTTGTCAATTGGTTTGATCGTTTAATGTAAAGTTGTGCATTGTTCTACATTTGAATGAAAATTTGTCGCTTTTGAAACGGTGCACAGACAAAAACTGGAAACTTTCACTTTAAAACCCACTGATCAATGCCGACTGCGTGCGTTTTTTTCTTCGGCCCCTTTGGTCATTGCTCAGCTGTAACACCGTTAGGATGTGCGTCTAGAAACTTTGCTCATTGGGAAATAGAAAGTGTTGAAGATTTTCTTTGCAAAACAAACAAACAAACAAAATATCTCAAACTCAGCCAAACTGGACTGACATAATCTAGAAGAGCAATTTTAAAATTTTCTCAAAGGTTCTCGATTGTGTTCAGGGCTGAACTTTCTGAAGTGAATTTGTTTTAACCTAAACCAGTGAAGGTATCTCTGGCTGTGTGTTTTCCATTCGGCCATCAGCTCTTACTAATGGCACTTTCTTTGCTGAAGAAAAGCATTCCCACAGCATGATAATTCACCACCGTGTTTCACCTTGACAGAGGCATGGTCAGTGTGACGTGCAGCAATAGTTTTCTTTTGCATAGTAATAGTGTTTTATCTGTTGCCATTTCTTTATAAAGGAATGAGCTTAGAGAATCTACTAAACATATAACTACCAATTACAGATCTCTTTGTTTTTGTCATCAAATATTTTAACATAATAGATATGAAGTATATCTATTATATTTAGATCTAATAGGTGATATGTATATCTAAATGACAGGTACAATATAGTAATATATATTATAATACAGCTATGTCACATATACTGATATAGATTTCATAATAATACATTCAACTATTAGTTATTTTAAATAGATGCTATTATCCATTACCTTAACATTATATAACATTAATAAATAATGTTATATCTATGTTTATATGGGAATATTTAATTATATATTTAAATTGGTTTCAGAAGTTTAATACAAGAAAGGCACAAGCACTAGTTCTTGAAAATAAAGAAAACAAAAGAAATCAGTTTGACGTTCAATTATTCTCAAAAGGAATTTTAATTCGCTGTAGTTCATAATATGCAATATGCATACTTTTATGCCAAATATATTAAATATATATATATTTTTTAATACTCACTTTAGTCGCGGTTTTAACTATGCACGTTAGTGAAATTGATACATGACCATAAATAGACAAAATAAAGACAGTTCGGTAAATGTTTTAATGTGTTCAAAAATAGTTGTAAATATGTGTCTGTAGTTCCCAGTGACGGCCGATGGGGGCAGCAGAGTCAGTGTTTACAGAATTAGGAGAGTTTGCTGCACGAGCTGGCTGCTGGTAGCGTGGAGGTGAAATTAGACACTAAGAGAGGAGGTCGCTGTAGTAGGGTTTTTTTTTCTCTCTAAAGTTATTAAAAGTCCCAAAGAACCAAACAAGGGCTTGTCGCGTTTCTGGAAGCTAGCTACACACTCGGAGGAAACTGTTAAATGATATGAAACTGTTAAATATCGCGGGAAAAAGCTTCTGACTCGGACTCGCTGGCTCCTGCATGGTCCCAGGCTAGCTAACAGTTAGCTGCAGCAGCTTCTTGGCTAGCGGGCTAGCGAGGTCCAGCCCAAATTTTGTTTGCCTCGAGTGGATGTGGTCACCCCCCGAGCTGCTCACGACTTTTCTCTTTGCAAGGAAAACAAGAACCAAGACTCCACACTGGCTTTTACACCGTGCGCTGTCAGGAAACCAGCAGGATGTCCACCGAGGTTGAGTGTAGCCAGGTTGACTCGGGTTTGACAGCGAGCAGCTCCAGCGGGGTGCAGGACAAAAACCAAAACAAGTCAGAGGGGGCTCACCTGCACAAAGAACAAGAGGAGCCGGGGCAGAGGGGCACGGAGAAGCAGCAAGCCGACGACCACAAGCAAGAGTCGACCAAGAGCCAAGCGGACACGCACAAGAAAAGCAAAGAAAACGATAAAGAAAACGAACAGAGCGGTGACGCTGACTCGGCGGTCGAGGCGGTGAAGAAGAAAGTTGTGGAAGCGCCTCCACCGAAAGTCAACCCGTGGACTAAAAGAACCACGGGCAGAGTGCCGGTGAACAACATCAACTCCGGCTCCCAGGAGACAGGTGAGCTGCTCCCGTGTTTTATAGACGAGGGGGTGAGGGGGAAAGTGAATAATGCGGTCCGCAGCAAATGTGTCATGTCGTCGAGGCATTTCTGGACGCTTCGCTCCGGAGAAACCCGCCGCGAGATGAACTGTCATCTCATCACACGGTGGCTTTGATCAAATGTGATTAAACAATTAGGATGTCGGCTAAGTGTTAGCAACACATTTGCCCCATCCCCCCCGTGCTCGGGTTGCTCATGAGCACCACGTGTTGATTGCTGACAACTGCTACTTCTTTTAGCTACCAGCAGCTAGCGGTTATGTTGCTCCGATCCCCCAGGGGTATCGGCGGCAATCGGATGGGAGTATTTTGTTGTGTTTTGGGGGGAGATAGTAGCTCAAAAGCTGCTCGATTTGAGCTACACTCGACGGTTGAGCTTCGAGCAGCTAGCTCGGCTCGCTGGCTGAGGCTAAAGCCAGCAGGCTAGCAGCCTGCGCTGCTGTAAAGGCACGTTTCGCATGTCCAATGGCCTGGCAGCCTGCCGTTCCTCCCACCGGGTCGCTGTCACTACTGAGAGTAACACGTATGTGAACAAGGTGCTTTAACAGATGGATCTGCTGGAAGCCGAACATCTGTGTGCGGTTACAAAAAAGTATCAACACTTATTGAATAAATGCTTTTAACTTTCTGGGATGATTTAGGTTTAAAATAGATGAACAGGTAGAAAGACAAATTGGGACTTAAGGTTGAGTAAAAACCTTTTGTTGTGTTTGGATCGTTTTAATAGATATTCTATGAGAGGATCTGCATTTTGTTGTTGGGTTGTTTTTAACACATTTTTTTTCCCACAAGAAAACATCTAAAACAACCAGCGGCACTTAAAACATATGTTAACAAGAGGCTGGAACAGCTGGTCAAACAGATTCAGGTTCCCACATTACAGCATACACAGTTTACCTTTAATTTCCACAAAACGACTTTTGCACAACCTAGAAAATAAAATGTAGCTGTTGGTATTGTAAAAAGTAAACAAAAATAAACTTTGTAAAATCATTGTGAACAAAGAGCTTGTTGAGGCAATGAGATGAAATGAAACATCAGTTTGTCTCTATACTGATCTAATCTACACAGGAGAGGTTGACTTTGGTCTCAGGATCTTTTAGAGTAGCTTTTGGTTTCATCCTAGCTATCTGGGTTTAACTTGCATCCAGCAAATGTTCACACGGCATAACCTTTATTTAAAAATGGACTGAATTCATTGAAAAAAAAAAAAAACAACTCCTAAAAGTTTGTTTTTGCAAATAACAAACTGTGAAATCACATGTGCATAAGTATTCCCAGTCTTTTCTCATCATTTTAATGCAGCTTTGCCAGAAACTTCCAGCATGACCAGCTGAGAGCTTTTCTTGGTCAGTTCTTTGCCAAACGTCTCCAGCTCCATCACAGACGTCTGTCAGCCATTTTCCGCCCCAGGACGTTCACAGAGAGGTTCTGAGCCAACTGCTTTCACCTAGCTTGATGCTGCCACCCCCATGCTTCCCCATAGGGATGAGCCATGCCTGGTTTTCCACCTAACAGGTCATCTGGTCTTCATGCCAGAGAGTCCAGTCTTTGTCTCACCAGACCAGAGATTCTTGTTCCTCACAGTCTGGAAGGGCCCTTCCAGCTGGGCCCTGAAGGCCCTTCCAGCTGGCGCCATGTTGCTTTTCCATCCGAAGGAAAAGCAACATGGCGGTGGAGCTGCAGATCCTTTTGGTTCCTCCACAGAGGAACGGCCGAGTTCAGACAGACCTTCAGGTTCTGACTGAGGTTCTGAGTTCTGCTGGTTTATGCTCACCGTGACATTTAGAGCAGTAGAAACAGGATGCACTTGAGCTCAGTTTAAGGCTTCATAGCAAAGACTCTGAATACACAAGTAAACATGAGTCCTTTAGTTTGGGTAAGCCTGTCGCAATAAGAAATTAATCAGTTAATCGTATGACACAGTAAAATGAGCTCAGTAAGTTCCTTCCTCATGGTAGTTTTTTTTTGAAAGGTAATTTTGTCTAAAGCCTGTTTTTTTTTATGGTTTCTGTTGTGCATGATTTCTATTTCCATTTTATTTACTGTTTTATTATTTCTGCTTTTTTTTTTTTGCGTATTTCAAATCTCTTTCAGTTCTAGCCTTAAGGGTTCTTTATAAAGTTAAAGTTTATTGGCTTTTGAGAGGGCAAACTTGCATTGTTATGCCATTATCAATCTGTTGCATCAAAACGGTCTCAAAACAACAAAATTAATGGTGACCGCAATAATTACTAGGACAATTTATCCTAATACAATTTGCTATGTTTAATTAATTTGGGAAAAAGAAAAACATATGTATGTTATTGACATAGAAATGAACAAAATTAACTTCTTTAAGAGAAGCTGAAAAACTTTACAGGAGCACTGTACCTAGAACTGGAATGGTTTGTTATTTTATATTTAATACATTGATCAACATTTTGCATGAAGTGTAATTCATTTTTATTGCTGTGCATGCTAAATCTGTCATGTATTTGAATGATTACTATTGCATGACGTGTGTTTTTAATGATGTATGTAAATAGCATTGTTGAAGCTAGGTGCACAAATGTTCACAGTCTCACAAGAACAAGAAAAAAATGGACAAATGGTTAAAAGTAGACATTTTGCAGGGACTTGTCCTTTCACCAGTGTTGCTTAGAGGGCTGCAGCCTTCAGCAGGTCAGCATAAATGAGGCCAGAGGTGATTCAAGAAGGTAAAAGTGCTCCATAAAGAAGCCTTTTTGCACATATGACTACAAGAGGGATTATTTTGTTAAAGTTCGACATGTAATTAAGACACATTGTGTTAAAGAACAACGATTCTGTTTGTGTCCAAGATTCTCCTAAGACTGGAACCGGAGGCTTTTATTTGCATGGAGTTAATACAGTGGATTGTGCACACCTGCTGAAAACTCTTCCATGGTGGAAGAAAGTCTTAAAGATGCAGAATGTAACTTCTGTATATATAAAAAAAGATCATGTTGGTTTTTTATGTTATCCTATAATATTTTATACTTTAATATTGATATATATACTATATATTGCACTGTCACCATTTTGTGACGGTGTAATATGAGAGATAATCTGTGAACAGATCCATCTCCTCCACCTCCTCCCTGAGCTGCTCTGGCCGTCTGACGAAATGCACCCAATCAAAAACAACCAATCACATCCTGAAGGGAGGGATTTAGAGCTGTCAATCATTCTTGTGAACATGCTGCTAAATGTACTAATGGTGGAGAAACAACTTACCGTTGATCTGCCGTCATCAGTGGCCATGCTAGCTAGTCATAGCATTCACTAAGTTACAGTGTAGCAGTGTCAAAGGGAATGGACGGGGTGATTGAGCCTCGTCCTGCCTGTGATTGGTTGTTCCTAGTTAGCGCTGGGAGAAGGCATATGAGCGTGTTTGTTTTGTGTAGTTTTTTCCACACATTATCTGCCTCATACTGCTATGCCATAGTGACAGTTTCAATAAATATGTAAAAAAAAATCTTAAAAGTTACAGACTGCAGCTTTAAAGAGCCAGTCTGAGAAAGTCTGTATCCAGATTTTCAATCTCCTCAACTAAAATTGTATCGTATCTGAAGCTGGGTTTCTTGGAATTTCAACGTTGAATTGGCTACTTTCTCCTGTAGTGAGCTCAACAGTCCTTTTCATCATTCTGATAGTTAACATTTGCCTTTGGAAATGTGTGTGTTGCTTCTGCAGTAGCAGGCTCTTGGTGAAAGCGGTGGTCTCGAACCCCCCTCAGCTAAAGTTGTGAATGTGTGTCGGAGCGGAGAGCAACCACGGGGGAGCTAAATTTGAAGTAGCCTTCTCTGGCCTAGGCATCAGTTTACAGGGTTACTGTACATCTAGCTCTGTGGGTGGACACACACACACACACACACACACACACACACAGACCCAGACCCAGACCCAGTCAGGCATACACCCATTCACATGGAAGCCTGTGTGTGTATGTGCCCGGTGTGTCTTATCAATCCAGCCATCCTCTGCTGAGCGATAGGAGCCACTCCCAGCCTGCAGAGATGCAGCCGCACGGCGTGCCGCCGCTGTCTGCACTCTAATCACCCCCAACTTACACTCCTTCACTCCCTGCGGGGGTTAAATACTTATTTCTTCTCCTCCATGCTCCCCAAACGGCACAGAAAAACTGTGCAAGAGTGGATGAGTTGACTTTTTAACTGCGTGTTGAGCAACCGATTTCTACTCGCATTTCTTGTGGAGCTGTAGTTCCTGTCTTCTCTGGCCTCCTCCTGCCTGCCACATTTAACGATGTCTGTTTCTATTATCCATCATCTGTGCGCAGATCAACAAAACGCTCTGAAAGTGGTCCGAGCCAACAAGTCCAGAGTGAGAAAACCCAGCAAGGTAACGCTCTGCTTATAATTTTGTTGTTAAGTTTTCACATTTTCTGCAATACGTGTCCAAATACTTTCACATGGGGTCAACTTGACCATGTTTTCTAGATAAATATTGTTCCAGAAATGTTCAGGAATTGTCACGTCATGCATCTTTTCTTTACCTCACTGTTAGATGAACACTGCTTTTAACTTGCAAATAAATTAACATTTTGATTATTCTAAGTCCTCATGTCTACATTTCTATAATTCTGACTTCAGGTGTTAAAACACACAGAGAGTGAGAAATTACCGTCTGCTGCTAAATGTTAACCGGCTGGAGCTGCTATCCTCTGGTTTTGTTTGCTTTTCCAACCTGTTTTTCCACTACAGCGCTTTAAGGATAATTACCATAGCATAATACCTAAATATAGAGATTAAGTGGCTCTCAAATTGTCGGAATATATTTTACCAACCCTTTAGGGTAATTATGGAGTCAATGTTGGAGCTTTAATTTAATCTTTTGTTTGTTAAGGCACGTTAGAAATCTTTAAGCAAGGTTGCAGGGGCTTGCTGAAGAAAACTGTTGACAGGGAATGCAACACACGTTAGTTGTCAATCAGTGAAATGTTAATATTGTGGGTTTTTTTTAAGTCTTCAGCCCTCAGTTTCAACTACTACATAGAAGAGAGTTAGTATTGCGGCCAGGATGTTTTGTTTCCTACTGCAACGCACCTGGCTAATCTCATCAGCAGCCGATTTCTTGTTGGATGACGATTCAGACGGTTTTATTAATTAAATTTTAAACATGCTAAAAAGTATAACTGTGTGTTTTCTGGTTGAAAGCACAAATAAGCACTCGTAGTGATCATTAGTGCGTTTTAGTCACATAACTGCACTCTGTCGATCTCTAAAACAACGTGAGCACAAGATGGCGGCTTTAAAAGGACACCAGCTTTATTCAGCTGCAGCAACTAAATGGAAACGTGTTGGATTTATCCAGCTGTATTAATGCACAGCAACAAAGCTAAAATGACATGATTTAAAAAGAAAAAAAAAAAAAAAAAGCATGTTACATGTATGTAACTATGTTGTACCTTTTGTTCTTATTTGCTTTGTATTTTATCTGTTTCTAACTATTATTTTGGTCTTTATCTCCTTGTAATTGTTCAACACTTTGTTTGACAGTGCTTTATAAATGCTATTATTATTATTATTGTAATTAGGACTGCAAGTAACAACTATTTTAGTGATCGATTATTCTATAGATTATTCTGAGGATTAATCAGATTAAAAACAATTGTCTTCTGCAGATTTTTCATGTAACCACATAAGCTTATTTTATCCATTAGAATACAACGAGAAAATACAAATAAACAAATAATTGAATTCTTTTTGTCAATAACAAAAATAGATATTTTATTGTGTAAAATGCAATAATTAAAAGATTACTTTAGTGTTTACATGATCATATGTAGTATCTGCAGAACATTATCACAGACAAATAGTTGTTTTTTTTTAATCAAAATGCAAAATGTGTATAATTTTATACAGGATTGCCTTAATTATTACTGCTGAGTAAGTTGTTCTTTCAGTAAATACCCTTCGTTTTAGTGCCTGTATACCCTGGGAAACGATTTATTGATGACTAATTTTGTTGACAAGTATTTTTAATGACCGATTAGTCATGCTTAATCCGTTATGCGCTGCAGTTGGAATTGTTCCAAACCCAGATATCACTAAAATCTCTATTCTGCAAATGCTTCATTTCCTCTCTATACAGATCCACTGGCTCTCTTTTCAGATGCCATGAGACTGAAGGATTTTTTTCCCCCTCTTTCCACATACAGTAAAGTCCAGCTGCACTTTGTGTTCATTTAACCTTGATCTACTATCAGCTTGCCCAAATTGACAGGACCCACAGTGACTGGATAAGCCTCCGTCTGTTTGTCATTGTTTGAGCTTCCTCTGCAGAAAGAGCTCTGACCTCCTTTTCCTCCAGGCTGGACTCTACCTGTCCCAACACGCCGTGTTACATGTCAGAATAAATGCCAGCTGCTGGCGACGCATCTGAACACTCAAATTATGGTGTTTTTGTTTTCACAGTCCAGTGACTTCAGTGATATCACAAACTGGCCCACACCTGGAGAGCTCGCTAAAGAGGTAGGGCATATTGTGTGTATATGTGTGTGAAAGTGTGTTTTTAGGGTTCCTACACGTTCTTCAAAAGCAGCGAGTTTGGTTTTGTCGCTTCTGCAGGTTTGGATAAGCAAAGATCCAAGCTTGAAGGTCAGCAACAAATGAAAATATTAGCCAGTTTTGCTTTCTCTTTAAGAAATATAAGAAAATATGAAAAAAAACCCATTCAGATTGTTTGTTTTTTCTGACTGTCCTCAAATGACTGGTCATTGAATATTTACCTGAGGGGGCAAATGTGACATCATGCCATCTGTGTGGGGGAACCACTAATCTAATTCGAGGTTTTAATAAGTCAAATGTGGCACAGTTATGACTTTATTCAGTCATTAACAATTAACACAATTAGCGATTGTGTTAATTGCTAATTGTGTAATTTCAATTAGCAATTTCCAACAGGTATTGTTGGGAATGTCCTCAGAAAATGTTGCATAGCAACATAGCATAGCATAACTTCAGATTTCAAAAGATTTAAACGTTGGCTAGTTCCATGACTGAGCTTAAGAACTCAAAAAGGATAAAATATAACCGTGCTATTACCTGCTGAAAGTTTAGCTCTCTCGCCTTTTCTCAAGATAAAAAAAAAAAAACGCCAGCGTGTTTTGAAGTGGCTTCATTTTTAATAGTTTCCTACAGTGAAATAAACCTACAGTGATTATTGTCCCTAGTTATTGGGAGGAATGGAGAACCTCCTCTCTCTGGGAATTAATTTTTTATCTGATTCTTGTATCAAAAGCGAGTGAGAACAGACGTTCTGTGAAAGCGTAAAATAAACGCACGCGTCTTTGATTCAGCAGCAGCAAACTGTCCTCAGCAACAACGGGAAGAAGCCTACCTCCCGCAGAGAAAGGGACAAGAGAAGAGAGCGACCGGACAGGAAATCAGAGAGCAGCCATGATGGAGGGGAGAGCAAGGAGAACCAGGAAGCTCATGTGGATCCAATGGAGGAACCGTCTAAAGAAGGAGAACCAAAACCAGGACAGGACTCAAAGAGCTCAAGCCTGAAGAAGAGAGGAGGTGAGGGTGAGTTTTTCTTTCTTTCTTTATCTTTGTGACGCATGCTAATGCTGCCGAAGGATTGAGCTAAATAAGGCTGCTGACGGCTATAAACGTATAAGTTTTACATAAAACCTATGAATTTGTTTAAATTGACATTCTGTTTCCCAACTGAGGAAAGGCTTAATTATAATTGTAGATGCTGTCAAGAGCCTTTAAGACTTAAAGATGCACGTTTGGTTTTATTTCTGACCATGGGCTTTTTCCTGTATAAAAAGGCATGTTAACCGTAATGATCTCTGTTTGAATTACTGATTGGTGCAGATTGGTGCATGCTCTGCTTTAATAATCATACCTTTTGGATTTCTTTTTACTTGTCTGTCATCTGTAGAAGTCAAAGCAGAATTAATTAAAGGCGTTCGCCTTCTGACTGCAATGCCACGTACTTTAACTTGTCTAAAACGAGAACATAACATGATTTATGTTGATGGAAGGGCATTAAATTTGCGATTATCTATGCAGTTAGGAAGTCACTTAAAGATCTTTTACTATGAAATAGTATTACGCTTACAAGATTGTGTAGTTAATTTAAAGAAACCTTGGAAGCTATTTCTGGTGTTCAAATAGTCAGATTTCTACAACAGCGTATCATGATCACTGTAGATGAAGAGAAAAAAAAAGGAGTACATTTCTGTATGAGTAATACTCAGATACTTTGAGATTAATCTAAGAAAATTTCTAAAAAAAAAAAAAAAACTGAAAATTTTTTGAGCTGCCAATTTTTGGAGCAAAGAAATTTTCTTGGTTCTTTATTAAAAATTTCAGACCTTTTTGGCTGAAGTCTTTTTTTTTCTATCTAAATGGCCCAAATTTTAATCCATTTCAGTAATAATAGTAATAATAAAAAATCTCAATTGAGAGTATTTACATTTATTTTGCATTTGATGAACTCTCCAGTCATTTTGAGTTATTGAGTTATCAAGCAATTAATCGGATAAGAAATTAACACATACTGCAGATTTTTCATTTAGCCACTTGTGCTTTTTTGCAATATTGAAAATACATTAAAAGATGAAAGAAAAGACTAATTTCATTATTGTTTAAAATTCAATAACTGCATTTCTTTTGTGAATGTTTGATGGTTTATAGGAAAATTTGCAGCTAAAGAAATCCTATTATCGACATGTAATAATTAGATTTCAAAATTAGCTTAATGGATTTGTTTCCAATTTAACCAAAACTATAATCTGATTTAGTAAAAGATATGTTCCGACAAAAGTTAATGTTTTTTTTCTTGTTATCTTAAATTCAAGATGTGTATATTTTTGTGCATTTCTTTGGGTTAATTACTTCTGAGTGTGTTATCCTTTTAGCAAATAGGCTATTTTTGCTGAAATTAATCGAAAACTAAGTTAGTCTACAATTACGTCATTAATCAATTCATCACAAATAATTGCACCACAATAAACACACAACCAAATCCCCCATTATGAATAACTTTGCCGCTTTCATATCATGCAAGTTGATCGGTCTAGAAATGTTGAACCAAAGGGTCGGCTTGGAGTTGGGCAGCGTTCTCCTCATGTTTAGGGCTGTGGAGGATGTCTGCAGGAGAGGATCTGTGACTCCTGCTGCTGTCTTTACTTTGTATCATAATACTGTAACCTAAGACTCATTAAATATATCAGGATATCATTCTCTGTGAGGCAGGGCTGCTGCTGCGGAGCTCTAAATGATGTCAAGTAGATTCATATTTCTCTGTGGAGGAACAAACATTTTTTCATTGTTTTTTTGGTTGTTTTTTTTTAATACATTTGTTAGGGAAGTTGCTTGAACAAGTTTTTTTTTTACCCATGACCCATAAAATCTGCATATGCAACTTTTATAAAAATAAAACCTTTATTTGAACACTATTTGTTCAAATTATTATGTCATGACAGCATTATATAAGACGGATAATCTGTGAAAAACATTTTAGCTCCTCTGCCTTCTCCTCGCGTATGCGCTGCTTTGCTGCATCTATGTCACCACAACATACCCTACCACAAATGCTAACGCCAGTTAGCATGTCCACCGTTGGCAATTTTCCTGGAATGGTGACTTATTTTTCCACATTTGGAATATTTAGTGGCATACACTAGGTTGATTCACATCACCAAGACCCTCCTCCAGGCTCTGATTGGTTGTTTTTGACTGGGAGAGATGCATTTCTTCAGACGGCAATAGTAGGTCATGAAGAAGATATATTTTCTTTTTTCTTTTTTTTTTCTTTTTTTTTGACACAGATTATTGGTCTTATATTAAACTGTCACATCATGGTGACAGTTTTAACAAATATATAAAAAAAACAGATAAAAAAAAAAAGTTAAAAAGTTACGCACTGCAGCTTTAATTTCCCTAATTTTATGAATGTTTATATTCCATCCTTTCTATAGAGAAAGTGTGGACATCTGGTACTTTGTCTTAGAACTCAGAAGAAGATTTTTTTTCTTTCTATCCCATTCGGCCACAACTCTTGAAGCTCTTGTTTCCGGTATGCAATCACGGCTAGGTAACAAACGTAAGTGGGTTTCTCTGCCGCTGGAGGAAGTTTCCCGGGACGATGCCGACAAGACATCCGGCGGGTTCCCAGCCCAGTCGGACACTTCGCCCATCAGCGACTCGTACGACCCCACGTCGCCCAATCAAAGGGTTCATGATAACAGAGGCCATTATGACAGCCGGAGTAAGTGGCCAGGAACTCATTTCTTTTTTTTTTTTTTTTTCTTTTTTTTCCCTTCCCCCTGCCTCTGTTTGCTTCTTGACTGTCCAGCTTTCTGCTCTTTACCCCCTGACACAGCCGTGTGTTTACTCACCCCCTTTCTCCCAACTGCTGCTTGTTTTTACACCGATCTCTTTTCCATAACGCATGGCTGAATGAAAGCATGACCTCCGAGTTATTTCATCTTTGCATGCGTTTTTATATTTTCATTCAATAAAGTAAAAATGTAATTTGTGAGAGTTGAAAGCTTTGTAGGATGATTTTTTTGTGTGTGTGTGTGTGTGCACGTTTTAAATTAAATAGGCAATTGGTTGTGAACAAAAGCTTTTATCATGAGAGGATACATCTTTGACTAGCTTCAGTAGTTTAACGGTAACTCGTGAAAGTATTCAAACCTCTTGTTTGTTTTTTTTTCACATTTTATCATGTTAAGGCGACAGATTACAGTGTGTTTCATTTGGGTTTTATGTGTCAGACCAACACAAAGAACAGCATCACTAAATCATCAACAATTATTAGAAGCAATAGTTCTGCCCTCTACAAATGCAGTTTTATTTCTTTCTTGAAGCAATTTTATTTTGTATTTTCCAACACGACACATTTCAACAGCAAACGACCTCCAAAAATCCCAAAGTAAATAAAAACATGGCAAGTAACAAAAATAAATAAAACAAACTAACCTTATGAAAATAAATATAAAGATTTCAAGTTTGTAAGGCAACAGATCAAACATCTGGATGAAGATGATCTGGTCAGAGGGTTTTTGGACTTTCTGGCCCATTTTACAAAATTCTGTGCGTTGGAAAAACACCACACACTGAAAATACCATCTTCACAGTCAAAGTCCAGACCTAAATGCTTTGGTGAATCTTGGCAGGGTTTCAAAACTGATGTTTGTAGACTCTCTCCATCTTATCTGGCAGACCTTGAACTAAAGAAGACTGGGCAGGAGTTTCAGTCTATAGATGTCCAAAGCTGGAAGGCTACGTTCACGATCCAAAGCCGATTTTTATTCAATTTTTTTGCCCATATCTGTTGTGTTTATGGCAGTAAACAGAATGTGGATTTATTCCAACCTTTTCACCCCTTAAAAATCCAATTTGTGCCTTTTCCACCGATAGTTTGAATGATAATTCTGAATGATCATGATACATTTTACACAACTTTTACATCATTGATGTGAGAATCCTAATTCTTCACCAGATTTATTGTAAATCAGGAAGCAAAAGTATCTGACTTCAACCAGACAGTTGAATTGATAAAGACCTGCTGTGTGAACGTTGCCATGGAGACATGAAGTGGGTATGGAAAGTATTCAGACCCCTTTAAGTGTCTGATATTCCAGTTTTTCTTTTTTAATAAATTAGTCAAAAAAAAGTTGACATCTTTGTTTTTTTCTGTCAAGATGGAATGCTGAGTGAGCTTTCATGAGAAATAATATGAACTTTTTTTTTAATTTTGGTAAATGGTTGCAAAGAAGCAAAGAGTGAAAAGTTTAAAACGGTCTGAATACTTTCCATCCCCACTGGATCCTCAAAGCCCAGCAGCTACAAATGCACACCACACTTTTCACGTTATTCGTAAAGAATTTTGAAAACCGTACATCATTTTTTCCCTGTTTATGTATGAATCTGTAAATACATGAATCCTCTCAATGTTACTAATGCACTCTGGTTTGTGTTGGTCTGTCCCATAAATCCCAGTCAAATACACTGACATTAGTTGCAATGATAGCAGGAGTATGAAGACTTTCACAAGATGTTTACTTCTGACTGTATTAGGGCTGCACAATATATCACAACACTACTACATTAATGCCGACGTGTTCAGCACATGCTGGTGTCCAGGGAGTGTTGGAAGCAATAAATGAAGCAGAATGTGGATTTATGCCAATTAAAAGCGCTACGATTTCAAGCTGTCCTAATATTGTGCAGCCCTATGTTTTTATTCCTGTGATGATCTGTGAAGTTCATTCAGTTGGCTGAGGAACTTGTTTGAAACAAAGTCAGGAGAATGTGCGTCCTCTTAAACAGGTTGGAGAGCCGAGCCGCGGGACCACGGAGACGACACCGGCAGCATTCGGAGCGACGGCGGCACTGGGCGCGGAGGAATAAGAGGCAGGGGGAAAGGTCGCGGGCGCGGCAGAGGTCGCGGACGAGGTGGGCGTTGCTCTTCACGCTATTTGTGCACTGACTATAGTTTTCTGGCCAATCACCGATCTTTAAAGAGCTGATCTAAGAGCCTGCCGATTTTTTTTTTCTTTTTTTTCTGTCTTGAGACGTTGAAGAAGCTGACAGTAATGTCGCGAATATTAACTGTGCAAGTTCAGACGTTAATCAAGATTTCCAATCTCCCAAAAATAAGGAAATTGAGGCTGATTTACTCGTCCAAATATCTGTTATAACAGCAAAATCTGCAATAACAAATTTTGCTGACAATAAATTGTCCCAGAACTTATTGCGATAAATGATATTATTAGGGTTTTGAGACCATTGTCAAGCAATATAATGTCAGACTTAATCATACAAGGAAACACTCTCAAAGATCAATAAACTTTAAAGTTTAATAAAAATTTAACACCGGAACTAGAAAACATTTTAAATATTCTGTTCTGGGAAGAAAGAGAGAAAGAAAAGAGAAAAACAAAGAATTACACAAATGGAAATTATGGAGCTTGTTTTATCATGTGATTCATTGATTTATTGCAGATTGCGTCAGGCCTACTAACCAGCTGATTTATCGGTCCACCTCTCCTTCAGACCTAAAAATCCTGGTTTAGTTGACCTCATTATTTTCAGTCTGAAATGTAGGAAATCACTTGCTTAAGTTTCTCTTTTCAAACGCCTCGTCTTCCCGTTGCGAACACGGTTCTGAGTGGCTTATTTGCACTTTCCTGGCTTCCTCAGGTCGGTACGAATACTCTCTGAACTACAGAGACGCTCGCTCATCTGACGGCTCCGGTCAGCTGCCCACAGAGTTCGGAACCAACATGGTTTATTACTACGCCGACGGCAACAAGGTCCAAATGTATACAGTGGATGAAAAGCTTCTCAAAGAATACATCAAGCGGCAAATGTAAGTGTTTTACAGCTTTCTGAGGCCTGAAAATTTAGGATGTTTAATAATGAATAACACAAAGTTAGGCATTATTGTAAAGTAAAAGGAAAAAGGCACCAACATCAAACCGGCAGATATGCAGCAGAATCCTTTGAGAGGACCAGTGTTAGTTATAAGCTGGACAAAATTGACCTTTATGGAAGAGTGGGGCGAATAAGAAAGGCATTATTAATAGAAAGCTCTAAGAAAACCATGGGGGGAACACCGCAAACATGTGGATGTGGAAGATCGTCTGGTCACATGAGAACAGAAGTTGTCAACGCTTTGTGCAGAAAGAAGCCAAGAAAGTGTGGCAGTAAGGGAGACAGCTAAAACACGGAGAACAGTGATTCCTGAAGACCGGGGCCGGTTTAGACCAGCTCATATCCATGTGTTAAAATGTCCCAGTTCAAGTCCAGACCCAAAGTCAGTTGTGAAACGGTGCTAAGGCTTAAAATGGGAGATTCAAAGAAATTGTGATCTGACTGAGTTTGGACTGTTTTGGGAAAAAGAAGAGGGATCGACAATGCTTGGTAGAACTTGTAGACACCAAAGGACTTGCAGCTGCAATTGCAACAAAAGGAGCGTCGACAATTTCTACGTACAAACCTGAAAACTGAAACAGCAAATGTTTCAGTTTAATTTAAAAAAAGAAAATAATCCAATCTTTCATTTTACATCCTTTGTTGCTTTAGGACATAAGTAAAAAATACTCAAAGGTGTTTTTGTTGAAAGATGTCATAACTTGATTTTTTTGTGTGTGTCATATTCAATAAATTAGAATATCACTGAGGGATTTATTTATTTCAGTAATGCAGTACTGAATTCAAGTCAATCACAGAACTTGTATTACAAACAGGCTGTTTTATAGTCTTCATTTTGTTAATTATGATGGTTAAATGTTGTGAATGCACAACATTTAATAGAATATAACATCAGACCAATACAAAATATTTTGGCATTTTCAAAAGGTACATTTAATCTGACAAACGAGCCTCACCGTAACACGTACAATAATTTATTGCATATGACTTTATATAATATTGAGCATAGTGTTAAAGGGCCTTCAGACATGCAAGAGTTCAACTTGCAGTCATTGCATCTGAGGCCAGGCTCTGGAGAACTGAAACTGAATAACTATGAAATGCCTCTTAGAATGAGATGATCTGCACTTATTTGAGTTTGTCCTGCAGGGGGCAGTGTGCTCCTGGTGTCTACTTGACAGGCCTGGCCTCTTTAAAGACCAGGCTCTGGCCAGTGGAGGTTGAGGGTGAGCCGAGCTCCTAAAAATAGACAGAGTGCTTGTAAAGGGACATGCAGGCCTGAAAGCTGAACTGTAAGGATAAGGAGGAGGGAGAGGAAGCCAGGGAACGAGGGACAGAGGGGGTGACAATAGTGAGAGGGGACGTTCCTGTCCGCTCTCCTCATCTCCCTGCTCGTTTTTCTTCATGCTTACGCACTGCCTCAGGCTGAGATCCACACAAATATTTGTGTGTCAGACGGTGCGACATGAAGTGGTGTGATAAGGATGAGAGAGAGAGGGGGGGGCTGCATTTGGTGCTGAAGTCACAATATTCATCCCTACAAAACCATTTTAAAGTCCTCGAAATGTTTCTTCTTGTCTTTTGAATTTGATGTAGTGTCATGTGATCAGAGTTCTTTAACCAGTTCTTTGTTAATCCCGAAAATAAAACCCTTCAGTTTCATTGACGTGTTGAACAGAAACAATTTTTTTTCTTCTTTTGACAAAAGACTTTTATATTCAGACTTTAAACGAACATTAACCCATATTTATGTCAATATTAAGATATGATGAGCACTAGTTCTCAAGTTAACGTAAAGGATAGTTTTTTACTAGATTAATCTGAAAAGTGTGTCATGCATTTGAATTCACCCCCCTTTACTCTGGTACGCCAAAATAAATTCCAGCTTAACCAATATGGTGGGGAATATAATAATTTTATTTGCGTAGTGCTTTTGTAAACATTCAAAGATGCTTTATCGGAATGTTTTTCTATTTTACGAAAGTACAAACAACTTTTAAGAAGTGGATTCTCTTGCAAGGCACTGTAAAATCCACTTTCTTATTTCTGTAATACACAAACCATTGAACTTAATGCGATCTCTGCAATTAACTTTCATTGAAAAAGTAAAACAATCTGGTGATTTTTGTTTGGGCATTTTGAAACGTCATGAAACATTTCAACAGTTTAAACTCTCCTATTATTTGGAACAAAGAGTTGGACCTGAAATGGTCTAATCAAAGGAAACTGTCAAAAACGAATGGTGGTGATGCGTCGTCCTCCATTTCCTCCTCCAGTGAATACTACTTCAGCAGCCGCAACCTGGAGCGGGATTTCTTCCTGAGGAGAAAAATGGACGCGCAGGGCTTCCTCCCCATTTCACTCATTGCGAGCTTCCACAGAGTGCAGGCTCTCACCACTGACGTCAACCTCATCATGGAGGTAATGCACCGCAGGTCAAACACGAGACGTTTCAGAGATCGCTTCAACGCCTGAATTTTGTCCGATCTGAAACCTCTGCATGCATCCCCCCCTGCCTCCTTCCTCCTGCAGGCTCTGAAAAGCAGCACTGAAGTGGAGCTGGTGGATGAGAAGATACGTTGCAAAACGGAGCCGGAGCGCTGGCCCATCCCCACGCCGCCCGTTGTGGGTTCTCCCCGCACCGACTTCTCCCAGCTCATCAACTGCCCCGAGTTTGTTCCTCGACAGAACCTGAGCACCGTCACTGCTGGTCAGTATTCAGTTCCCTTTGTTACGTCCAATTGAATGTTCAGAGATGCACCTGTCTGACATTTTCCTAAAGAAAGACAGGCACTTCTTAAAATATGAGAGGATTGTTTCATCATTTCTTCCGTATAACTACACCTTAGATTTAAACAACTTTATCAACATGATCATTCATGAGTAGGACTGCAACGAATGATTATTTTAGTAATCTATTATTGTATTGCTTATTCTGACAATGAGATTTTTCATTAACCCACTTGAGCCTTTTTTTATACAATATTGGAAATGAATTAAGAGTGCAAAAAAGCAATTAAATTTCTTTCTATATCAAGAAAATAAATGTTTTATTGCCTAAAATGCAATACCAACATTCCTTTTGTTAATTTGAACCAGGTGAAGCTAAAACTTTGCAACTTGATGAGTTTTGGAAAAACATATTTACTTCAAAAAGGTGTTTTTATCTTAAATGCAAAATGTGCGTATGCCTTGTGCAGTTTCATCTTAATTACTGCTTTGAATGTTGTGTTTTTTCAGTAAATATAATTTTTCTGAGGATTAGGATTGATCAGTTAGTAAATTCTGTGGACAAACCAACCCCCTAAACTCTTAAATATTGTAATGAAACACAAAAATTCCAAAATTAATATTTGCTTCTTTTTAGTTTTACACACAATTCTCTTGAAGCAGCAAAACACACGCCTCAGTTTATTCTGACTTTCTCTGCCGTATGCTGCTGCCCTGAATATCCACTGGAGCAGAAAATGTGGATTAATTGAAGCTGGGAATCGTCTCCATCTGATGAACTTTTTACAGATCTGAGCGTTCCTCAAATGAAACGTTGTTTAAAGAACAAGACATATGTACATAATTTAATATTAACATGCTTCATTTTTTGAACTAAAAACATTTGCAGTGTTTTTCAGTGTGTAAGTGGACGTTATAAAGCCGATTGTTGTGTGACTTTCAGCTACGTTGCCCGTGAAGGAGCCTCTGATTGGCCCGGCTGATCCCAGCTCGTCCAATCAGGACTCTCTCCCAGCTGCAGACGACTCCAAAGACGGCCCTGCATCCGAGGGCAAGCCCGACCCGGACGCCTGGATCCAGGTGGAGAAACGCCACCGTCAGACCTCCGGAAAATCAAAGGCAGGTGACGGCAGGGACCAAGTCAGAAAACCCAGCTGTAGGTCAATAACCAACAGAGGCAGAAGAAAATGGAGACCCATCTTTTTCTGGTCAATAGTATTTAATTTTTTTAACCTAAGTGAGAGAAAAATATATCAGAATTGCATGATGATGTACTTGATCATTTCCATTCTGATTGATATTTTTTAAAGGAACATTTGTTTACAGATTTAATAATCCATATTATTTATGGTTTCAGTTGTGAATAGTTTTTAATTCACATTTTATTTATTTTTCTTGTTTTTGTTTTTGAATATTTAAAATATCTTCCAGTTCCAGGGTGGAGTGTTCAAAAATGTAAGTTTAACTTTTCTTCGGTTGAACAAAGCTGCATTATTATGCCATTATCAGTGCAATACTTGACAATAGTCTCAAAACAACAATATTATCGTCAATAATTTATGGGACAATTTAGCATCTTTCAAAATTTATTACGACAGGCCAGTGTTTCAGTTTCTTGGTTTTGCTGGATGAACAGGACCGAATAATCAGGTTTTTCAGTACTTGACCAAGACTAACATCCATCTCCAACATTCATCTCTCTTCCCTTTTCCGCCTCTCGTCTCGTTTTTTTCCATGTTTTTCTTGCTCTCTCCTGTGATCACCTGCATTCTCCTTTTTGTTCTTTTTGTTTGGTTGTTTTGGGCGGGCAGCATGACAGCGATGATGTGTGTGCTGCTGGCCCGTCTCCTCCCTTAGAGCCCGAACCCGACTTCCTCTCCTCTGCAGTTGAGTTCCTCCTTCCTCCAGACTTTCACTCATCCCAGTTTGTCCTCCTTCCTTTAACATCTCATTCATTGCATGTCTTGTTTTCATTCACTCATTCATTCTTTCATTCCACTGCTTCATTTATTTTTGCCTGAATGTAATTTTTACATCAAAAACCAGAAAAAGCTTGAAAAATATTCATACAGTTTTTGATATTTTCTGTATCAGGTTAGAAAAAGCAAATGCATGCTACATGCTGGGCTGGAAATCACTTTTGGTGCCCTATCCACTAAATAAAAATTCTACTGCTAAGTACATTAATCTGTAGTTTAATATGAACCAGTGATGGTAGGTTTATTAGGTTCCTTGGCCAGGAACTCCATGTTGACCCCCTCTTCCCTCCTCAGAAAGTTACTGTAACTTCATAGTTTTCAAAAGCTTGTATTTATATTCATGAAATTCCCAAAATATTATTGCAACTCATCTGATATGAGCCTATAATTCCTATATTAAGTACAGCGTCTACAAAACATGCATTCATTAAAAAAATCAAAAACTTGCCGCCCTGGGCTCCTGCCCCTGGATTCCCTTTCTGGCTCAGAGCATGGATACTTTGGCAGGAAACTCTACTCAGATTTTGGTCTTCCCACCTTAACCGGATGTTTCCTCAAACCTCCTCCCGCCCTGCAGGGGGAACCTAAGACGACTCCTGCTCCGAGCAGCCAGCCGCCTCCCCACGCCGAACCAGACCAGGAGGAGCTGGACTTCATGTTTGACGAGGAGATGGAGCAGATGGCGCCCAGGAAGAACAAATTCACCGACTGGTCGGACGAGGACGACTCGGACTACGAGCTTGACGACCAAGACGTCAACAAGATCCTCATCGTCACCCAGACCCCACCGTACCTCCGCAAACACCCCGGCGGCGATCGCACAGGAAACCACGAGTCCCGGGCCAAGATCACAGCCGATTTGGCCAAGGCCATCAACGACGGGCTGTACTACTACGAACAGGACCTGTGGAAGGGAGAGGAGCAGATTGAGTGCAACAAGGTGAGACAACGGTAGCCCAACCGCGTTAAGTCTTGCGTTAAATTTTTTAAAAAATACTTTGCATGTGCAGAAAATGCATCGGAATATAAATGTAGAGATAGGCAAGTTGGACACGTACACTTGGAGGCGGTGCTCCATGTAAAAACAACATCTTCCACTTACAGCTCCCTCAGGTCTCATTAGTGCTAGCACTGTCGCAATGAATCAATTAATGGCATGATAAATTAAAACAAGCTTAATCATTTCCATTTGCATGATTTTATTGTTTTTCTTTTTCTACCAAAATTTGGATGACAAAAGTCTGCATTCATTAAGAAAAAAAAATCTTTTGTCGCCCCCAAAAATTGGCACCCTGGGCTTTTGCCCCTCTAAGCCCTTTCTAAAGTCTGACCCAGATTTTCAGCAGAAAGTCTTGCTTTTTCACATTCATCAGAAACTGAAATGTGATGGAAGATCATTTCATTTGTAACTTAAATCTATAACTCCTAAGAATTATTTTTGAGAACTGAAAATTGTGCAAATAAATTCATTGATCGTTGCGCTTAGATCTGGAATCCTGTGCAAAACGTTTAGGTGCAGTCATTTTTCTGGCTGTTATTGATAGCTATTGGTAAAGTCTTTCCCATCCTCACTCAAGCATTTCTTTGTTTCTGAGTGTGTCTCTCAGCATCTTAAACATCCGTCTTTTCCCTCTCTTTCCAATAAGTTAAACTCAATAATACTCACGATAAACAATGTGACAATAATAACATTCTTTATGGGATCATCCAGTTGTAAGCAGAACCCAGTTTCTCTGTCACCCTGAGTACGGGTGACATACTGTAAAGTTTTTCTTTGGCAGTGCGGTTGCTGCATGATGTGTGCAGAGGGACTAAAATAACCTTTCCTCCTGCACAAGCCTTTCACGTATCAGACAGCTGCTTCCAGAGCCGAGTGACCGGCTTTTAGAAAAGCTGCTGCGTCTGCAGAAAGCGTGCACTTAACATCGTTAGCTCTACGTTTCACAGAGTGATGCAACGTAATTTATGGGCAGGAGCAGTAAATTTATGGGATAAAACCACAACACTTATAGTAAAGTATTATCTATTGAAAAACTATAATTGCTTGAAAAATGATTACTTAAACTATGTTAGCACCATAAAACCTTCTGATTTCAAGCATTTTTTTTTAAAGGGGGGAGAACCTGATTGGTTCCACTGCTTTGCTCTTGTGCAGCCAGAATAACATGCAGTCATTACCCTGCTGAAATGGATCAGCTTTATTCTTTCCCCCAGCCTCCAGCTATGTATTTAGCTGAAAATACTACGCAGATCTTCTGCAGCTCTTGGAGAAGCATGATGAGTCGAATGAGGAGGGGAAGTGTTGAGGAAGAGATGAGCAGAAGAGCGAGAGCGAGAGCCATCGGCTGATCTGTGATAGGCAGCAGTTACTGCAGTCAGCTTAAAAACTCCAGACATAATTTTGCAAAATAACAAATAGATGCATAAAATGATCTGGAATTGCTATCAAAATTTTTAAAAAAGCATTTGCAAGTTTAAAACATTGCATAGTAAGTTCTTAAAGCTAAAGATGCACTATTTTATTGTAGGTCCGACCTGCTGGCCCAGATAGTAATCGCAAGATTACCCAGATGGATAATCAGAAAACTCTCCCCAGCCTTCTTCTGATCAGACTTTGTACCATTTCATCACTTGAATTTTTAGTTGATTGTATGTTAGAGCCGTTATTTTTCTGTGTTCTGCAGATTTCAGCCACAAGAAACAAAACGCTCATCTCTGTAATAATAAACTGCAGTAGATAAAACCTGTCATGTTCCTGGAAACACGACATGTCTTCTGAAGTAGGTTTGAACTCGTCCTCTTCATGCTTGTCGGGAGTTATTCATTTTATTTTTTTTTAGCAACATCAGCTCGTTTTGGGCTCAGAGGTTGTCAATAAGATGGGAAATCCTCCACCTGAACACACACACACACAACACACACCAAGGCCAGCTCCAGTTTTTTTTTTTTTTTTCCACTATCGTACATCTGATGCAAGCGTGTAAAGGTCATAGTCCACGCCACATCTGTTGTGTGTCACACCGGCCCACATGGCTGCAGCTGCTGGCATTATCAGCTGTTTGGACCCGCGTGTTGTTCTGTTGTCAGCCCAAACTGAGAGCTCAGTTACAAACTAGAGCTGCTGTAGTTCTTCCCAAGAAATCTACTTTCTTACCTTTACGGTCTATTTTTTTTACTCTAATTGTCAAAGGGCAGTGTTGTGTAAAGTCGACTCTTGAGCTTGACATCATGTTATAATGTTACTCCCTTATCAGAAACAAACCTGGGGTGTTGCCTTGATCTTTTCATTCATGTTTGAGAAATCCTGTAATCTCTATGGCAACCATTCAGCTTTGCAAAACTCTTGGGTGGACCTGGCTCCGCCCTCAAGGACACAGCTCCTCCTTACAGCTACAGTTTCTTAAAGAGACAGAGACCCAATTTGAAGGCGTTAAATAGCATTTTTTTTTAACAACTGAAGGTAACATAGTTACTTGATTACAGTATAAAATAGCGCTATGTGCCCCTTTAAACCAGTGTCACCAAATTTAATTCAGGCATATGCATCCTGAATACATGCTACCTAAATAATTAGCCGACATTTAATGCAGTATTTTTCACATATTGTGCATCCTCACAGAGGAGTCGGCCATTGTGCATTTAAAGATGCGAGTTGAACTCGATTTGTCCTCTCCAGCAGGACGTGGAGAACTTCAAGAAGTTAATCGTCATCAGTAAAGACGAGTTTGACACCCTCACTCCCAAAGTTCCCATCGACCCGAACCAGGAAGTCCCTCCTCCGCCCATGACAGGTGAGTTTGTGGAGCTGCACTGTACACCATTATTGCATCATGTCGATTATCCTGACAATTAATCGCGTGAAAGATTTTTCCCTTCTGAGGTACCTACTTGATCTAATGAAAGAAGTATACAAAAGAAAAAATCCCCTTCCTTTAATAAGAAAACATTTTATTGCTTAAAATAAGATTGAAATAGCACTTTTAGTTTCCAGTGTGCACTATGGGGGAAAAAATGGAAGTGTGGAAACGGATGACAAATAGAACATTTCACAATAATGTAAAAATGTGTGTGTGTGCGTGTGTGTGCGCGTGCATGTTAACAGTGGAGAGCGGATCGGATCTGGCTCGCTCTCTCCCTACAACGGTCCCAGAATCCCCCAGCACTTCCCAACCCCGGACCCCCAGAACGCCTCGCACGCCTGGACGCCAAGACCCCAACAAAACCCCACGATTCTATCCCGTTATGAAGGAGAGCGGCGCCATCGACGGGCAGGTCAGCAGCATTCACGGATTCTGATTCCTGAGCTTTACAGAGTCTCTTTAATATATGGAAAAATTGTGGTTGGTTTTAGCAGCAGGAAACGATAGACGTTTCCTGCTGACTTGTTTTTAGAGAATGAAGTTTGTTGAAATAAAAGATAAAAGATACTGGTTATAGGATGAAAGCATGACCAAATAACAACCACACTCACACAATGAATGACCTTTTACTGCAGTTACAGTTGCAAATATGTTGCGCATTATCATCCCCCCCCCCAAATACAGTTGAAATCAGATACCTACATACACTGAATAGTATTTTAACATGTAAGGGTTTGCTCTGATTCAATTTCAGACAGAAAAAATGTGTTTGTCTTTATGTTCAGTGGATGTAAATATCTGGTTTCAGGTGTAGGTTAAGCTAAATCTCAATGTTCAAACTGTCTCAAGATCAATTTCCAAGTTTGCTACAGATTCTGTTGTATTTTTGTCTGGACTTCACCAGAAGACTCTGCTCTCGTCTAAAACAGGGGGTCTGCTCTCTTTGCAATACAAAGAGCCATTTTGCCCTCAGTCCAGCCAAATAAAGCTTTAGAGTTGAAAATATCACTTCACCTGTTAAGAAAATGAAAACCAATCTTTAGAAAAACAAAACTACAGTAGGGAATGTGTGAATCAAAAACACTTTGATAAATGTGAACATCTGGTTTCATCTGGTTTCCAGATGCCAAGAAAGAAGAAGACCCGCCACAGCTCAAACCCCCCACAGGAGGCCCACATTGGTTGGGTGATGGACTCCCGTGAGCACCGGCCGCGCTCTGCATCCATCAGGTCAGATCGCGCTGCTGCACTAGTTGTAATGATGATGAGAACGAGGGGCTTATCAGCTCCAACCAACAGAAGAACAAACGAGGAACATTTCTTCCTTTCACAAAACCAGCTTTCACATCCATTAACTCTTTGTGTTTGCATTTTTTTTTTTTGGCTTATATAATGTTCTTAAAACTGGAGTGATTTCTGTACCATCTGATCTGTACTCAGATCAGAGAACACTTAAAACTGACGTTTCACTCGGGCTGGACGATATTGCTGAAAAACGTATCACAATACAAGCATTTCATATCAATTACTTATAATTATTGATTTGTTTTTTGCTTTAAATATGTGAAATTCTACCTAAATAGTGGCGTGACCTTTCCAGGTTTGGCCACAGTTTTCACTCCGCCATTGTTTTTTATATTTAAGCAGTTATGAGACATGGTGACGAAACCTGAAACTGCTGCTGCGCAAGTTCCTCAACAGGTTGTTGCTAGGTGACCAAAGGGAGAGGGCCTTATTTGAGGCCACCAACTTTTTTTAGCTATCCGTGACAGGCTGAGCAGCTAAACTCTTCCCTCTGCCTACATCTACCAGAATGCTGTGCGGTTCTGGATGGGAATATTCTAACAGACATATTATCGCTTGATATTGATCACATGTCTATCACAATATATATGATTTATTTATTGTCCATCCCTATGTTTTAACAACTTTCTGTTGTATTTTCAAAGAGAGATTAAGAACAAAAAATTATCTTCAATATTATGTCATTATCCATTAAAGATTTTTTAGGTTCTTTTTAAAATTTACACGATCAGCAATTACTACAATCACAGAAAGCAACATGTTCTAATAACAAATAGCTCTAAACAAATATTTTTGAGGCAGCCGTAATGTGAAAGTAGCATTAAAGGCACGTCTTGCTGTCATTGCCTACGGTTTACACGAATCTTTTCTGCTGGTGGGTCCACAGCAGCTCCAACGCTTCTCCATCAGAAGGCGCTCCGCTGTCTGGAAGCTACGGCTGCACTCCCCAGTCTCTGCCCAAGTTCTGGCATCCATCCCACGAGCTGCTGAGAGACAACGGCTTCACCCAGCAGGGATACCACAAGTATCGCCGGAGGTGCCTTAACGGTAAAGAGACATGCGTGTCTTGTTTCAGGCAGTAGCCAGCACTCTGCTTTTAGCATCGCATGCTAACCGCTGCCTGCTGTTGTTTTTTTCTACTTCTTCTCCCTAGAGAGGAAACGGCTGGGGGTCGGCCAGTCTCAGGAGATGAACACTCTGTTCAGGTTTTGGTCCTTCTTTCTCAGGGACAACTTCAACAGAAAGATGTACGAGGAGTTCAAACAGTTTGCACTTGAAGATGCCAAAGAAAATTACAGGTGAGACGTCTATCATTTCAAACCGTAATTCTTAAAGATGCATCAGAATGGACATGAAACGGGTTAATCCTCAACTCCATACCGATGGTTCTGTTTTTCACAACACATTCTGAGGTGGAAATGAAACCGGGAGACCAAGCAGACAGAATGAACAGAAATGCAAAAATTTCCAGAAAGAATATCAAAAATCTGATCTTTTTCCAATCAGCGAACGCACCACAGCAGAGTGCTATCAGGTTTCTCTCAAAACGCTGAATATTACTGAAGCTGTTTTCAGTATTAGTGCTGCATTGAAAACTGAGGTCAGAGGAAGCACAAGATGTGAGAAGTCATCATATTTCGAGTTGTTTGCTGTTTATTCAGGACATTCAGCAGGTAAAAGTGAAGCAGCACGGCTGTTTTATCAGCTTTTTGGAAACCCCACTGTTGATGTTGCATTCCATTTGTAGTCGAAACTCTGAAATTCTGACTCCTCAGTGAGGGGAAAAAAAGTCAACGAGATACTTGAAAGGTCTGACTTTTCCAGTTCCGACTTTACATTTCGATATGGCCACTCCTTGCATCAACAATAGAAAGTTGTGGTGGAAATATGCTTATTGTACATGATGCACTTTTGAGAGTGCGTCTGATATCAGCGTTGCATGCAGAGCCTGCATCTCTCCACTGAGCAAATGAAAAATGGTTCTTGCTTATGGAAAGTGCAGCTTAGAAAAGATGTTTGTAAGAGATGCTGTGATGCTGTGAACCTCTGTGGGCGTCGCCATGTTGAAAAGACTGTTAACTGGCACGCTGTTACCTTGACGTCAACCCAGCATCGGGGGGGGGGAAACAAACGCACACAGATTGCTGCTTTAAAAACTCGACCCGTACTAATCTGCAGTACAAGATGCTTAAACTGATGTCAACTCTGTGGCATTCTGTTTGTTTTAAAGGATTTTCTAAAAGCTACATAGTTTTTATAACTGAGAAAGTAGATTGAAAACGTTTTGCCTACCATTTCAGACCGTAGTTCTTAAAGACGCATCAGAATCGTTTAAATTCATATCAGCAGATGGAGTCTTTGTAAATTGGCCACAGAACTCCCATTGATTGATCTGTATGGGAGATTGCGTGACCTCCAACCTTCGACAGCACAGGGTTAAGCTGCTTTCTGCTGGATCTGCCAGAGGCGCCTCCTCACACCTGCCAAACCCACATTCTTGGCTGAATGAGCGACTGGCTCAGCTCCGCGCAGTCTGAGGGAATAGCAAACCCATCCAGTAGGAGAGACGGCTCGCCTCTCCTTCGTCACACAGAAATCAGCGGATTTGTTCGTCCGCTTCTCCTGGCTCTTCGTTTTAAGGCTCATCACCAGAAAATACTCAGGATTCGCTACTTCCAATCCAAAGTGCTCCCTTTTTGTTTTCAGAGATGCTTTAAAATTCCCAAGCATTGTTTTAAAGAATCTTCATTTGGTGTAGAAATACTCCATATAGATCTGATCCATCTGTAACATTTTAGATTTTGAAATAAAAATGATCAAATGCAACCCAGAGTCCCTAAAGTGTTTAGCTCTAAAGTAGAGTTAGACTTAGACTTGCTTTTGTTATTACACAAAGACACAAGAGTGAGTTTGATAACAAAATGTCTTTGCTTGGCTACCGGAACATAAATATTGAACTTCTGGTGATTTTCAGTCTTTTCAGATTCATCCAAAATGCTCAGTATCAACTTTCATGCCGTTCAAAGGCAAAACAATTCAAAATGCCTTCAAGGATCTTCTTACATTTTGTTTCGACTATGACATAATGCGGTTTTAATGACGCTTTATGGCATTTTAAAACACAATTTTTATCACATAATGCAGCGTTACACTGCCACTTGAATATGTTCTCTACAGAACATATTCAAACTTTTTAAAATTTAAATCTTAAATACAAAACGTATATATTTTTGTAGTTTTGGTTTCATCACTACTCAGAAAATTGCCCTTTTTTTTTTTTGGCTTTATACTCCAGTTAACAATTAAATGATTGCCAAACTAGTTGACGATTATTTCAATGATCGGATGAATCGTTTCAGCCTTGCTAATGTCGGTTCTCCTCCTCCAGGTATGGACTGGAATGCCTCTTCAGATACTACAGCTACGGTTTGGAGAAGAGATTCAGGTTAGATCTCTTCAAAGACTTCCAAGAGGAGACCTTGAAAGACTTTGAGAAAGGTAACTAGCTCCGGCTAAAGAACGCTAGCCGAGTTTCGCCAGGATCTGATTGGTTGCACAAATCTGTTAGATGCACTCAACCGTATTAGTTGAAAAGAAAGAAGTGTTTTGCATAAACTTTTAACTGCTTTAAAGACAAAGAGTGCTGTTGGGATTTAATAGACGCCGCGTTTTTGCCCAACACTGAACGCTTTGTCTTTGCAACTTCTAATACTGGGAAAAAGAGGAATTCTTTGGATTTCTCCGCTGGCATACGCCCTTCACTGCAGGATAAGTCATGACCATTTTCACTTGTTTTCCAGGAAATGAAAGGCTCTGCTTATATGCTGTCTGTGCCCTAAAGGGACTGATAGAGAGAGGGGGGGGGAGGATTCAGCCTGGTTTGGTTCACAGAAGCAGTAGAGAAGTTAATGTGGAATCTGTTTAGGAAAGAGCATCATAAGTGTGGCTGTTTTAAAGAAGCGAAAACTGGTTTTAGACTTTCCCTCTGAACCTGTTTCAGCTGAGCGAAACTGAGCGGGGCTTGAACAGGAAAGGCTTTAACTATTTATTTCCTGTTTGAGATGGCTTATTGTTCTCTTTATAAGTTTCCCTTAAGAGTTTCTGCCTCCATGTTTTTTGTTTTCATTATTTTGAAAAGGAATTATATTGAATTCCTGACTGAAGATGAGGATGTTTTCCAAGGGGTGTGAATAAATCTATCAGCTTCTTGAAAATGTACAGACAGTCTTCCCTCTGCATGTTAGTACTTGTAGCTACATATTATAAAGGCTTCATGTAGTCAGATCATCCTAGTTTGTTTTTTTTAAATGTTTTTCACTAATCTGCGTTACAATAAATTACAGTATATTAACCAAATAATTTATGTGTTTGAATGAAGTTGATATTTTAAGGTCACTTCTGATTAAGTGAGGTGAAATATGCTTATCCCAGTTCATCTGCTGCTTTGTTTCTCGTTCTCATCGTGGACATTTAGCTGATTTGACATTTCATCCTGTCCTATGGTTCGTCCTCTCATCAGACAGCTGTCTTCTCCAAGGTGTCGCCTTCACACGTGAAGGAAAGCGTCAATACATTGACCACAAACATATTCCTTCTACTAAAGCTTACCCACATTTTTTGTTCTATTACAAGCCGAGACTTTAATGTGATGCAGCTGAATCGACTTAAAACATTCTGTTAAACATAAATGTACTGAATTACAAATGTCTCTGCTAACTCTGCTGCAGAACAGCTCAGTGAAATGCACCAGCAGCTCCACCCGCTCAGTCAAACACGCATGAACAACTTTCATTTCTCCAGCCAGTGTAAAGTGTAATTAGGAGTAGAACAGCTAATGGAAATGAATAATAAACTGATAAAAACAATAGGTTTGGTCAAATTTGTAAAAACTAAACTGTAACAAACCTTTCAAATGGTTTGTGACGTTGCAATTAGGAAGTCTTAAGTATAATGTCAAATGAATAAAGGATGATGTCACTCAGAGCACAAAGCATAGAGTTAGACTGAAAAGATCTTGTTTCTGCGGTTGTGCACCAGAACTGTCCAAATCTTTAAAGGGACGGTGTTACGTAAAACCAACTTTATTGGGCTTTACATCATGTTCTAATGTCATTCCCTCATCAAAAACATGCCTGGAGTGTTGCTTTGATTCTTTCATGCATGTTTGAGAAAACGTTTAATCTCCATGGCAACCATTCAGCTGTGCAAAACGCCTGCTTAGGCCTATCGCCGCCTTAAAGCTTCCAAGCTCCCGCCTCACAGAGCAGCTTTCCCCCCCATTCAGCTCCTTCAGACTAGCCAGCAGCAATTAGCAAACACCTGGTGGACCTGCCTGTCTGCTGAGCTCATTATAGGAGCTTCTTCTCAATGCAACACCGATAAAAACATTTTTAAAGGGTTAATAGAGGAGCCGTGTTGTGATCTCTTCCTGAAGGCAGAGTTTCAGAAAGAGGAAGAGCTTCTTAAAGAGACAGAGGTCCAATTTCAAGGCATTAAATTAAGGAGTCAAGTCTCTTAGTCATACTTATAGCGTTTTTACAACAACTCAGGTTAACATAGTCACTTGATTGTGTTTTAAAATGGCACCATGTCCCTGAAAAATACGTAGTATTGGCCCTTTAAAGCTAAATGTTCTTTTCCCTGTAGGTCAGCTGTACGGACTGGAGAAGTTCTGGGCCTTCCTGAAGTATTCCAGGATAAAGAACCAGCCCATTGACCCGAAGCTGCAGGAGCACCTCTCAAAGTTTCGGAACCTGGAGGACTTCAGGGTGGTGGTGAGTGTTTGAGGCCTCTTCCTTCTGACTGGAGTTTCATTTCCTGTCAGTAACAGACAGCCGTCACAGATTTTAAGCTGTGATCCTCACCCGCAGCCTCCCATGGGAGAAGAGGGCGGCAGGAGGAGATATCCGTCATCCTCGGCCGGGGATGAAGGAAGGCGTCGAAGACACCCTTCCAACTCTACCTCAAAACCCGCACAAGCCTCCAAATCCTCCAACGTGCCCCCCCAGGCGACCGCCGCCTCGTCCTCCGCCTCCACACAGAGCTCAGCCAAAGACAGCACCCAGAAATTGACGGCGCCGTCCAGCCACGGCAAAAAGCCCGACAGCAGAGCGGCGAAGAAAGACGGAGTTTCCCCCAACAAATGAAGCTCCTGGCCAGCGGAGAGAAGAGGCAGCCGCTCTCAGGTCACAGCGAACCGCATGGACGTGAAGCGGCCGAGCGAGCTCGATTTTAATTTGATTGTTTTTATCGACGCATTTCAGTTTTTAAAAGGAAGCAAACGTAGGCAATGAGCTTGAATTTGTTTGCCCGGCGACAGCTCATAACGTTTACAAAACAAACAAACAAAAAAAAAATGCATTCCCCGCATTTTGCCTTTCTTTTCTCTCTCTTTCTCTCAGATGCCAAACTCCTTTGAGTACATTGATCGCTGTAAACTGCTCGGATCTTTTAAAGAGCTGTTCAACTGTGATTGTAGGTTGCCAAGATAAGAGATACAGCGGATAGTCTTGTGTGCCTTAAATCTGATCCATCATGATGTCAAGAGTGTATTAGATTTTTTTTTTTTTCTTTTTTTTTTTTTTTTTGAAGGTCTTCCTTATTGTTCGGGGTTGGAAGGACTCTAAAAGCTACTTTACAAGTTCACCAGCTTCTACGTCTACAGTTTCCATGGTGACAATCAGGTTGACAGGCGCAGTCATGAATTTGAGAAGTACTGACCCTGAGGCTAACAGATGTTTCTCAGCCTGACTGCTACATATTACAACTAATCTAAACTGTCTTTTTGTTATTAAAAAGCTGCAGAAATCACCCGATAATTTTTCTGGGAACATTTAAGTCCCATTTTACACCCAGAGGTAGCTTAATTTATTGTTTTATTTTTGTTTGTTTTGTTTTCTTTTTCCCATTGACTTGATTGAATTAATAGTCTTAGGCGATCATTGCAGTTTTTACTTGCTTGTGCATTGAATATAATACAAAAAATAAAAATAAATGTTTCTGCTGGAATTATGGGTGTGAGCTAGTGTCATAAAACTACAATATATTTTTAGCTTAAAGTTTACTTCATATTATGTTTGAGGCTTGGTGCTCTAGAGCACTTTAAATGTTAACTTTCCTTTTACTTCATTGGACATTAAAAGGTTTGAGTTGGAATTTAAACAAACAAAAAAATGTAAATACTATAAAAAATCATTTACTATTCCATTATTCATTTGATTCGAAGAAGTGATTTGTTACCAGTAGTGTGTTTTGAGTGTTTCAGAATTAAAGTGCTGCATGTTCTTGACTTGTAAAATGCAAAAAAAATATAAAATAAGTCTGATTGTACGAACTTGTTCCGTGTGCTCTGTCCCGTGTTGCTCTCGTCGAGGTCGCTGAGCCTGATCGGCAACTTTTTCTTCCCAGCAACGCCTCAGTGAAGTCGGTTGAGTCTGATTGTCTGGACTTACTGTTTATTCTTTAACACATGAACTGAGGTTGATGTTATACCATGCAAGTGGATGATAGGGAAACATTTTTTTAAATAAAAAAACCTCAGCATGATTGTGCTGTCTTCAGGTAAAGCATTTGGATGAGAGTATCCTCGGGTTTTGTAAACGATAAAACGCAGCAGTTCATTTTTAGCAAGCTAACTGGTAGATGGTATTCCTATCTATGGAGGGTTGCATCAGATGGCAAGACGGTAACAATTTAACCCTCGACTCAAGGTGAGCGGCAGATGTCACGGTCGGACAGCTTGCAGACAACACATGTATTCAAAAGGGCAGAATCATTAAAACAAGTTTTTATCAACTCAAATCTTTCTGAATTTATCCTCTTGAGGGAGCCTAAATTACATTTATTTTTCCATCAACCATTCAGTTAGAAATGGAAGTATTTTATTGCTAAAAGACGCAAACTATTGGAGATCACGCCACTATAAGTAACATTTTTTTTCTACAACATTTCTGAGATCAATTTAAAAGTTTCTGATTTTTTATTTTTTTTATTTTTCCAAGCAAATTTTTGACTTCTGGAGTTCAGAAGTGCACTTGCTTTATCCAGAAAATTTCGGAGATTTTTGGCAGAAATGTACTCGTTCTGTTTCTACGCCTTCTTTTACAATTGTAAGAGGCCATGTGGGATTAATTTGCTTCCATATCAACATTTGTGGTGTCACCAAGCAGACTGTACTGATAAGACTTCATACTCTCATCCAAAATTCATGGGCAGAATCAGAGTGGATCAGTGGTCATCAGGTCAATCCCCCAAGTCTTTTCTCTGTCTGCCTCTAATCTCTTCGTCACTTTTCCCCTGTTGACTTGGGATCTCAACCCACACAAACAAAGTCATAGAAGATATTTGAAATGCTTACATATCTTCTCATGGCCAAGCCAGAAAATAGTTGTTTTTAGAAAAGAGATATGGCAAAACTCTTTAAAAAAAAAAATTCATCAGCACATCTCTGCAGTCGGTACATTTATAGAATATCAAACACACGTTTGGTGGATGCAGAAGAGGATTTAGTTCAAATATCGTCTGAGGTCAGAATAGCAGAGCGCTTACATCTGCAGGTGAATGAACATGTTCAAGGTCAGTTTTTGTGCATTTCTCCAACCTCATCCACGCAACACATCTCGACTTGGCAATGCTCACCAACTTCACCCTGTAAAAGTCCTCAGACGTTTAGTTTTTATGTGAAATTCGCATCAGAGCTCTGACTCACTTTAATGCTGAAAGTGAGTTCCAGGGTTCACACCTCACGGCGTTGGGTTAAAAACTCTCCGGTGAATGGATCAGTTCAAAAAAATTTGATGTAGAACCCTAGTTCTGTCTGGGAAAAAAAAAAAAAAGAAAAGACATCCTCACATTGTGACCCCATCGCATGTTTCACTGTAGATAAGATCTTCTTTTGGTGATTTGTTTAGGCCATCACTGGCAAGCTGCAAGCATGTGTTCACTTGTGTTTTTGAGGATAGTTTCTGATGACCTTCAAGTCTTTTGAGATTGAAAAGCATCTCTCAGAATCGAACCCAGATTCCAAAACAGTAATGTTGCTTTCAGTCAGAAAAAACAAAAAACCATGCAGGTAAAAATTGATTCAACTGTAAAATTCTTTTAAAAAATTGACTAGAAATCCTAATTCACTCTTCTCACTCGTATGGAATGGTGCGCTGTATTCTTTCAAATCTTATATGATTTAGTAGGTATGGGTGTTTTTTTTTCTACTGTGTTATTTTGTGTTTTTGTTGGCATGTTTTTGTTTCATTTGATTGTTATTGCTCACATTATTCCAAATTCCTGCCAATTGGAGCTAAAAATGTTAGAATTTCTGTTACCGCTCTGTCCCCTTCAAGGTCTACTCGTTCTTTTTGTTCTGTGTCGCCGTTCGCATCGCTTGTTTCCTTTTGTTGTGTTCTCAGGAGAAGATTCCCGCCGTTTTTGTCTAGAAGAATGCCGCGCGTTTATCTGTCCCTGGTGGTCTCTTGTCGCGGGTCGTCAATTTTCGACACTGAACGCTTGCTCAACTAGTGGCCTCTGGAATTCCCGACGGCACCCGAACGCCTCATCTTGCCAGGGGCGGGTAGGCGCAAACTGGGCAGCATGGCGGACGATGGACTCGGTTGGAGCGAAGTAGTTGGCACAAACGGCGAGAAGAGGGTGGCGGACTGGTTAGACACGCTCGGCTTGGGCGGAATGTTGTTAAATATCAGCATTTTGGTTCTGGTAGTGGCGGTTTGTGTAGTAGTGTACCGGCGGTGGGGCAGGCGGCTCGTATCCGACGGGGCCGCGGACGGCGAGGCCCCGACGCTTACCAAGATGAGGAGACGGGACTTCACTTTGGAGCAGCTGCAGGAGTACGACGGCGTCCAGAACCCCCGCATCCTCATGGCCGTGAACATGAAAGTTTTTGACGTGACCAGCGGCAGAAAGTTTTACGGAAAAGGTGAAGGGGGTCGCGGACGTTGGCTCTGAAACAGCGGAGTTGGTTGACACGTTGCCGCCTGTAGTGAGGCTTTCTGGACCAAAAATTGGGCGCAAACCTTCTCTAGCTTAGCTCCTCGGCTTTGTGTGTTTTGAATGGGGATCGCAGCCGTTAGCTTGCTAGCGCAGCTTTTGAGTTCGTGCCTCGTAACAACGACAACTCCCCGCGAGTTTGCATGCACTGTCAGTTACGGCTGTGACATTTTACAGCGGCAGTTATATATTAGGACCTGAATGTTAGTAGGAATAATTTATTATGCTAATGCTAGCCAGCTAGCCTGTTGACATGCTTGTAGACACGGAGCAGCTAGGCTGTGTAGTCAGCGGTTCAGTGACTTAACATCACACATAGCGAGCATTAATGTTTCTTCATCAGAGCGGATGAAGGGCTGATTTGTGTAGGGAAGGTTGAATTTAGCTCCTCTGCACAAAGTGAAGTAAAAACGTGATTTGGTTGGTTGTCACTGCTACGAAGGCCGGTTTGTTGTGCTGCACATCAGGTTCGTCACTCAGAGGATTTCTTTTTATCAGGACCATCTGAAGTCAGCCAGCACCAAACCTGCAGGTTTACAATCTCAAATTTTTCTGCAGGCTGCACCCAAATACCTTCATATTCACAGACAAGTCTTGGATTTTTTTTTTTTTTTTTTGAAAAGTGTTTCCGAGTATGACAGGCTGCAGAAACCCAGTTTTTGATTTGTTTTCATTTTGTTTCCTGCTGTGAAAAGTCAAAAGAGGGAAAGCAAGAAAGGGCTGAAGTGGGTTGAAATGACCTTAAATGAAGTTTAGTTTAAAAACTTAACACAAGTCAAAGCTGGACATAATTATTCTACAGTGTTGACAAGAGTGCAAAGTGAGCTTTTTTGATTTCTGAAAGCTGAATTCAGTTTGTGGAAGCAGGGCTGAACTTGGATGAGTTCACAGTTCAAGTTTAAACGGTTCAAATTCAGCAGCCGAACCGTTCAGGCAAGTGGCAAAAAAAAAAAAAAAATCAAATGCAGACTACGATGTCGTCTTGTCGGGTCTGTGTTGAACCGTCCGGACGCCATTCCAGCACTTTGGTATGTCAGTTTTGCTCGTTAGTCCAGCAGACCTGAATCACTAAAGCACTAGAAAACCTACAGGGCCGCAGCGTCTCCCTGTGACAGTCAGGTGCTGCTTGTGGAAGTTGATCAAAGTTTCAGCAGTGACTCGTGAGGAAAACCGTCTGATCGCAAGCAATATGTATTTTTCGAGTGGCAAGACTTGCACACACTGTCCTGGTTCGAGTGTTTGCTGTTGCAGCCTGCGCGTGTTTATCACAGCTCTCCTTTCAGAGCTGTGTTTACAGATGGGCTTTTGGAGGGGGGGGGTGTGGTGAGCCACTCCCACCTCCACCCATCTGGCTGCGGTGCAGGACTGGTTGGAGACCTGCCCTACAGCTTTGAAACAGTCAGGAATTTAAAGTAGACCTCAGATTCTTCTCGGTAGTCATTGCAGTGTGCAAAAAAAAACCCCCCCAAAAAAACCGCAAAATAATTACGACGTATATTCACAGAGCTCTCCGCTGCAGCACACGTCACACCGACAGGATTAACCCTTTAAGGTGTCCGTCGGATTCTGTTTTAAAGTGATATTCTGTCATGAAGGTTTTGCATTTTCTTGGTTGGTCTGTGTATAACTAGCATGGACTGAAACGCCACAGGGCAGATACTGTATGTTTATGTCAACACTGACTAGCACTGAGAGCTGGTCAGTGTCGCGTTGTGGTTTTGACTCCTTTAGTTTCCACACCACAACGTCCCAAACGGCTTTAAGCAAGAAACATGTGTATGAGTGACAGGTGATGCAACGCGCGCGCACACACACACACACACACACACACACACACACACACACACACACACACACACACACACAGGTGAGGGAAGTGAACGAATGTTTTAACACACCAGGGCTATTTCCTCCCGTGTTTGATTCCCATATTCGGCTTTAAATTTGCTTTTAATTGAATCTATTCATGTTTAACTGGGTCTAAAATGACCCAGTTAAATCACTGAAAACACTGGATCACAAATGACATGCATATAGCAAACTTCGCGACGCTGCTTTGCAAAACGGTTCTGATTTGTTCTAGAATATGAACTTCCTTTTATTTTTCTCTGAGCAGTGAGATGCTCCTGCAACAGCAAAGCTGCATTAGTACGAAACTCAGGTTGGACCCAAGTTTTACTGAAGCAGGTTTAAAGTTAATGTTTGTATATCAAAGTGATAGCAAAAGTGCTCGATTTGATTTATTTCTTTATTTTTGTGTTTGTTTTCATCAGAATTTGAATCAGGCGAAGCTAAAACTGCCATTTGAGGAATTCTGGGTAAAACATATTGATAAAAAAAGGTCAGAATAGACACGAGTGATTTTATAAGAAATTAAACTACAGGTGGTGTAATAATAGGTGTTATGGCAGCATTGTGAAAAATCATGTATATTTTTTCTTTTTTTTTGTCGCAAAATCTGTGATTAGGTCTGTCACAATAATACATTTGATTTAATAATGAATCAGTAATTATTGTAATAAATGGTAATGTTGTTTTGAGGCCATTTTCAAGTAATATATTAATATTTGTTTGTTTTTTCTTGTTTTTTTTGCAACAACTTTAGCTCTAACAGCTCAGTTCTCTTCATTAGGGTATTAGAGGCACTTCCTGAAGTGGTCGATGTTGACGGTTATTAAACGGCAGGCGTGAAAGTGTTCCTCACAGCGGCCGTTGTGTTTCGGTCCCCGCAGACGGCCCTTACGGCATCTTCGCCGGCCGAGACGCTTCGAGGGGCCTGGCCACCTTCTGCTCAGAGAAAGAAGCCCTGAGGGATGAGTACGACGACCTGTCGGACCTCACCGCCGTACAGATGGAGAGCGTGAGGGAGTGGGAGATGCAGTTCCGGGGTACGTTCACAAGGACGCTGTGGGAATATCAAGATTGGTGACATAAGCAAAGGGTAGAAATGTCTCCAGCTCAACAACGTCCACATTCAAACGTCTCCTGATTTCCACCGGATGAGCCTAAACGGGTTGGAAGCAGAGAGACCTTTATTTCTGTGTTGTGACATTTATTTATTGTAAAATCTAAAACTCAGCTGTGAGTTTGACAATGTATGATTTTACCTAAAATGCGCAGATCCATCATACTGTGATGATTTAAAAATGTCTGCTGGAGCAGGCATTGTGTTTAGCATTCCACAGTGCTTTCAAACAGTTTTTCTATAAAAATTGTTTTATTTTTGAAAACTATTGAGATCGAGGTTGGTGATGACAGAATAATGTTGAGCAGAGAGATTTTCGCTTGAGCGAGCTTTTTATTATTTTTTAGGAAGAAGTGAAAGCTGTAAAGGCTCCTTTGGTGGAAAATATTCAACCCAGTCATGTGACTCACTAAACATTTGCTTTAAAAAAGCTCCAGTGGCGTTCAGTCTGTAATCGCCTCTCTGGGTGCTTTCAGAAAAATACGACTACGTCGGGAGGTTGCTGAAGCCCGGAGAGGAGCCGTCAGAGTACACGGACGAGGAGGACATCAAGGACCACCTGAAGCACGACTGAGCAGTCCCCATCCCACGTACCAAAGCCAGAAGCCCCCAAACAGCTGTAACTGACCGCCCCGGACCACCAGACCACCTCCACGCGTCGTCCCGGCCCCCCCGTCCATCCACCGGTCACTCCTCTCTAGTCCCTGTCTGTGTACCGAAACTCTGAATCCGTCTGGTGCTGCAGCTGTTTTGGAAGGGGAAGGAGTAAAGTCTCGACAACCAGACCTCCTCTCTTTCTCTCTTTCTCTCCCTCGCTCTCTCTCTCACCCGCGTCATCCTACCAAGATGAGCGCCAACAGAAAGCCTTTGAGGAGCTTTTGCTTTTTTTTTTTCTTTTTTTTTTTTTTATTATTATTTTAATTAGACAGCTAAGACGTCTCTGGGGGGGCCGCTAGACGTTAGTCCGGAACCGGCTCGTTTGGAGGTTAGTCGGGAATTGTCTGGTCTGGGATAATCAGTGGAGCGGATGCTGGGCGGGGGGGGAGGAAACACTTCTCTCTCTCTCTCTTTTAATCTTTGGTTCAGCCACATAGCAAATGAAACCGCTTCAGCTTTGGGAGAAGCTCATCAATCAATCACACAACTCAATTTCTGTTCAGACCATCTTCCTGCCTGGATGAGGGCAGATCTGTGGCCTAACCGAGGGCAGTCTGGTAGGCTTTGCGTTTATCTGTTGTGTTTGTAGTGTATGCACTACTAGTTTTCTTCGTTTGTCACCATGTGATTGTATTTGTTAAGTAGCATATAGAGGGGACAGTGTTCCAGCAGCATTATTGTTTTTGTTTTCATACTTCATTGCCGGGGCGGGGGTCAAAGGTCTTCGCTACACAAAGCTTGTTTTAAATCTCATGAGATGGACTAAATCACTGGTTTTGTGGAGGAGGGGGGGGGGCGCTAAAGGGAAGGTGATAAGGCAGTCCTAATCAATTGACAAATTGTTTACATGCCTCACAAGCCAGCTGCAAGTCTGTAGATTTCCCCTGACAATGGTCCAAGTATTAATCGTGCCTTATTTTGTTTGTTGCGTCAGCGCAGACGGGTCTAACAGAAGGTAAGCGGAAGGATGGAGGTGTCCGTTTTTTTTTCCCACCCCCTAGACTCAGTCCAGTCCAACCCCCCCCCCAAAAGCCCCCCTTCAGACATTAAAGGCATTTGTTGCGTCAGTCGTCTGCAGAGACTCTAATATTTCCCCATTCACAAACTTTGTACATAGACCCAATAAATTACTCAGTGTTACTGCCATATTTATGTAGTGGATGAATTCCATATACATATAATGCTATGTCGTATTGGCCAAACCCCTCTCCCCCCATTTACTTTTTCTATAGTTCATTTTGAATGTGGGTGAATTTTTTATTTTTTTTCCCCCAAAAATAAATCAAGTGATTCTAAAGGTGTTGCAAAAATGCTCCAGGATTGGACCGGGAGCTGTTCTTGCGAGTTTTTGTTCGTAGACATTGCTTATCCTGTAAATATATCCTATCGTTTATTAAAAGCATGTGCAACATCAAAGTCAGCTATGCCGAGGTTTCACCACATGTATTTAAATGTCAGGCGCGCGTGCGAGTGTGTGTGTGTTTGTGTCCGCGTGAAAGAAGCAGGAAGCGATTTGTTCATGCATAATAAATCAATTTGGTTAATAATGGAACATTTCTGCTCCTTATTTGCTTTTGAAGAGGTGCATCTTGGGGAGGATGTCCCCGCGTCCTTAAAGGGTTTTAAATTCAATGGGGGGGAAGTAAGTCGGCCTTAAATGCGTTAATCACAGCCTCGCGTGTCTAAAAACTGGCATTGCTATTTTATAAAATCCAGCATTTTCTGTTGTACTTTTCTGTCATGATACAGGTCTGAAATTTGATTTACACTGGTTTAAATCAACTTTAAACCATTATTTATACACTTGAGTTGGTGGAACCTTTTCACCCTTTTAGAGGATGAAAATATATTAGCGGCCTTACCATCTGGTGCACTCGGTTGATAAACCTTGTAGACAATATAATCTATGTTTTAGGAGAAATAAACAAAAAATAAAGAAAAACGCAAAGAGAAATAGAGATGGTTTAAATTACCTTGGTTAAAATGACAATATTAAATTACCTGTTCAATAATTTTTGAAGAATGATCAGGGGTGGGACTCCAGTTAATGTTTTCTTTTTATTTTTAGGTTTTAAAATGAAGAAAAATGTAAAAAAATGTAAAATCATTTATATATATATATATATATATATATGTAAAATATATACAAAAAATGTAAAAATATAAATGATTTTACATTTTTTTACATTTTACATTTTTCTTCATTTTAAATCCTAAAAATAAAACATTAACTGGAGTCCCACCCCTGATCATTCTTCAAAAAGCGGCTATATATATATATATATATATATATATATATATATATATATATATATATATATAATAATTTGGCTCTTTGGGGACTCCATACACTGTCTCGTCCTTTCTCGGCCCTTGACAAAAAGTAGTTCTGAGAGCTCGCGGCTTCGTCCCGCAACCGCGGCTCCACAGCGCCCCCTCCGCTCTGCGCCGGTTAAACGCGGCACTGCAGCGACTGCGGGAGTCTCGCAGTTCGACCCCCCCGACCGCCAAAGCACGTCGAACCATCGCCGCTCCGTGAAGCCAACGCGGCTTCCCGGGTAACTCCGACGGCTCCGGAGCAGGAATGACTCTCCTCCATCTCTAAGCGGTCACTCGCCACCTGTTTCCTCCCGGCCGCTGAACAGGTGTTATGCCGAGAAATGCCTGCCTGCCGAGAATTGCATCCCCTGTCGCGGGAGCGCGCATCGCTCTAAACTCTCGCATATTGACGAGGAAACGGGCTGAAATCCGACCGAAAAGGAAACTTTTTAAAGATATTCGTAACATTATCACGTTTATTAATCATGTAAGCCCTACAATTGTGGGTCTTATTTCGCTAATTCATTGAAATAAATACGGTCTTTTACGTTTATTGAGACGTATTTGTCGAACTTTTTTCAGTTTCTGATTAACATGTTCTCCGCAGCTGGTTTGAAATTCCCATATTTTTCTTTTAACACTATAATAGCTTAAAGCTTTACGAAAACGAGGCCCATTATATAGAACATTTTATATGACGCTTAACTGTCTAGTGTATTAATGTAGGGGAGATGCATTTTCATTTCTGAGCCTGCTAATATTTGCATCCCCTGTCTATTGTCCTGTTCATATGAAAATTGGTTATAGAGAAAAAAAGTTATTTCACTCTTAAGTTTTTATTTCTACATGTCAACAGGGGGATGCATTTTATGGCAAAGCCTATGATCTGCCTGCCAAAATATGCTTGCCCTCTCTATTTTCCTCAAATGTTGTCCTATTGGTATGCAACTCATACCAGGAATTAAGGGAACAGATGTGATTATGTAGAAAAAGCTATTTCACTCGTAACCCTTTGTTTTTTTAAGCTTGGGGGGGATGCATTTTTTGGCAAAATGAATTTTGAGCTGCCGATATTTGCATGCCCTGTTTTTCAGCTCAAAAGAGTCATACAGATTTGAAATTCACTCTAGTAGCTCAGAGGATATGTCTCAGAACATTTCTTATAACACATTACTATCCAAATTATATATAAAATATAGGTAATGCCAGGAAAAGATACAATAACTTTGGTAAGACGTTCATTTTTATGGCTTCAATTCTAGAGCTGAAATCTAGTGTTAGTGCATAGATGGATGGGTTCTTAATGAATATTTCTTACTGTGTTGTGAAGAAATGAATGGCTAAGACCAAATAGTCCTCTTAGAGGTGAGGAAGGTCAAGCAGTGGCCTCCAAATGTCCCTTGCCAGAAACTGCATGCCCTGCAATTTGAGGAATTTGGATAGTAATGTGTTATAAGAAATGTTCTGAGACATATCCTCTGAGCTACTAGAGTGAATTTCAAATCTGTATGACTCTTTTGAGCTGAAAAACAGGGCATGCAAATATCGGCAGCTCAAAATTCATTTTGCCAAAAAATGCATCCCCCCCAAGCTTAAAAAAACAAAGGGTTACGAGTGAAATAGCTTTTTCTACATAATCACATCTGTTCCCTTAATTCCTGGTATGAGTTGCATACCAATAGGACAACATTTGAGGAAAATAGAGAGGGCAAGCATATTTTGGCAGGCAGATCATAGGCTTTGCCATAAAATGCATCCCCCTGTTGACATGTAGAAATAAAAAATGAAGAGTGGAATAACTTTTTTTCTGCATAACCAATTTTCATATGAACAGGACAATAGACAGGGGATGCAAATATTAGCAGGCTCAGAAATGAAAATGCATCTCCCCTACATTAATACACTAGACAGTTAAACGTCATATAAAATGTTCTATATAATGGGCCTCGTTTTCGTAAAGCTTTAAGCTATTATAGTGTTAAAAGAAAAATATGGGAATTTCAAACCAGCTGCGGAGAACATGTTCATCAGAAACTGAAAAAAGTTCGACAAATACGTCTCAATAAACGTAAAAGACCGTATTTATTTCAATGAATTAGCGAAATAAGACCCACAATTGTAGGGCTTACATGATTAATAAACGTGATAATGTTACGAATATCTTTAAAAGTTTCCTTTTCGGTCGGATTTCAGCCCGTTTCCTCGTCAATATGCGAGAGTTTAGAGCGATGCGCGCTCCCGCGACAGGGGATGCAATTCTCGGCAGGCAGGCATTTCTCGGCATAACACCGGCTCTGACGTCTTGCCAAACTGCGCGACTTGATATTATTCAAGGATAACAGCGGCTACGATTTTACCCTCAAAACAGCGACAGCTTGGGAAATTCGCTTGGTGAGTTCTAAATAAAAGTCATTGGTGTGGCTTGATTTTTGTTTCTCCTGCTTTGCTCCGGTCAGACGGTCAGACAGACAGACAGTCAGTCAGTCTGTCTTTGTGTGTCTCTCCTCCGCCAGGGCAGCCATGGCAGAGCATCTCTCTCAGAGTGAACTGGACTACCCGTTTAAACTCCTGGAGTATTTCAACGGCTTCAGAGTGTCCAAGGTAAAATCACGGCGTGACGGAGAATCACGTAACCGCGCGACGTGCTGCACTCAGACATCTTCAGACACTTTGTTTACAGTGCGTGATGTTTTACTGGGCGAATGTTCACATAAAGAAAGGGAAAGTTAAATGGTGAAGGCTCCTGTGTCTTCAGAGGAACGTTCTGTTTGGTTGGACTGAACAGCCACTCAGCGAGGAGGAAACCATAGAAACTTTAAAAAGAAAGAAAGAAAAAAAAAAGTCACATTGCAGTTTTCCAAACATGTTGATTTCATGCGCTGTGGGGTGATCTCAGTGCTACATTTGGAGGAAAAAAAAAAAAGGGAAACATTAGCCAGGATCAGTGGCGGTTTTTTATATGGGCGACATGGGCAACTGCCCAGGGCAGCATCTGGTGGAGGGGGGCTGCGTCCTGTTTGGAGGAATTCAACTTCCTCTGGCCAGGATGTTAAAGTTTGGGTGCAAATGGGATTACTGACTGGTCAGTGACCCTCACCCGGGGGTGGGCGGCTCTGGAAGCCCATGCGGCTCTGGAAGCCCACGCGGCTCTTTAGTGCTGCCCCAAAATGTTTGAAACTGGAAAAAGATGAGGGTGGGAAATATATGTTTTATTTTAACATGGTTTCTGTAGGAGGACAAACACGACACAATCGTTCTCAGCGTTTTCCAATACTATAAAAATGTGCAGAATAAATATTAAATTTCAGCATTTCTGTCAACGGGAGCTTTGTGTCAAAGGGTCCACCAGCAGCCCACCATGTTTTTCTGTAAAAAAAAAAGTAAATGAAAAAAGTGACAAAAATTTGGAGGAAATATGTAGAAATGACAGCATGTGAGGCTAATAGGCTGGCGCAGGGTCGGCGCAACTGGTGCGACCCATTTTAATAATGATATGGCTGATTTGTTGAAACCATAACGTCCCACCTGTGGCAACTCTGTTGCCGAGGAGTTTTACTTCTATTGGATGAGTCTTTTTTGTAATTTTTATCTCATGTTTTTGATCCACTTTGCTGTGTGACTCAGTTCCACCAGGCCTGAAAACGACCATTTAAAAAAAAAACAACACTTCTATCAACGAGCAAAGACTGAGTCTGAAGGACGCCATAAATAGAAATCTAAGACTAAATCCCTCGTTGCTTTTTCGGTATCAAATGTTTTCGGTAGGCGAAACTGGATGAGAGGAAAGGTAACATGCTTGGTTGTGTTCCTGAACACAAAGCAGCTCTGTGTAATGAAGAAACCAGAAGATGAACTCTACGCCTGCGTCCTCAGATAATATTCTCGGCCTGCGAGCTTGGCGTCTTCGACCTCCTGCTGAAGTCCCAGGACGCCCTGAGTGCTCAACACGTGGCGCAGGAGCTGGGCACCAGCGTGGACGGGATGGAGCGGCTGCTGGACGCCCTGGTGGGCATCGAGATCCTGGAGGTGGAGCGGGCCGAGGGCACGGGTGAGGAGCGGGAAGACCTCCAATAACCGATAACCTTATTTTAATATCACTATTGTTATTATTAGAGCTGTAGCTGTTCCTTACTGCACAGATTCTTCATCTGTTTGGAAAATGATCAGAACTCTGTTGCCTCAGTCAAGAAAAGTCCATGAGATGAAAGTTTAAAACAGGCAAATATCAGATCGTAATGGATACCTGATGGACGTCAGAGTATCAGGGTCAGACTAAGAGATGCTTTTTTTTTTTTTCTTTGAAATGAGAATAAACTTAAAATATTCGGAGAACAAATCACAACATTAGCAGAATAAAGACGCAATATTACGGGAAGAAAGTCGCATAGTTATGAGAAAATAAAGTTGCTTTAATGAAAGAAAGCTTCGACAATTCTTTCTCTAAGAAAGAATTGTCGAACAATTACATCATTTGCGTAATCGTTTGAAAGTCCTGCCATTGATAATAGTCTGAGTCCGATATGTCACTAGATGACATATTCCCTTATTTGTAAAAACCCAAACCAAAGTAAAACTTCACAAGACGCTCAACGATCCTCGTTTAATTTGTTTTTCTGGAGAAATTCTCATAAAATTAATAACTTCACTCTGGTTTATACAACGATTCTTATTTCTCCTAATATTATGATTTTTTCCTCCAAGTGAAAAACAAAAATTTAGCCTGACGTAAACATGGTGGGCTTTGGCTCGACTCTGTCTGAGTTGGGTTTTTCCGTTGTGCCTTTGTGTGTGAACCCAGCTCTGTACAGCAGCACGGACGTCGCTAACCTTTACCTGGCCAAAGGCAGCGCCAAATCCCTCCACGACATGATCATCTACCGCTCCCAAACCGTCTACCCCCTGTGGAACAACCTGGCGGACGCCATCAGGTCGGTGGGCCGCCGCCGCGTCACGTAAACATCCGTGCAGGAGCAGGAGGAGGGGAAACCAGGCAAAAAGCATTCTCATCACATGCAGTTTGATGCAGTTTGTCCTGGCTCAGCCACAAACCATATTCTGTTTTACTGGGATGTCAGATGAATGAAATGAAAGGAAACCTGCAAATTCAAATCTGAAAAGTGTGGCGCATGACACATTGAAACGAGCTCGACCATTTCCGTTCTGATGATAGAAGAGCAATTTTCTTTACAGAGACATCATAATCCTTTGTAACTATAGTTTTATTTGTGAGTGTTTAATATTTCTGTGACATTGATTGATTTTTTATTTATTTATTTATTTATTTTTTGCCGTTTGTTATTTTGGAAGTTTAAAATTTCTTCCAGGGTGACGTCACAGTACTATGGCACTATCGAAATATTTCTTGAAAGTGGTCTCAAAATAACAATATTATTGCTTATCGCAATAATTGATAGGAAAATATATTGTCCAGTAAAATTTGTGGTCATGACAAATTGGTTATTTAATGAAACAAAAATCTAAGGCAACAGATTTCATAGATAACATGACAAAACAGGATCAAAATCCAAAAGACCTCGTGTACAATATCAGCTAATTTATTATTTTGTATATTTGTATCAACTGTAATGCTAAATCTACTTGATGATATATTTTATTTAGTTGCAAAAAGCAAATCGAAGAAGAGCCCACACTTGTTGACTCCTGACCCACACCAGGTTCCAAACCTTTATCTTGGGAAGGTTTAAATGAAACCATGTGGTTGTGGCTTGATAAAATGTGAAAAAAGTTCACGGGGTGTGAATACTTTTGCCAGTCAGGGAGAACGAAACGCATTCAAGCTTCATGTCCTGCAGGGAGGGGAGGAACCAGTACGAAAAGACCTTCGGTCTCCCATCTGGCCACTTTTTCCAAGCTATTTACAGGTTGGTGCTCATCCGATTGCTTCAAATGCTCCACTGGTTCATCTCCAGTTTGCGGGTGACAGCAGAACGACTCCCTCCCCAGGTCTGAGGAGGAGATGCTGAAGTTCATGGGGATCATGAGCTGCCACTGGGTCCTGGACGGACACGATGTCGTGACGGCGTTCGACCTCTCCCGCTTCCAGAAGGTCGTGGATCTGGGAGGTGAGGACCCGCCGCCCGTCCACTTATCTCACCGCCTGCTGCCTTGTCGGTGGCCGTAAAAGCTCTGCGCTGTGTCTTCCAACGATCCCCAGGTTGCACCGGTGCTCTGGCCAACGAAATGGCGAGAGCGTACCCCGCCTCGTCCGTCACCGTGTTTGACCTGCCGGAGGTGGTGGAGGCGGCTCAGAAACATTTCAAACAGCAGGACAGCGGCGTCACATTTCAATCAGGTAAACCAGAATATTGATCATTACTGAACTCCTACTTTAACACTCTCTGGTTTGAAGTGCTCTGTTTTCTTTTTCTTTTTTTATTTACTATATATATATATATATATATATATATATATATATATATATATATAATAAAATATTTAATATCTCAACATAAGCAATCATTTTAAATCAAAGTTTCCCAAGACATGCATAGGAATGTGTGGTAGCCAAAACATCTTGGAAGCTAAATAACATTTAAAATAGAACTTGTTTCCGTTACCTGGTGGAGCTGAGAGTATTCTAGAAGACGCGTCTTTTTCTCTTTTGTTCTAAAGGCTGGAAAAACACCTGAGCGACACAAACTGGCAGGAAATATGTGTGAAAACATGCAACACATTCACTGCGTCACAACGTTCACATGTTCTGGATGGTTTTCTACAGCACGTCCAGTCAGAAATATGAAGTAATTTGGTGACTGAATACATTTAGCGTAAATGTGCAAGAAATAAAGAAAGAAGGGAAGAGAGAAGAAAAGAACTAATGAATTCCTTCTGCTTTGATCTGTTCCCTCCTCTGCATGCAGGAGATTTCTTCAGCGGTGAAATTCCTGGCGCAGACTTGTATTTGTTGGCCAGAGTCATTCATGACTGGCCTGAAGAGAAGTGCCTGGCGCTGCTGAAGAAGATCTATGAGTCTTGCAAGCCGGGTGAGTTCCCCCGTAACCAAGGGGATCCCAGTACATTGGCTGGCCGATGAGTCGTCTCTGATTTTCTTAATTATAGGAAATCGATGGATATTTGACAGTGCTGCACATGTGTTGGGAACAATGTTGCCAATTTAGAGACTTTAATGCTATATTTAGTGACTTTTCAGATGAAAAAAAGGTTGATATCTGCTTGAATCGGAGTCGGCAGAGCAGGGCTTTTAAAGGTCGATTATTGGCCAGAAAAGTGGAATCGGTTCACCGTACCAGGAACACGAGTTATACGAGTCTGGTGTCATTAAAACGGAACAGGTGTGCTCAGCTCAGTGCATTTTGTTGTCCTCCCACCAGGTGGAGGTGTCCTGCTGGTGGAGGCGCTGCTGTTCGAAAACAGACGAGGTCCCATCATGGCGCAGATCTTCTCCCTCAACATGCTGGTGCAGACGCAGGGCAGGGAGCGCACCCCGTCCGAATACACTCACATGCTCAACAAGTCGGGCTTCCGCAACGTCCAGGTCTGCCGGACCGGGAAGTCCTACGACGCCATCTTGGCCGTCAGATGAGCACGGGAACACTCTGCGCGTCCCGACGGGGAGACGATGAGCGCACTGGTTTAAAATCTTGATTTAGAGTGATGAGATGTTGTGTTGGGGGTTAGGAGACGTAAAACGTAAAACTTGAACCTTTGTCAGAAGAAATCTTGGGTTTGGGTCATAGTTCAACCTTCTCACATTCTGTGATCCACTTCCTGTTCACTGTGACACTGCCTGGCTCCTTCTTAATCTGCATATTAATCAAGTTCCTCGTTGTTTGTTCAGAAAATAATTTCCGATTACTCATCACTGTGACACTGTTTACCAGCCTCTTGGAGGTGCTTTTATGGTTCTACTTGGCTGTTTGGTCCCTTTATCCTGGTGCTGCTTTGTAAAACTTGGAGCAAATCCTTCTATAACTGAACAACCTTACCTACATTTAAAGACTGTTTACAGTGTATCGGCTTCGAAAAAAGCTGCAGACGGGTGATCATGTTATAGAAGGTTATAGAACATAGAACATATAGAACATTTCAGGAGTGCAGGTGAATTCTGCACTCCAGGTGAATTCTGTTTCGATTCGAGTCTGTATTCAAAAAAATCAACAGATGGGTCACAAATATCCTCCTTTCTAAATCAGCACATTGTACTCCGAGACTGTTTCTGTGTCCTCTAGAAATGAAAGAAAGCTGTCATATGCATTGCAAATTTCCCTTTATAAAATGTAGAAAACTTTTTTTTTGTGGTGACTGAATGAATCGGTAACGGATCTCATTTCAAAACTTATAACTGTCGTATGAAGTTTCTGCAGTGAAATTAGCAAATTCTTCAAATTCATCACTGTTAAAGATGCCAGTTCATCTTTAACAATAACTTATTGGTTCAGTTCAGCCAGCTTGAAATGAACCAGTCCATGTTCATAGTTCACCATGGGAACATTTAGAGTTAACATGAATTAAGTGTCATACAAAAGAATGATGCTCAAATGTAGTGTATCCACACTTAATTGTTGCACATAGTGAATAAGGGGCTTAAAACTGAACCCGAGTTAATCCTCAAATTTGATGGACAACTATTGAGAGTGGTTGGAGGGATTCTGCTGCCATCCTGCGGTGAACATGCGCTCCTGCAGCCCGTGCTGGGTAACCTCCTCCCCGGGCGCCGCTGCTCTGTGTTTGTGTATGTGGAATGCGGGTCAAGCGGAACTCAAGGCAAAAACTGCGCTTCACATCAAACTCAAACACCGGCTTGCAGCCCTCGGACGTGTTCTGTACGTACCGCGCTATTTTCGTAAACCGTATCAACCTGCGTGCATTTGTTAAACATGTTTATATCGGGGGCATTTAACTGAGTTTATATTTCTGTTATGGTCGCACGAGCAGTCCGCTAGGAAAACGCGACGTCGTCATTTAAAATGGCGCCAAAGATTAACCTCAGCCAGTTCATCTTCGATAAACACACCTTACTGTAACCCGCTTTCTTTGCCACACAAATAACGAAACCCTGGCTCTACTTTTGACGAATACCCATCATTCACACGCACATTTTAACTTCAGAGAAACGTGTTTGAGTGCAAGTTTGACCCCTAACCTTTGACGGATAAGGAGGCTGTTTCTGTTTTTGAAATGAGGGGCACCGTGGAAGCTATGCTAGTGGCAGCGGCTCGCTGCTAACAGCGTTGGAACTGACGTTTGTTAGCCTCCTGCTAACGAGCTAGCTTCGGTTGCTAACACGCAGCACCGGCGTAATTGTGTTTTCACTCTTGAAAACCTTCGTAGTTAGAGGCGGTTTGTTGTATGTCATGTGTAGATTGTGATGCAGTATAACCCACTGTGTATGCACTTTAATTAGAAAGTCACAGTAAGCCTGAAGATATTTCCACTTGATGCACCGGGTGTGGGTGGGCCCTCAGGTTGCATAACGGTATGAGGGAAAAAAGCAATCTAGCTGGTATTCGACAGTATTTATTTTCCGTTCTAAACTAACAAATGTGGATGGGGTAAAAGTAACCCCCCTAACAGTATTGATGTTCACAAATATTCTCTTCGCATGCAAGATGAAGTTAGACCAAGTGGAACGCAGATGTTTACTACATGTAGCTGCCAGTTACGTTGGCACCGTCACAGTCCTGAAGCTGGCGTCCGATTCGAATCTTCATATTCTGCACTTTACTAAAGGATTATTCTGATGTTTATCATCCCAGGACACACCGGAGTCCTGAAATACTCGTATGACCTTTGTTGAATTTGTGAAAACAAATTGTGAAAACTTTTTTTTTCCATTTTCTGTTACTGGTGAGCCTGTGAAGCCTCAGAAAATACCTATTAATTAATTAATTTATTTTTAATTTTGACAAATTCAAATGTGGCTTCATCAATTCCCCCAAAAATATTTTAGCGAATCTGTAAATTATGTGGATTGTTTCTCTTTTCTGGTCCAATGTTCACAGTGTGATTCAGATGAAGCCTTTCCGATGTGTTCTCAAACAAACAAACAAACAAACAAACAAAACGACAAGAGCCTTTTTTAAACGCTGCACATTAAATGAAGGTTTTGAAAGATCACAAGCTTTATTTCATGGAGCGTGGCAAGAATTTAGAATAATTCTGCTCCGGTTTGGTGTTTGTAAGTCGTGTAGTTTTCCCACTGCAAATTCAGAAATATTTTGTTGATCCCAAGGGGAAACTGATTGTTGTTGTAACTCAAATTAATTCAAGATTCTTCAGAGAAGTACAGATGGTGATGGCTGTGGGCAGGGAGAATCTCCTGAGGCGGTTTGTATCTTGAGATGGACTCTGTTTTTAGATCATGGAGTGACTCGTTCACGTCTGATCATCCTGGGCGTTTTAGATTCCGACCTGTAATCGAATCAAATCTTAATCTCGAGGTTTTAAATGAAGCGGTTTGGAGCCGCCAGTCAAGACCACAGTCTGCGAATCGGAGGCCAACTTCGGCATCGGTTGTGCTGCGTGCGTGCAGGACGAAGGGGCGTCACACAAACCGGAGCTAGCTTCGGTGTCCTAGCCTAGCATGCTAACGTAGGGTTAGCACCTTTCCTCGCTGGGCAAACCCCCTCCCCCTGGTATTTTTCCACCTTTCGGGGTATATGAGTCAATGCTGATTTTTTAAATTTTTTTTTTTACTATGTAACGTTACGTTGGGTCCATAAGTCAGTGCGGCTCCGCGCTGTTTACGTCGCGCGGGGAAACGTGTGGAAAGTTACCTTGGGTGTGTAAACATTCGTGACGCCGTGTAATCTCCAAGGAAACATGTGATGCTTGTTTTTAGTGTCGCCCCACTTTACGTTCCTGCGTTAAAATGTCCACCTCCAGTGAGCAGAAGTGCTCAGACACCGAGGGGAGGCGTTGGCGCTGCTGGGCTCCTCTGCGAGGCTTCTGGAAACATCCCGCTGTTGATATTTTGATGCCGTGCAATGTTGCGTAATCTCACTTACTACCCATTGAAAACAAACGTGGACGTGGATCCTCGTTGACCGATTGCGTACTAACCGTCTGCAGGTCCCTTTTTGCATCGCTAATATTTGTCCCTTAAGTGTTTAATATAAACATTTGTTGCCTTGACACATTTTAATTGTCCAGGTCTTTTGTCTTTTCAGATTGTGAAAGGGTTATTTAGTGTCCTCTGTTGTGGTTGTTGTCGCTTGACATGGTGGGTTTTGTGTGCAGAGTCCTGATGCCGGAGCTCCACAGACAGAAGACCATGAAGAGAAGCAGACACCCCAGCAGCAGCGATGACTCGGATAATGGAAGTAAGCAAACCTGCCTCCTCTGAGTCACCTGAACAGAGCTCTGCTGTCGTTTGCACCTCCGTGCCAGAGCGTGCACTCAAAAGCACATTTGTGCAAAATGTTTTAGTTGTTTTTTAATTCAGTACTTTGCTTTTATTCCTTCTTCTGTGAGTGAAAATAGCATGTTTAGAACAGTGAAGCACTTGCATCTTCAGCATCTACATTTAATCATGTGTTCAATCAGAACGTTTGCTCATTTATTTAGCTTTTCTTTCGCATTAAATACATTTCTGCTATTACAATGAAAATCTTACATCCTCCATGACTACCTATGAGGCGCTCTATGTTTTATAGTGTTTTGCTTTTAAACGGAGCTTTAAATAGTTAGAAAGCTTCTAACTTTTCTTTTTTTTTTTTTTACCCTTCCACAATTGCGTAAATCTGTAAAAGAAAAATAAATACTCTAACTGTACTTAATGTTTTAGCTGATGCTGAGTTTAAATGTGTCCCACTATTTAAAGTGCAGCTTCATCTTCGGTTGTCAGTTCTCTCCAGCTGAAATATCAGCACACGGAACTGAGAGCGTCACCGGTCACAATAACAAATCTAGCCGGACGATGAATCGTGACAGAAATCGTTGCGATAAGCAATAAGATTGTTGTTCTGAGTAACATAATGATGCAAGTTTGCTCTCTCACAGATTGGTAAACTTTTCATTTAGTAAAGAACTAGGAGACATTTTAAACATCCAGAAATAGAACACGACAATAAAAAAGGAACTAAAAACCACACAAACCGAAACTTTAAATAAAATAGACTATTAAACATTTTGCGTCATCAGAATGGAAATTATGTAACTCATTTGAATTCATCACCTGATCAAGTTCACGCATGTTCTCTCATCTGCCATGTAGGTTTCTATGTAATGTTACAACCATAAGAGAATAGATCATATCATTTTAGCTCCTCTGGCTGTTCTGTGTAAACAAAGTGAAACTGATATTTATGCACACACACAAAAAAAACTCCTTTATGCCAGAACTTTCATGCCTCATCACATGAACACACACATTTCTCCTGAACCCTCAGTCACATAAGAGCTGCAGTAATTCCCAGCTTGTCAGCTGGTGCATGTTCTCCTCTGCTTAAGCTTCCAGAAACTGCGTAAGTATCCTTTACATTGTTGATCTTGGACCCACTTTACTGGTTTGCATGTTTCTGTCAGAGTGTTCAGGATGTAAGAAAAGAAAGAGAAACAGGGTCAAGAAACGGACACGGGTAAAAACAAAGCGGAGGAACAACGTCCGCGTGAGACGCAGGAGACAGACTAGGACACGTGTTTGGACCTTTAAAGACATCCTGGCAGGTCAGACAGGCAGACAGGTTCCAGTAAGACCTCAGTGAATCAGTTCAACAACACCTTGTGATTTTTTTTGTTTTTTCTATTATTATTCTATTGTTAGCTGTGTCAGGGCATCTAATTTCCCTCTGCTATCAGAGAACACAGAACAATTTGAAACAGTTTGCAGCCGATCAGAGTGCTCTCTCCGCTCTCATGTCTTTTAAGTTCAGACTGAGAGAGAGACCAGTGTAGTTAAGATCAGATTGAGAGCAGAGATATCAGTTGAAGTGTTTTGGCTGCTCAAACAGACGCTGAGGCTCGTCTTCGATCCGTCCTGGAGGAAATCCAGACGCTTTCCAAGCAGAAAAAAAACCTGCAACCAATCAACTCTTGTTATGTTTCAGGTAATTCTACCTGCTGGTCTCAGCACTCATCGCAGCACCGGAGGGGAACCGGACAGAAACCCTCTGAGGTAAGACAGCCTGGTCGTATTACAGCAATCCAACGGGCCCTTTTCACATACATGCATTTCATTGTGTTTTATGGAATAAATCATTGTTGAGGTCGTGTTTGCACAACAAACATGGAAGAAGTTGTTTTGCTCAGACGAAAGCAAAATAGAAATTAAGTGCACAAACACTTGGACTGCTTATCCCCCATGAACTCACCATCAATGGCAGTAACAGCATCATAATATGCAGGAAGCTGGAGGGAGTCGATGAGAAGATGCATCTGGAGCAAAATTCACTCTAGATTCTCCAAAGCCAATGTGACTGGACTTGAAAGTATTCAGCAAACAGATTGCTGATTTATTTATCGAAACGTCAGTAAAACAAGACTCTGTTGTTGTTCCACTGGTTTCATTGTCCGTACAGCAGGACTCACTATGTAAGACCCCCAGAGGATGAAGGGTCCCACTCCTGGAAACATTTCTCCTCTTATCTGCTCTGCAGTCTGTAGTGTCAGTTCCATGCAGGCCACAGCCAATTAGATTAAAGCACAGCGAAAGCTCCTCCCATTGCAGCCTTCTTGTTGGTTAATCCACCAGGAGCAGGATTCAAACACTTTGGCTTTAGTTTTGAACTATTTTGAGGCTTTAGGTTTGCTCAGAGTGGCACTGAAAAACTTAAACAAGTTTTAAATACTGTAATCAGCTCACGTAGTCACATATCAGAGGACCATAGACATGCTGCATGTTATTGTTTACATCTGGGAATGTAAACAATAACATTTGTTATTGGAGGGCATGCGCTCAATGCTGGAGGGCAGAAAGACTATTCATTTAGTTTCCGTCTACGGGAGAACGGTTCTGTCAGCAACATGAAACCTGGACATTTAGGTGTTATTCATTTAGTGCAGTGCGCCGCCACAAATTGACAATAACGCCGAAAAACCTGAGAAGAACAACTGTGTTCTACACACAGATGCGTTTCCATAGAAACTGACTCAGCTGGCTGACAGATCAGAGATTACGTTCTGTCAGGATTCAACCCGAAAAAGTCTTGCAGACGTTTCCCACACAAACAACACTGTCTGTTTCAGTTTCGTGCTTTCAGGCTTGATGTTTATTTTGCGATTATTAATAAGTAGTTGTCTTAATACAGTGGAGGTTAATTAGCTAATTTAAACATCTGCTCTACTGGTCAGTCAGAGAGTATGCCTCTTTTTCTTTGTTTCTGTCTGTCTGTCTGTCTGTGTCTGTCTGTCTGTCTGTCTGTCTGTCTGTCTGTCTGTCTGTCTGTCTGTCTGTCTGTCTTCCTTTCTTTCTTTCTGAACTGGACCAAAACACTCTGAATTCTGCACGTCTTCATGTTAAGATTGTCAAAGTCAAGCTAGCATAATTGACCTACTTCCCTCTTCTTTGCTATTTTTAATTTGGTTAAAACATTTTCCTGACTGACTAACTGTGCGGCCCTCAGACAGCATTTTTCTTTTATCTATCACGCATACATTTAAGACATGTTGGCAACAGAACCAACGATAATCACTGACAACGATCAGCTTTTTGGCCTCCGGCTTGTAATGTGTCTGTAGGAGGAAACCAGGGCTGTATAAAAACTGTTTTTAAAATGCAAAGAGATGATTCTCCTTCCGTCTGGCAGGTTTTTAGGACAGACTTCATCACAGCCATGAAATTACACGACTCGTACCAGCTGAATCCAGAGGATTACTATGTCTTGGCTGATCCGTGGAGGCAGGAGTGGGAGAAGGGTGTCCAGGTCCCTGTGAGCCCCCAGTCCATTCCCCAGCCTGTGACCAGGTAGGCCAACTGCTGATGGGAGTCTCTGTTTATCTGTCATCTTCCCTCTGGAGCTGGACCATCAATCGATTTTAGCAGTTTACCAAAGTTTTGTTTTTTTGAAGATTTAATTTGAGGAAAATCTGAATTTTATCTTTATTTTTTTTTCACCTTTGCTGACAAAGTTTTCTATATTTAAAAGTGATGTCAGCACAGCCAGGGCCGCCATCTTGTTTGACAAACACGTTTTACAGCTTCTGGTTATTTGGACTTTGAGTTCAGGCCAGCTGTATAACGCAGTGTTGGCCAGGTTAACAGTTGAATTTATTAATAACAAGAAGTAAGTCATAACATTAGGAGGACAGAACAGTAATTTTATGAGAACTACAACGAGAAAAGAAACAAACAATTAAAATGAGGAATGTTGAGCATCTTATACTTGTAAGTTTTACTGATAATAATCAATAGAAAAACTTCATCTTTTAACACATCAGCATTAAATTATTATGAGTATCAGAACTTTAAAACAATTTTGTAAACAACTGAGTCTATTTCAAAGAACCACAAACTGGTGATCCTGATAACTGTCCAGTAAATCTAGTTCTCATTAAAATAACTTTTGTCTTGACATTTTGAAAGTTTTTATTTATTTATTTATTTATTTTTATCACTATATTCTTGAAATTGAGCAAAATGTCCCGTAGTTTGGCGCTAATACTCCGCCGTACAACTCACAGAACGGATAACTGAAATGAAAGCAATTATTTGATCGTCTTTTCTGTCATTTCTGAATTCTTTTTTTTAGAAAAGGAAAAAAAAATGCATCAGTTGGCATAAAAAAATAAAAGATTTTATTTTTAAGCTTGCTCTACTTTCATCCCATGGTGTTTTGAGCACATTTGAATTAGAACAGTTTTTTTGTTGTTGTTTTGTTTAACATTTACTGGACTATGGGTGTACGTAGTTTTTCCACACTTTTCCGTTTTGGTAGATAACTTGTTGTTTGCTGCTCAGAGTTCTGGCGGAGAAGGGGAAGGAGGTGATGTTCATCAGGCCGAAGAAGCTGATCCGGACGTCGGGCACGGAGGCGCTGGGCTACGTGGACATCCGCACGCTGGCGGAGGGGATGTGCCGCTACGACCTGAACGAAGAAGACGTGGCCTGGCTGCAAATCATCAACGAGGAGTTTGGACAGATGGGTGAGCTGCGTACTCCACAGAACACACCAGAAATCCATCTGATCAATAATGCGAAAAACAAAAAAAAAAGCCACTCAAAGACGCCGTAAACCGATCCAACCCAACCACTTCACATTTGAGCAAACAGAAAAGCTGACGAATCTGCAGCAGAGCAAACCTCCCACATGACGTTAGCCGTCGCTATCTAGTTAAACATTAGCTTCAGAGACAGTCTGAGCTCCCCCGTCGAGATGCGCCGCCAACACGCCTGATCGAACGCAAATCATTTCAGTCTGCGTTGAGTTTTCATTTGTCACTTATGAGTCAAATTAAGAGTAAAAATAGTAAATCGACTAATGGAAACGCATGCTGGAGATAAGTAGTTATGATAAAAGTACTGCAGGCATGGATCAAAAATACACACTTCCATAAATGATATCAAGTTTTTATTAAGTGTTATCTTGTTGACTGTTTTAAGACATATTTTTAAAACACGTTTTTCCAAATAAGGGTTGACTTGTTCCCTACTTGTTGGTTTTGCTCTAAATAACCAACTGACAACGATTGTCTTATTACATAATTAATCCTGTTTTTGCTCAGAATGTGAATAATCCCGTTCCCTCAAAGAAATGTTTCCACCGCGTCAAACAATGGTTTTGGGTGTTATTACTTTCGGTGTCAGTAGCAGATTTCAGCATGGTGTCGCTCCTGCTCTGCAGATGCTCACTTTTATGTCTTGCATTCTAAAATAATTGAATATATTTGCATTTTGTTTTTCTGCTGTGAGAACATCTGAATGGATCAATTTTATGCTGTGATTTAAATCTACTTTTCTTCGGCTACAGGCATTTTGGCAACGTCGATAAATTCCCGAGAAACAAACACGAACGTACGCACACGCAACCCTTTGATGGGGATTTGTGAACGGACATGTCCCAGGTTGTCGTAGAATCGGTGATGATGGTTTCTTTATAGCCCAGACTATACACTAACAGATGGTGAACCGTGTTTCCCGTCCGTCAGCTGGAAACTCGCCGTCATGTTAGATGGGTTTCCGTTTCTTTCATCCAAATAAAAACAAGTCGCGTGCGCGTGACAAGGCAGAAGCTGATTGTCACCAGCGTGTGGCGCTGTTTGCAGCGATGCCGCCGCTGGACGAGAACACCATGGAGAGAGTCATGGAGGAGTTTGAGCACTGCTGCCACGAAAACATGACCCACGCCATGGAGACAGAGGAAGGGCTGGGCATCGAGTACGACGAGGACGTGGTGTGTGACGTTTGTCAGTCGCCGGACGGAGAGGACAACAACGAGATGGTGTTCTGCGACAAGTGCAACATCTGCGTTCACCAGGTCAGAGGTCAACACTGGAGCCACTGAAAGCAGAGTCCAACCGCAAGGTTTATGTTAGGGCTGGACAATAAATTATTAATATGTACTGTAATCGACACATGATCAATATCTATAGATAGTACATCTGGCAGAATAATCAATATATAGAATAGCCACTGAACTCTGATCCAGAATCCCACAGCATTCTGGGAGATGTAGGCTGAGGAAAGGCTTTAGCCTCTCAATCTCTTGGTTACCTAGCAACAACCTGCCGTCGTTCCTCACAGCTGCTTAAAAATAAAAAGCAACAGCGTGGATGAAACAGGAAACGCCTCTAGTTTGGTTTTCTGTCACAGATTTAAAAAAACAAAACAACAACAAAAAAACAACATATCAATAATTATCTAAATGGATCGATATGAAACATTTGGACGATATGATGGAGCCATATCGTCCAGCTCCAGTTCATACAGTTGTTACATTTTGAAAATGTAAAATATGAAAGGTTTTATAGCTCATATTTTTATGAAAGCTGGCCTTGACTTTCACATTTGGTCGTAAAATGTTTACAGAAGCCATTCCTCACTTTTCACCTTGAAGTCATAGACTCTGTTGGTCTATGAAAAATCCTGGTACATGTATTTCAAGTTTGGTGCATTTATTTGTTAACAGGCTTTTTATGTTCTGGATATATTTGGTATGTTTTGAAAAGAAAACAGAATGTGAACTATGACCTCAGTGCTAAAGGAATTCATGGTCGAAACGTCACATTTTAATCAACAGTAGAGAAGTTATTTAATCACACCGAAGGGCTTTTATTTGAGTTTTGGTGAACATTACAATAAAATAAAATGTCTTATTTTGATTTGATCGTGTGTGTGTGTGTGTGTTGAATTCCTCCCTGTTTTCCGGTTGGTGTGTCTGACCAGGCATGTTACGGCATCCAGAAAGTGCCAAAAGGCAGCTGGCTGTGTCGGATCTGTGCGCTCGGCATCTTCCCAAAGTGCCAGGTGTGTCCTAAGAAGGGCGGAGCCATGAAGCCGACCCGCAGCGGAACCAAGTGGGTTCATGTCAGCTGTGCCTTGTGGATCCCAGAGGTGAGGCTCCGCCAATTCCACTCATTCTGGTCATCATCTGGGGCCATTTCTTTTCTTTTCCTTTCTTTTCTTTTCTTTTTTGATTTTGCAATTCTGACTTTTTTGATTCATATAAACTTGTGCTTGCGTGTGTCTGCGTGTTCCAGGTGAGCATTGGGAATCCAGAGAAGATGGAGCCGATCACCAATGTGTCCCACATTCCCAGCAACAGATGGGCTCTGATCTGCTGCCTGTGTAAGGAGAAGACCGGAGCCTGCATCCAGGTAGGCGTCTCGTCTCCTGCAGCGCACACCAAACCAGCCTGGCTGCACTTTTCACTCATACTATGTGATATTCTTGTTTTCTCGTAAACTGAATTTAGCCATTACGAACCGAAATCATCAAAATGACAAGAACTAAAGCCTTGAATTATGGGCGTTTATTGTAGCGATCGATTATTTTGTCAATTATTCTGACAATTAATCGGAACAAAAACAATAAAAAAAAATAGAAATTAGAAATACTTTTTTATTTGAAGTATTTTAATTAGAAATACATTAAATATCTGAATAAACAAATTAGCTTTTAAATAAGAAAATAAACACATTTTGTTGTCTAAAATTGATCATCTACAGCTAATAAAAACCCTCTGCCCTTTCTGCTTGACAGAAAACCAGTAGTGTGTAGCTGATCTATTAATTATTTTCTGGATTAACTGATTAATAACTGAATAGCAAAATAATCTTAGTTTTTTAGAATTTTGTATTTTACAGAATTTGAACCAGGTGAAGCTGAAACTGAGAGGAGTTCTGTTAGAACAAAAGTAAAGACAAATGTTTTTATTTTAAGTGCAAAGTGTTTATATATATATATATATATATATATATATATATATATATATATATATATATATATATATATAGTTTTAGGTGAGTTGCACTGTTCTTTCAGCAAATAGCCTTTCTTTTAGTCTGTTTTGCTCCAGTTAACCATCGATTCCTAAATTAGTTGACGATTGTTTCAATAACGATTAATCGTGATCCGTCCGATTAATCGTTTCAGCCCGACCTTGAAACATTTCGAATCTGTTGAATGTTCAGTCTATATAGGGAGCAGATGGTTTTGATGCAGATCGAAGGCCGTCTTTAGTGAATGCCGTTTCCGGCGTCAGTCCGTCTGAATCCGTCTCGTTGCGATTTGCTCTCCAGTGCTCCGCGAAAAACTGCAGGACCGCCTTCCACGTGACCTGCGGCCTCCACGCCAGCCTGGAAATGAACACCATCCTCACGGAGGACGACGAGGTCAAGTTCAAGTCCTACTGCCCCAAGCACTCCGGTTTCCAGGGCGACCCGGCGGAGGACGAGGGGAAGGAGGAGACGCGGGACCGCAAGGGCCGGGCGAACAGCGACCAGGAGAAGAGGGTCAACCTCCGCAAGCTGAAGCTGCAGGAGATGGAGGAGGAGTTCTACCAGTTCGTGGACGTGGAGGAGGTGGCCAAGAGCCTGAAGCTGGCGCCGGAGGTGGTGGACTTCGTCTACCAGTACTGGAAGCTGAAGCGCAAAGCCAACTTCAACCAGCAGCTGCTCACCCCCAAGAAGGACGAGGAGGAGAGCCTGGCCCGGCGGGAGCAGGAGGTGCTGCTGCGGCGCCTGCAGCTCTTCACACACCTCAGGCAGGACCTGGAGAGGGTAGGTCTCCGCTTGCTCCCGACGAAGACTCGCGGGGCGGCCGGCGGCAGAGGCAGGGTTAATAACAGGAGGAAGTATCGCAGAAACGTCTGAAAATAAATCGGAATAAATCAAGTTTTTCAGCACAACGTGTTCCTTGTGAGTTGTAAGCTAGATTGAAGAGGGACGGCAGCGCCAGAGCAGGAGGAGAGAGGAAGCAAACTGTTTGATAGAATATTTACAGATTTCAGTAGTCACAATGTCTCTGCCCAGCCTTCCTGCAGTCGTCATGGCCACGGATGGCGGCAGATAAACAGTTAGTTGTTTTTCTGACACCGCAACATGTAGCCAAGCGTACACAGGCATGATTGACAGCGTTAAGACCCGCCTTCAATCATCTTTTGAGATCCCCCGACTCAATTTCTTTCAGAAATGCTATTCTTGGTTGAATCACAATAACATGAGCTTAAATGCTTCATAGCCCAGGATCCATGTGGACCATGTTGCATTTGGTGTATTCCCACCTTAATACAGATATGAATGCTAACCACACTGACTGTTAGCGACTCCAACTCACACTGTGGGACGTCGCCCCTGATCCCACTATAAATAACTGGTCACCAGCCAAAACATTGTCTGGGGTTTTCCATCTGTTTTAGTGCTGATGAGCTGAATCCAAGAATCTCATTGGTTTTGCTCAATCAGGTCGACTTTCTGAGCTATGGAGCAACATGAGTGTCAAAATGCACGACTTGTTCTCACATCTGGATCAATGAGTGATGAGCAGGAGGAGAGATTCCATCAGGACAGAAAAGAGTCGGAGAATTTTACACAAGAAAAAACGCGACGGTGATTTATATGTACTTCTCCTCATCAGTGGTTATTATTCAATTTATAGGAATCCAAGTTTGTAGCTTTTAATCGATACGCTCTGTTAGAAAGCGTTTTTTTGGATGAGAAATATTAATGGAAATGAACTGATGGTGTCACAAACATGTGACTTAGTCACAAGACGATTTCTCTGAATGAATTCAGGGTAAAAACCTAAAAGCGAAGTCCTGCAGCTGTAACGGTTTGTTAGCCTGACCGCGCTGTCCCGCTCAGTGCGTTGCTGTGGAAACGCTGACTGTTGCTGCGGAAACGCTGACTGTTGCTGCTCCCCCTGCAGGTGCGCAACCTGACCTACATGGTGACCCGGAGGGAGAAGATGAAGCGCTCGCTGTGGAGAGTGCAGGAGCAGATCTTCCAGCACCAGGTCCGCCTGCTGGACCACGAGCTGCTGAACGGTGAGTCCTCTCCGACGCAAGAGTCCCGCCTGCTTCCCTCTGAAACGACACTTCACTGATCAAAGCCGGCAGTCACTGAAGCTGTGCCTGGCTGTGTGTTCCAGGTGAGCCCTCTGCTGAGGACCTGGAGCGGCTCTTCTCTCTGGGTTCCTTCTCCTCTGACGGCAGCCAGTCCGGCTCCTCCTGGAGCAACGCCGGTCTGAAGAGCAGGCGAAGTTCACTAAAGCAGGAAAGGAGGAAAAGCCTGTCGGACTCGCCAGGCCTTCACAGGAAGGACGGCGCTTGCAGCCCGCTGGACATTAAAGACAGCAAAAGCTCCCAAAGCCAAGAGGCTGCGGCCGCAGAGTCCAAAGGCGAAGCCAAAGTCCACCAGCTTGAGGTGAGCAAGGAGAAGCCTTTCCTAAAGCTCCAAAAGGTCATTCAGGAACACGCCTCAGTCAAGTTGCACAAGCCCGAGAGCAGGAAGGGCCCCAGGAGAGAAACCCCGGGGCCGGAGTATGAAGTGCCGGGGAGCCACAAGCAAGATCCAGAGCCGGAGGAACGAGGGAGGAAGAGGAGGAGCGACGTTTCCGAGAGCTTCCCCTGCCAGCTGAAGAGCAAGTTCGGCTCCAAGCATCTGGATAAAACCGTCTCCATCCGGCTGGTCGACATCAGGAACTCTGACTCCGACGAGTATTTATTTGACGACGCTGCGACCAGAAGGAGCGTCGCTTCGCCGGACGCGGCCCCCAACACTAAGTTCAAGCCCAGCTCGGTTCCAGACGCCTCCAAAGCCAGCAGCTGGCTCAGAAAGGCGGCCGGCGGCGGCTCCCACGCCCCCAACGGCTCCGCGTCCGGACACCTGAGAGGCTGGGGGAAGTTCCGGATCCCGAAGCGGGCCGACAAGCCTCCGAGCGCCGCGCCGAGGGAGCGGGACGAGCCGGAGCCGAGCGACCCGCTGCTCAGACCGCTCTCCAACGCGCCGGAGACGGCGTACCCCAGAACGCGGCTCCGCTCGGGTCCGGAGGCCGACGGCTACAGCTCCGACTCCAAGGCGGCCGACGGCGAGCTGGAGCCCTGCCTCAAGCGCTGCCACTCCCACGAGCTGAGGGGCGACGCGTCGCTGGGGCGTCGCTACGGCTCTGACATTATCCGCCGCGGCGTGCTAGCATCCTGATGGAGAGCATGAGCTGCACGGCGCTAATCACAAACCAATGACAGTCACTCTTTGTACCTTTATTTTGTCTAGAAATCATAAAAAGGCCAGATGGAGGAAGAAAAAGAAAAACACACAAAAAAAAATAAACAGAGCTGATATTTATTTTTTATTTGTACCATAATGTAAAACTGGGAAATATTTGACTTTATTTTGAGCTAGTTAGTTTATTTTGGATTATTATTATTATTTTTCTGTTTGTTTAGGTAGAAACTTGTCAAGTTGCCACTTAAATCGCTTGCTCAGATATATACAAGCAAAAGCATCAACTAGGAAGATGTTGTGATTGTTGCTTGGGACCATAAGCTTGCAATGTCATTTGTGTTTAACATAGTATTATCAAAGTGGACCGAGTCGCTCGCCGGTCCAGATCCAACATATAATCCTGATCCTGTCAGCCAGTTGGACTCTGTAGGTCTGTTTTTTTTTTCTTCTTCTTCTTTTAACCAGGAATCATCAAGTCTTTCACAGTCAAAAACCAGGAAGTCCAGCCGCCCCTTTTTCTTCATCCTTAGTCTCACCAGACTGCAGGCGTCGCGCCGAACCAACTGGGAACCTACAGAGGAAATCAAAGAATGATGTTTTACACGTCATCAGCACTTGAGTGTAATTGAACTGCGATCGTATCCATCATGTGCCTAACTTTTATTTGAAGCGTTTGCACTACGAGAGGATGGCACAGTGGGGGGGGATTGGGGGATGGGGGGGGGAGGGGCACGAGAAGAGATATTTTTACACTGAAAAATGACAGAAGCATTTTGTACCCTCGGCCGCTGCTGTACTACTGTTATGCAAAAGGAGTTCTTGTGAGGGGGGGGGGGCTTGTTTGGAAGAGAAATAAAATAAAAAAACTCTTGAAAAACAAATGTGTGTGACGGCTGAGAGCTTCGAGACACATTCATGTGGTGATGCACTGATTGTGTTTTTTGGTGCAGGTTTCCTTCATTCTGGGAGTTTGGTGATCAGTCGATTTTTACAGTTGAACCGGAGTTTATCAATCGACCTTATCTGAGGTCTAAAAATCAACCACTGTCCTCTTTTGCTCTCTGGTGAGAGGTTGGACTGACAGACCGGCCCACCTGCTCGTTTGTTTTTATCCGTCTGGAGAAACTCCTAGTAGTTTAGACTTGTGGAGTACTTTAGTTTTTCTTTTCTTTTATTTCATGTAAGGACCTTTGAAATGCCTTGTTGCTGATATTTACCTTGGTGTGGAAAGGTAAATAAAATGACCTTACCACACCAAAAGAAAAATAGATATTGGCCAAAATGAGAATCAGCAGGTCAACTATTTATCTTAGGGCTGGGACTTCAGTGTGTAAAGATTAAATAATTGCATAAGATTTTAACCCCATTCAATTTTCTGTTGTTACTGAAGTCACAAGCCGGAACCTTTGTGTTGTGTTTCTGGTAGCCAGTAAATCTGATGCACAAACAACATCCGCAAAAAGCTGCTTCTAGTGACCCCTGGGACGTACACAAATATTTAATTGTAATATCTAAATATATTCATGCAGATTAACATTCTAACAGTTTATTCTGCTCCAAAAATTGATCTGATTGTTTTCCAGTTGTGCTAAAAGCAGTTAGCCTAAAACCAAAGCTATTCAAGGCTGAAATAGCATTTCAGTGCTAAACATGTTGGATCAGCATCAATAACCTGAACAGATTAAAAGCAACATCTTTGTTGTTGTTCTATCAAATAATTTAGCATTTTTAGGCCTGAAAATGTTTTTGTCAAATAATCTGTAGGATTTTCAGTGAAAGTGAATTTAAGCCACCATGACTTCAACTTCCCCAAACTGCTCAAGTACCTATAATATAATATAATTACATCTTAATTTAAACATCTGACCTGTTTGACTAAAACCAAAAGTCTGGAGTTGGATCCAAACTCCTGGATGAAAGGCTTCAAATAAACCAGGCAGAAGATGAATTTAATGATTCCATCACTTTATTGCATGACTCACTAACAGATCCTGCACAAGTGTTTCAGCACTGCATTAAAAAAAAGGGTCAAGAAATTGCATGATATTTACAATAGATGAATCACTATTACCACTTATACATTATGTACATATTAGTCTCTGGTTTGCTATGACAGTAGTTATAGTATGAAACGTCTACACACATGACACTTCAGCTCTACAGGGAATTACAGTGCTTACAAAAAAAAATAAAATTATAGAGAAAAAAAAAAAAATAGAAAAACTGGCTGGACTACATTCAGTCAACACATGGTTAGGATGCATGATGGAACTGAGAAGAAACAGTGGAACCGCTGCCCCAGTGGATGAATCCCCGTTCGCCTCGTTGGGTGAAAAATAAATTAAAGACAAAATAGGCACAGCTGATTCAAAAAGGCATCCTTTTAAATCTGGGAAGCACTGTGTGTAATAAAACAAAAACAAAAAAAAAAAACAGAAAGGAAAAAGAAACCTCGGCGAGATCGGAGGGTATTGGAGAAACATGAAATAATGATAAATTTAATGATCTGAAGGTTCCAACCAGCTCTGGAGAAAACGTCAGCGTCCTCTTCCAAACCGACAAAGGAAACTTTCAGACGCTCTGACCTTCAGCGGCGCGTTTTGGAAGAAATTCAGTTTTCTGCCAAAACTGAATTTCTTTTTTTTTTTTTAGTTTGAAGAGACAAAAATTTGCCAGATAAGAACTACAATTTCTACATTAATTTCAGAAATTGGAGGGGAAAAAAAGGGAAAGATTTGTACTTTAAAAATTTAAATTTTTTTAAAGACTAAGTAACTAAAAGACAAAAATATTTGAAGTTTTTTTTCTCAAAAATGTCTGAGATAAATTTGAACATTTTTTGACTTTTTTTTCCTAGTAAATATTTGACTTTTGAAACTTAGAAATTCCCTTTTTTCTCCCAAAAGAGGATTAATATAAAACTGTATTTTTTTAATTCTTTTGGCAGAAAGGTGCTGGCTTTTCTCCCCAGCAACAACGGCCCCAATACGCCGTCGTGCTTTTGGTTGGCAACAATCCGACGCGGCCAAAGGTCAAAGGTTGAGATGGACGAGCGACAGAAGGTGGCGATGAGTAAAACAGAAAGGCTCAGAGCACCAAGACACCGAGACTCAATCCGTTACCAGAACCTTCCCAAAACAAAACTGGGAAATGTGTTCAATTTAACACAGGAAAATATCCCAGCAGATCTAATCTTACTGTCCAAAGCATAAGAGTTTCGCTTTAACCTCTGAAAACGTCTAAATTTAACTCCTCTTTAGTTTTAAAAAAAACTGTCTGCAGGACCTGGATGACAAAAGGTGAAAAACGCAGGAAGTGGTGGTGAAGGAGTGACCATAGAAACAGCAACTCTCAAAGCAAGAGAACATTTAACCGCTTCGCTTTTACAATTTTGATTATTGAATCAATAAATCGTCTTGTTTGTTTTAATAAACCACAGCCTGAGGGCCGGGCTTTCAGTATTAACAGTACTCAGAGAACGTCAGACTTTAAAACCTCCTGAGGAATAATAAAAAAACCCCCAAATCTTTACATCAGCAGAAATCTCAGCAGACGACGGCAACAACGGCCTCAGTGTCAGGATGTGAAATGATAATAATAATGATGATGATGATGATGATGATGGTGAAAGGAGGATGGTCTGTAAACGCTGAAGCAGCAGGAGTTAAAGCACCGTGGGTCGTCGCCATGACGCTGTGGTTCTGGTTCTGCTCTCGTTCCTTCATTGAGCTCCCTGTAGTGTTTCCCTCTCACACCAGTTGAACAGGTTTTCTTCTTCTTCTCTTTATTTTGTTCCATAATCTCCGCTATTCTGGAAAGGATCGATTTCTCTCCCCCCTCTTTTTATTATTTCCAGTGCTGTTATTAAAAACAAAATCTAAATAAAATACGTGAGCTAAAACAAAACAACAGCTCATAAAATTAAAACATGTCTACAGTTACATGATCTATGGCTACGAAGACGAGCAGAGGCCCGTCCATAGTGTCCTGCTGCTCCATCTTCCATCTGGCACATTTGTAGATCTACAAAAAGAAAAGACTAAGCACCTGCATCCTGTCTGACGTCTTACGCTACTACAGCATTCATCGTTTTGGTTATTTTTTTTTTTATTTTTCATTCTCATATAAACAAACATAGATGTACGCATAGAGCTGCTGCTGGCAGTAATGACTGGACTGAGATTCTAGTTGTGGTCACACTAATCAGAAGTGAGTGATTATGATGCTGGATCTCGGTTGGTGAAAGTCCAGCGGCGGCGTTTCCGGAGCTGACTTTGTGCTTTACCACAGACGGTCACCTCAGTGCAGACTAGTACAAGAAAACCTGAAAATGTTCAAGTTTAAAAAAAATAAAAAATAAAAAAAAAGGGAGGAGGCTAGAGGTCAATGCCGAGCGTGTGAGAGGTCAGCACCGTTCCCTGATGATGAATACGTACGGTGCCTCTGTTTGTGTGGCGGCGTACTGTACTGTTGCTGTGGAGGAGGGCCGCTCTTGGGGTCGGGTCGGGTCAGGCTTCCGGTGTTTTTCTCTTTGAGCCTTTGGTCCTGCTCTCCGCTCCGTCCGCCTTCCTGCAGCCTTTGGTGCGGCCGGCGCCGGTGCCGCTGGACTCGGAGCCGGCAGTCCGGGCCTGGTTGGCTCCTCCCTCCGTGTCGTCGTGCTCGCCGCAGCAGAGCTCTCCCGCCGCGGCCCGGGGGCGCAGCGCCCCCTCCTGGTGGGCCCTGCAGAAGGAGTTGGGGCAGAGCTGGCAGAAGGCCTCCGAGTTTTTCCCGCAGACGTCACAGTGATGCCAGGGGCAGTCCCAGCGGCCTGCAGGGGGCGCAGGAGAGGAAGAGACAGAGCCTCAATGTTCCAGGTTTGTTTTTCATGAGGGAATAAAATCAGAACACAATGAAAAGATGAAGAAAGTTGATTTTACACAATACTGCACCTTTAAACGGACTCAATCTGAAACTGAATCAGTCCAACTAAAGCAACTGAGCACAGCAAACCTGCCACTAGGTGGCAGTAATGTTCCCATAACTCCCACAGCCTGAGCTACTGTCCCATGAAAATGGAAGCCATTCTGTTTGTTAGTTTTTAATCTTTTTTATTAATAATTAGTTTCTCTCATGTCAACTGTTATTTTAACTTTATGTGTAAAATGTTATAAATATATAAATACCAATCTAATACGCTAATCTTCGGGCCGATAATCTCATATCATCGGCCCGAAGATGGACAAAAATGATATTCTGCATCTGTGTTCAGTGACAATATGCTCTGCTCACCAAATGGTCGTTTTGTGAGGTTCAGGCAGGACAGGTGGTAAGCTTTGGTGCAGTTCTTCTTGTCGCAGAGCACCAGCTGCCCTCCGTCTCCACAGCGAAAACACTCGTCTTCGGACTTCTTCTTTCCCTCGCTTTTCCTCCTCCTGTACTTCCTCTTAAAGCGCTTTCCCTTTGGCTCCGTGTGGCCGTTTGCGTTCTGAGGGGGAAACAGAGGAATTGAGGCCGTTTCCCCGCGTGGACAGGCTGTCCCTCGCCACGCGGTGAACTCTGAGCCTCACCTTGGGCCGATCCCCGAGGAAGCCGCTGCAGTTGGGAGCGCCGCAGCGGCAGATGGTTTTCTCGTTGCCGAGGCAGTCCAGGTTGTAGTTGAAGGTGAGCTCGGTTCCTGCGTCAGGGAAACGTTTGAGCTGAGCAACGGGAGGAGGAAAACGAAAAGGTGCAGTCTACATTTACTGAGAAGTCGTCTGACCTGCCGGGACGTCGCAGACTGCGAACAGGCCGACGCGGGTGTCTCCGTTCACAGTCCACTTCTGAGTCTCGCAGTTAGGCTGGCAGCTGTGGTTCATAAAGCGGGAGTAGTTTCCTTTTGGACCTGCGTCAATGATTCGGTCCTTTAAAAAGCCCAAACCGAGAGGAAAAAAATTAAATAAAATCACAAGTTACACTCCTATTCTCATGAGCTCAGTTCTCACCACCAGGTTCAGTCATCAACAGTTTGTCGTATCGACTACTGTAATGTTACAGTCGTCTGCCCAGCAACACTCCCAATGCAATACACTTTCTGTAGCTCTCAGCAGAGGGGGGCGCTGCTGAGAGGGAGCAGCACCCTGGGTCACTGCAGAGCAGAACGCTGCTGGACTGGGCTCACCGAGCCTCCAGAACCAGAACCAGAACCAGAACCAGGCGGTTCCCACTAATCACCTTGTCGATGGTGAGCATGTAGAAGTCGGTGATGTTGTTTTCGTGGGCGTACTTGATCCTGGCTCTGCACTCCTCCTCATCGATCAGCTCCCCGATGTACTCATTCACAAACTCACCCTGTTGGGGAAACATACCCAGGCTTTTATTTTGGAGAGACCCGATTGTGGGGGTTTGGTGGTTTTTTTTCCCCCTCTTTCATTCTTTCAGTTCATTGCAATCAAAATGAGAAGTTGAATGAAAGAGCGAAAAAAAAAAAAAAGATGTTAGTCTTGAGAGCTGGAACCTGTAACCTGAACAAGACATTGAGCAAAACACAATAAGCCCAACAGAATAAACCTTCATAGAGGCGAATAAGGTGATGAACAAAGACGTCTGGAATGACGTTCACAACTGACATGTTTCACACATTCACACCGCCAGGAATGCTCTTTACTTCCTCTAGTGTCACCCCATCAAGGGCCACCGCGTCACAACCCTTGACATTAAACGGTGGCTTTTGTTTTGGAAGAAAAAAAAAAAAAGCAAAGGAGGAAAAGTGATGCAGGCTCTTCTCAGGTAAGGAGGGATTAGATAGGAAACAGGAGACAGGAAGGTTATGTGCAGCAATTTCTATTTTTTTTGTGAGACCATGTTATGGCAAAAATTAAAGCTTAAACAACATTAGCTAATGTTTGAAAAAGAAGTCGCAAACATTTTTTATTTTAGATCGCAGCAAAATAATTATTATTTTTTTTAACAACAGAAACAAACAAACAAAAAAGAACCATGGCAACATCCTGAAGCTTGGTAACAGATAAGTTGGTAACAGATAAGTTGGTAACAGAAGAGCGGGTCAGTCAGTCAGTCAGTCAGTCAGTCAGTCAGTCAGTCAGGTGATTTTAAAGAGGTGGATAAGAATGATGGATAAGATCAGTTTCACATTCAGGTTCTGGCAGAGAGATCTCAGAGTGACCTCCTCACCTTCTTGATGTCTCTCAGGGCGATCAGCCCCCAGCCCTTGCCTGGGGTCTTGATGATCTTGGTGTCTGGGTAAAGGCGCTTGGTGAAGTCCTGGTTGCAGCAGCGCTCCCCGCTGGGACACACCTGGGGGTGACACTCGTACTGCAGCATGCGGTTCAGGCACTCCGACTCGAAGCCGCACGGCCGCTCGTCGGCCGGCTTGCAGTTGCACTTGGGGATCTCGGAGATGTCGGCGGTGTAGACCTGCACCTTGCCGAAAGGTTTGTTGACCTGCAGGCAGAAACGCACAAAGACGTCCAAACCAAGCGCAGGCAGGAGGCCGCGCCCTGAGGGGACGGCGAGAACGGAGCTCAGAAACAGACGGGTCCGGAGCGGTGCCCACCTTGATGAATTTGTACGGCGGCGGCTTCCGGCTGTTTTCCTGAGCTTCCTTGGCTTCCCGTTTGATCTTGATCTCCTTAAATCGAGCCTCGGCCTCCAACAGAGCTGAAGACCAAACGACACAAACACTTCAGCTTCACTCTCAGTTAGTCTATGGAGTCTTTAGGAACACAGGGGAAGAAAAGCTTGTTTATTGTTTGAGATTTAAAGGGAAAAAAATTCTAGAGACGCAGCAAGTGGATATTATCATTTGTATCTGTCACAATATTGATACAATTCTAACTCATGTCTATGTGACAATGTTCCTGATGCACAAGGACAGATCTATGCAGTCTAATTCTACGCTTGAGCAACATCCTGTTTCATTATTTACTTTATTTTTAGAACTCCTAATTGCTCTTTCTGAACCATTTGAAAGTTTGTTGCAGTTTATTTTTACATGTTTCACCAACTAGTCAGCCTGTAATAATATTTATTTTCCATTGGCTGTTCTAGTCCTAATCACACTAATTAAAGTTGTTTATACAAGTTTGGCTAAGCTAGTAGAGCTGTTAGTGTATTTCAATGAGCTGCACTTGTGTAGAGTTAGTAAATAATTGTAATTCAGGACGCATATGTCTGTTTGAAAAAAAAAGAAAAGAAAAGAGAAACGTTTTAAGTCAGTCCAGCTGTTTTCGGTGTCGGATCGGTACCTGCTGATACTGAGCTTCAGAAATCTCTGTCGGAAGCATTGCTAAAAAAACAAACATCACAAACCGACTGAACTGCAGGTTTTTACCATTTTTAAAGACTTTGCCTATCCCGTTCTTCTGGTACTTGCTGCCTCTGTCTCCTTCCATGTAGGGAAACACTCGGCCCTGGTGAGTCCAGAAGTAATCCTTGGAGCCAAAGAAGAAGACCGGGAACTCTCCGATCTCATGCCGGAGGTGCTGGATGTTTGTGGGGACGTTTTTGGGGTGGTGGATCTCTGCAGGCCACCACCTGGACAGGAATCAGGAGCGGTTAACGTCTTTACGCCACACGCACACCGAGACAGGAAGCATTCAGCCGCTCCGCCCACCTGTATGTCCCCAGCTTGACCCATATGATGTCTCTGTACTTTGGTTTCTTGCCGGCTCGGCAGTCGTTGCAGAACCAGCTCCCGTCGGGCATGGTGATGTTGAGGCAGTCGGGGTGGAACGCTGCAGGGCACGACTCGCAGCACAGCAGCTGTCCTCCTGCCGGACATGGAGACGCAGTCAGAGCAGAGCAAAAACTCAACACATCACTGTTCATACGCGGAGACTAGTCCTTAAAGACGACGCCTTCGCCAAAACAACAATCCAAATTGTAATGCTTTTAAAACATGCAGCGTTATCCTGTTGCATGAGACGGGATAACATGTAACAGATTCCAGGCAAACGAAGAGGAGAGATAATCACAAAGTCACAACTAAGAGGCTCGGAGGGGCAGAAACTCTCCACCTCAGGTAAGAACATTCATTAGTTATGGAGTCCAAACATCTGGCTTTAATGGAAGAACCGCGAAAGGTTTCCACAACACATGCAGGGAAAACAGAGGACATTTGGAAGGCCAGCGAGTTTTATGAAGCAGAACAAAGATTTCATTTAAAATGATCAAAAAGGTCCTGGACATTATGGAAGTGAGCACAAGCTTTACAAGAGTTTCATGTGACTGTTATATGTTCATCTTATATTTTTAAATGGGAGCTTTTCTGTAACGCCAAAATTTAAATGTTTGAGTGATTAAAAAAAAAGAAAAATAGAAACAGAAAGAAAACTAAATGAGGGGAAAAGACTTTGTAATGCCTTGTAAAACCATCTGCTGTTCAGTTGGTGAAACAGAACAGGAAACGTTGAGCTCTGGCTTCGGCTGGGCCTTACATCAACTTTCAAAATCTATTTTTTGGGTTTTTGAAGATTTAAATTTTGGAAAATGCAATCCTGGCGTTTCCACACTTCAGACTGATGTCCGCACACAGAGAGCCGCCGACTTGTTTCACAGAATCTATTCTACGGCAGAATATAACAATATTTCAAGAAAACAGTTGTAGTAACACAAGAATAAACCAAACTTTTTTCTTACTAAATAAGCTTTTTTTTTATAATTATGGTGATTTTTTTTCGCAAAAAAAACAAAAAACAAAACAAAAAACGCATCTTTATTGTGCTAATATATTATCAGAATTAAACAAAAACTTAAAACAAATAATTCTCATAGGCTGGCACAGAAGGGATTATTGAAGTAAAAAACACTTTAAACATATTTTCTGTAGATCAAAATTTCTTTTTCAGAAAAGAAAGTGAGGAAAAAAAGAAGATTAAAATTGAAAATCGAATCTGGTACAAAAATGTTTTGGACATTTTGAATCTCCTATCCATACAGTGGTTATTGATTTGGTCCCATCAGAACTACATTCTTTATGGGGGAATAAACATGGTTAAGATGAAATTCCTCTCATAAAGACCCTCACTGACCTTTGGAGCAAACGAAGCACCAGCTGACGTTGACGTGGCTGTGGTGGCTGTAGCCCTTCTTGGCGTTAAAGTGGTTGGTGCAAATGATGGCCGTGTTTGTGATGGTCTCGCTCCCGGCGGCGACGCACAGGTCACCCACGTGGTACGCCACAGGGCATCGCAGGCAGCGCATCAGCCGTCCTGCGGCACACAGAGCGCCGAGGGCGCCAGGTTAGACCAGCGGCTGCTGAAAACCTGAAAACCAACCTGATGGACGGGCCTGACCTTTGGTAGCCTTCTGCTTGGTGCGGCAGCCGTAGTGGCAGCTGAGGCAGGTGTGGAGCGGGCAGCGGAAGCCCTTGTTGTCGAACACGGTGAGCGGGTTGAGGCGGACGCAGGCCTCGTGGTAAAACTTGCCGCAGTGGGGGACGTGGCAGCGCCGCACCTCGGCCTCAGACTGCTTGCAGATGAAACACGAGTGGAGTCCTGAGGAGGGAAGAGGCGGGCTCAATGGCTAATCACCACGGTGACTAGCAAACTATATGGGTTCCTACAGATTCCAGGCCAAAATTCCACTTTACCACATTTTCAGGGACAAAGAAAAAAGTCTGGAACAATAATTTATGTTGCTTTACTATCCACACTTAAAGGGACAGTATCATGTGTTTTTCAGACACAAAGTGGCTTTTTACAGCATAATCAAGCAACTATGTCAATCATTATAAAAATTCTACAAACATATATCAAATATGACTGAAAAAAACTTGACTAATTTAACACCTTGATCTCAAACCCCTACTGCTAAGAAAAACTGCTGCTCTAGCTCCACCTAGTGGAGTTGGAGCTCGTCAGCTTCCAATGAAACGTTAGACTAAAGAATTGTGGTTTTGTGGCGTTTTCTCTTCATACCCATGCTGCACTCTTGACATAGCAGCTTGTCGTCGGGTTTCAGGGTTCCACCCAGACAGTGCAGGTGGAACATGCCGCAGCACTGGCCTTCACAAGGCACCAGGTCCTCACCGGCCACCTCACACACCTGGAGAAAACACACAGCGTGTCCAGCGTTTGGATGGAGAGGAAAAATATTCATAGGCGTGAAGACAAGAAGGCGTGAAGACAAGAAGGCGTGAAGACAAATTCACTGAAACAAAGAGGGATACATCGCTAAAGCACTACCTGACAGACAAACTCTTTCTTCCGTTCGCCTTTCTTTGTCCCGTCAAGGCTGTCGCTTGGAGAATCGGGACGTTCTTCACTTGCCGAACCCTGAAACAACATGCAGGAAACCAATGAAATGAGGCTCAACATGAGTCATTTCCTATTAATCTAATTTCTTAAAGCACCAATTCAACTTTTTTGATAAACTGTCTAAATATATAATTTGTTTCTGTGTCAATTTGGACATTTGTGTGTAAATTTGATTAGTTCTGCCTTATTTTGCCTAAAACCGTCTCAGTGCTGCCCTCCATAGGCAGAACAGTGCCTATGCAGTTGAATTGGCTGCAGCGTGTCCCTTGCCTCCACCCGCTTTGGTGGATCTTTTTTTCCACCAACATTTGACAAAGGTGGAGTTTTGCATCACAGGGAAGTGAGTTAAACTTTAACAACCAAAATCTTTGCTTTATAACAAATTCGGTGAACATTTACAAAGATTTCCCACCAGATTGTCAACTTTCTACATATGATTTAAAATATTAACATGTTACTGTGTAAATACAAGCTGTATGTAAAACACAGTCAAAGGGAGATTTATCACATGGAGAATATCTAAGCAACTGAACATTAAATGCAGCTATGTCGCAAAATAATTTTAATTATGAAAAATTTCAATAAAAAAGTTTTAAGTAATTCATTTCACAAATGTTCATAGTTTGTGGACATCTTATGTGAAGACGTCTCCACTCAGGTGTTTGTGTGTCTGTATGTGTGTGTGTCTGTATGTGTGTGTGTCTGTATGCGTGTTTGTGTGTCTGTATGTGTGTGTGTCTGTATGCGTGTGTGTGTCTGTATGCGTGTGTGTGTCTGTATGCGTGTGTGTGTGTGTCTGACCTCAGTGTCAGGACAGGGAGAGGAGCGTCTCTTCTTCGGAGCCTTGGAGGCGCCGCCCTGGTTCTCTCCATCCTGCCTTCTTTTCCTCCGCCGCTTTGGCTTCTCCACATTCTGCTCGTCTGCTTCAGGTCACAAGTTTGGTTAGGATTAGTTCAAAGCACACAAAATAATCTCTGGCAGTAACTGATATTTGACATTGGGGGAGGAAAAAACTCATTTATTTTAGGTGATCAAATCCCATCTCTGCAAGTGAATCAGACCTTTTGACTTCTTTGTTCTCTTTCTTGGTTCTTTTAGATCTTTAATGTCGGTTTTCTTCTTTCTTCTCCATTTTTTGTTTGTCTCCTCTGAAACTGAGGCCTGGGAAAGTAAACTTTGCATGACTGTGATTGTATTAAAACACCAGATATCTAAACTCAATTGTCTGAGAGAGTCAACTACGAAAGCATGATGCCGTGTGCGTTTACCTGGTTTTCTGCCTTCTTGCCTGTTCTCCGTCTCTTTCTGGGCTGCTGATCCTTGTCTGCTGCAGCGTCTGCTAGTGGCCTTTTACGCCTCTTCTTTTGCTCCGTCCTCTCTAAAACCAAAAATGATTTAAGATATCCAACTAATTTGAGTAAAATAAATGATAAATTCATTCTTGCAGTTTTAGTTTTATTTTCTACGATTTCAACCAAACAAGATTAGAGCAGCATCGAGCGATTATTTTAGTAGAAAATGATTCTGATGATTAATCGAGAAAAGGGTCACGTTCTGCAACTTTTCATTTGACCACTTTAGCTTATTTTGTACAACATTAAAAACACAATGGAAAAAGGCAGACAAATCATTTCTTTTTTTTTTTAAATAAGAAAATAAACACTTTATTACCATACTTAAAATGTAGTAATGTAGCAGGCAATAGATGGCCGTTACTACGTATAACAAAAAGAAAAACAAAAGACGTTTTATTTTGATCTAACCTGGAAGAGCAACCTGAGGCGAGGCGTCCTCTGGGTCATCAGTGGTCGTGACAGGTTTAGCTTTCCTTCTCCTCTTGGGGACAACAACTCCGTTGACTGGAGTCGCTTTCTTTTTCCTCGCTAGCTTGGCGGGACTCTGAGCCACTTTGGGCCGTCTCTTTTTCTTCTGAGACTCAAATGTTTGAGTTTGTGCATCTGGAGGAAAAGCTACGGGATTCTACAAAGAGAACAAAACATGCATTGAGTCATTTTAAAACGTTAAACCCAATTCAATTTCCAAATGCTCGTAGCATATTCTGAATTAGTTTCAACCCCTCGAGAAAATAATTTTCTGGAATCATCAAAAATAAACTTGCTGGCAGGGAGGGGACGTCCGGGCCCAGCCTGGGTTCCGACTCTCCGTGCGTCTCGTCAGTGGGTTTCATATTCAGCTTTTCCAAAATGAGAGGGTTCAGATGGGGCACATTCCCGTCGTAGGTAAACCCAAAGGTGTCGATGCGCTGGTCCGGTGCCATGCCGACAGCCTCTTTGGCCTGAATGACGCCCATGTTCCACTGGGCCTGGAGGTTACGGGGAACCGAGGGAGCCATCTGCAAACCAGACAAAATATGAACTCTGCAGCATGAGACGCTTTGAGATTTGTTTTTTTGTTTCAAATATTAAATCTCTCTAAAGGATTTAAAACTTTTGAACTTACTCAGATTTTGTCACAACCACAGAACTTAACATTTTACTGGGATAGAACAGTAACGTCGCAAAACAATGAAGCAACGGGAGAAAAGGATGTTACATATTTTCAATATGGTGACACAATAAGTAGCCAAAATTATTTTAAACTGCATCTTTAATAATATTTGCTGTGTTAAGTAAAGTTTAATCAATGAAATAGAAGTAGATTTGGGTTATCTGAAGTCTGATCATCAGTAGAAGTCACTTTATAAATGTGATACCACTTGCTATGAAATTAAAAAGAACGAAAAGCATAATTACAAGACAAGTGCTTTGTGTTGCATTTAATATTTTCTATTGTAGAAAATAGGGCCGTTGTAAATGAACATTTTAGTAATCGAGTAATCTATCGATTAATCGAGTAATCAGATAAAAAAAGTTTCAAATAAAATATTGGTAAATCTGGCAGCAAACGAACGAACACAAGATGGGGGTTGATGGGAGGCAATAGACCAGCTGACAGTCGAACACAAGTCAGGGGGAAAGACGACCGTAGACCAGCAGACGAATGTCAGAACGGGGAGGAGCAATACGGAATATTTATGGCACTTTCGTTCGTCAAACTCAGAAACTCGTTTCAGCCCTAGTAGAACATTTAAAATTTTCAATCATAATTTTGCTCTAATTAAAGAAAAAAAAAAAAAAGTCCAACTGCATAAATCCCTGATTGTGGCTGTTCTTTACATTTTTTTGATAAAGTGAAATGTTTAGTTTCTGCAGGACATATACATTTTTTTTTTAAATCAAGTAGTAAAAGGTAACTAACCTTTCTATGAGCAGCGCTAGAGGCTGATGGTTTGTTTCTCTGGCTGAGCTCCACATACTGCTCCTCCCCAGTGAAGGTCACCATGTTCTTCTCAAAGACGAAGCCTCTTTCTGGAGCGTCCCCAAAATACTGGATGTGGTAAAGGAGGCCTAACCTGCTGTTGGAGGCTAAGGACAACACAAAAACATGGACGTTACAGCAAAATATACCAACAGCATGATTTCTCCTATTAATAAATCTCCGGTGTTTATGGTCGTCACCTTTCTGTTTCTGTTTGAAGTGACTGTTGAGTTCTGGGTCTGTGGTCACCATGCAGGGCCACCATGGGTACCCCGTCACCTTGGTCCAAACCAGATCCCCCACGCAGAACCGAGTTGGTATAGGGCGCTCTTCTGTCACTGGCTCTTGCTGTTCGGACACGGCCGCTGGCTGAGGAGGAGAAAAACCGAAAGCATATTTAGTAGTAGCTGACTTTACTGGCGCCCGTTGCCGTCCATCAGATGCTGCTCTGCTTCTCTTCTGGCCAGGTGTTATAGACAGAACAACCTGCTGCTCTGCTCAGTCGTTCAAAGGCTCTCAGTCTTGAAAATAAGCATAATCTCAACTCTGATTTTTGGGTTTGATTATCTGTTATTCAGCGCAGCGTCATGGCAACGCCTCCAGTTTGGCTGATATTTGCACCAGCCATTATAAAGACATTAACTTCCTGATGCATACATGTGAAACTGTAGCTAGCAAACATATACAAACAAACATACGGATAATAATGTATATTTGTTTGTTTCCATCCCCTCTTGATTTTTTAAATTAAACATGTTTTTTTGGTTTTCTATTTGGGAATTTTGCTACACCTGCAACTAATGATAATTTTAGTTATTGATTATTCTAATGACTAAATTAATTTTTTAAAATATGCAAATTCTGCAGTTTTTCCTTATGTATTGTTTTAAAAGCATTTAAACCAGGTTAAATTAAAACTGCCACTCGAGTTTTGTGTAGTTCATATTTACAGACCAACTTTTTTTTTTCTTTTTATCTTAGTTGCAAAATGTAAATATCTTTTGCACAGTTTTGCCTTAATTTATATTCTGAGTGTATTTTTTCAGCAAAGAAATAATACTGGAGTCTGTATACTCCAGTTAATGATTAATCAATTACTATTTAAATAATCAATTCATTTTGTTAAATTTTTACAGAAAAAAACATTTTAAGAACAATAATTCACAATAATAATATTTTTGTACATTACATTTGAAAACTGTAGAATATCTCAGTATCAACAGCTAACCCAGCACTATAAAACACTTCATAGAGATTTTTCCCTTTTGGTTTTCTACCTCATTTGTTGCTTCCGCTTCTCCGATAACCTCCGTGTGCTCAGGCGTCTCCATGGCGATGACAGAGGTGCAGTTCAGAATAAGTTTTGGTTTGTGGGGTCTCCCCCTCCTTTTCTTCACTTCCTGTCCCAACTCAGGTCCAGGTGAAGCGCTCTCTGTGGCTGTGACCAAACCGGTCCCGTCAGCACAGGAAGGCTCCAGCTGCTCCGCCGCCTGCGGTACGGTCGCCTTCAGCTCGGCCTCGGCATGAGGTGTGCGGTTGTGCTGGTGGCCGTCGTTGGTGGCGGGCGCCTCGTCGCCTTTCAGCATGGGCGGCTCTGGGGTGCAGAGCTTGGGCAGAGCGTCCTGGTCGCCGTTCAGCACCAGGGAGGTGAGGTCCTTCAGCCTCTCGTGGCTGTGGTTATGTCCGGACATTTTCTGGAGGACGCCGTCCTGGAGCGTGGCGGCGACTTTGTCCATCAGCAGAGCCGGGTCGCTGCCCATATCCGCCCGGCCCTTCAGGGTGCTCAGGGACTCGGGCGGCTGCTTCATGCTGATGGGATTGGATGGTTCAGGCATTGCAGGCAGGGAGCTACCGATGCCGTCCATCCCATCTGACCCGTCCACGCTCACCGAACTGCAGCAGGAGCATACAAACACACCAGTTAAAGGGTCAGAATCATGTATTTTCCAACCACATCGAATCATTATATAGTACAAACATGTAGCTATGTTAACTTCAGTCGTGTTAAAAATATAAATTAAAAGAAATGTTATATACATAAACGACTTGAAATTGGGCCTGTTTCTTTAAAAACTCTTGCTCTTTCTGAAACTTTGCTGTCAGGAAGTTATCATAACATGGCTCCTCTATTAACCCTTTAATGACGTTTCTACCAGCATTGCACTGAGAAGTAGCTCCAATAATAAGCTCAACAAATGTATAGTTCCACCAGGTGTTTGCTAATTGCTCCTGGCTAGTCTGAAGCAGCTGAGCGGGGGAGTCACAAGGGAGGATTGCTCTGCAAGCCCAAAGCACAGAAGTTAGGAAACTGCAACATAGAGGAGGAGCTTTGTCCTTGAAGGCAGAGCTAGGTCCAGCTGAATGGTTCCCATGGGAGATTAAAGGATTTCTCAAACAAGCATGAAAGAATCCAGGTAGCACTGCAGGTATAATTTTGATGAGAGAATAACATTATAACAAGATGTAAAGCTCAAAAAAGTGGATTTTCCATAATACTGGCCTTTTAAAACCCAACAGGCTAATTCCTCTTTGATCAGACATGAGGCCTGATTGGCACATCCTCTTTAAAATGGCTGATTTTTTCAGGTGAAACTGTACAAATAATCAAAACAAAGAAGCCTGAAACATTTCCTGCACATCAAGTGAGCAATTCCCTCTTTCTTGAAACTGTGTTGACTGTGTTGCACCATAACTGTAACAGTAAACCATCACCTCCAGCACTCTGTAACCTTCAGCATCATTTACGTCAGGTGTGAGGATATTTTGCCCAAAGCTGAAACAAAGATGAAGCAAATGAGTCAGTGTCTTATTTGCATGCAAGGTGTGTATTCACGACCACCAGACGTAACATTGTAAATTGAATTCCAAGCATTTCTTCTGAGTGCTACGCAGCTACCCAAACAGAAAAAAACACACAATCACATGCAAAATGAGAATGTGATTTGACCCCCCACCCCATCTTCAGATTTGCTTTCCCACCATCCAGAACATCCATCTACAGAAGCTGCCTGCATTATTCACTTTAATACATTACTGGCTCATTAGTTAAACTGTAGACACGTTGTAAAGTTCAGAACAGGAAAATGATCAAGCATGGACAATATAAAAAGGGAGTTCAGTGGCGTTGTGCTGCCTGGAGGGCTCAACTATGTGTGTGGGCCCCCAAAATTCATTTTTATTTAGGGCCCCTCTCAGCACAGGGTCGCCCTGAGAGTTCACTGCAACAGTAAATTCATCTCTAAGCAACGGCGTTTTGGAAATTCGACAATAAACCGCCATGGTTTTACACATCAACGTACGCAAACGGCATATTTAGAACGTTAAAACCTACATTATCAACATAAAAATGTGTGGAAAAGCACAACTGACGAGGTCCACTCCAGCTTATGTTCAGTATATCAATTTTTACACATCAAATAAGGAGACCGAGTAGCCGGAAATTCTCTCACCACGACATTACCGAGTTCCCTGGGAAGATGAGCGGCTATGGTGCTCGCTGCAGACCGGGGCCAAGCAGGGTGAAGGCTCCCCCGTATTCGGCAAAAGCCCCAGTGAGTGGGTGGTGAAAACTGCCACTAGCAGTCGTTGCAAAAGCCGCGGAAAGTGAAGCAGCTGACAAGCAGGAGCGAAGCGAACCGGAGGCCGAATAATTGCTGAAAGTCAACGCGTTTCAGTTAGACTTAATAATGGAATTAAGAATCGCGTATAATGCGGGTAACATTACCAGTAGCAACACAAGAACACGGCTAAAATTCTATACACGGCGTCAAAACACCCGCTTTTTACCGGCTAGCAAGAAACAGGAACTTCGGCTATCATGTCATGCAAGAAAGGCTCCGACTATAACCTGGGGAGAAAGGAGCGATGCTGGAAATCTCATGGATTCAAGCAACCGAGAAATTCCCTGTTGAGCCGCATCTCTTGTCACCAGTAGTCAGCCATTACACCGGACTCCAGCAAATAGACAAAGCCGCCTCCAAAATGCTAAATGGAAAACTTATTAGCAAAAGGGCTCAAACAACTTCTTGACAAACAACGGAAGTAGAAACGGCGAGGAGGTTAACGTGTTTAAATTGCTTAGGCATTATTTGAAAGTCATTCTTAAATTGGAGGCGCCATGACAGCTTGTTGCAAGAAAGCTAACCGTGGCTAACTTGAGCGAACCATAGAAGCCAAGCCAAACTGCTAGCTTAACGTTAGCATAGTTAGTCGGCTTGCTAAAATGGAAGCCCGGCCTGAACAAATGTCCGCTAAAAAACTCATCCTAGCAAACCGCTTCGGGCTGACACTGTCATAGACGACCGCTTCTCTGTGTTTACCTGTTGAATATCCTCTAGTGTAGTTAAAGGGAAAAATTGCTCATATTCATCCTGGAAAGCGAATCATTTCATTCAAGTCGAATAAAAAAGCTTGCGGGAAACTCAAACTCCGGGGCCGACCAGCGGGAAAAAAGCTCACTTCCGATTGGTCGCGAGCAGAGCTGCGAGTATCCAACCGGTTCTTTCAAAAAAATCCAACCGTAGAGAGGAGCTGACCTCGGTGTCCCCTCTCTGCTTTCACACCGCTTTTTGTCCCCTGTTTTAAATCTACAAATATGCAACAAAATTAAACGCACGTCATTTAAATACAATTAAGATATGACCGAAAATCAAAACTTTTCATCTAAACTCACCTGCATAAGTATTCAAAAATAGTAGCTTTTCAGAAAATGAAAGTTTTGTTGTAGACTTTGCTCATTTGTTGGATTTGGGAAAACGTTTTTTTGCAGTTTGCTGCCATTTTATTGGTGACATAATTCAAATCAAAATGCTTTGTTAATCCCAGTGGGGAATGGAATGTTTTTGTAACTCATATGATGCCGATGGGCAGGAAGAACGTTACATGGGCAGTGTGTGTTACAGCAACCCTGAAGAAGCCTCTGACTGTCTTCCTGTCTTCTGGCTCTTATTTACAGGCTGGATTTAGGAGTGTGTGGGCCCCTTGGCCTTGGCAAAGTAGTAAAATGGCCTACTCACACAAGTTTCTTTTTTACATATACATATTGAGATGGACTGAACATGTTCAAAGTTTTAGGCCAAACTCTAAAAACATATTTGTCTTTTTTTGAAAAATTCCTTGTAAACAATGGAATCATTTCTATAATTGTCTCCATCCACATACAAAAAAAAACAACAACAAAAAAAACACAAAAACAACTATACCACGCTACACCAGGCTTGCATGATGGAATACTGACACTGATATAAACAAGGTATACATGTAGCTTGCTGTTGTTGTACAAAAATCAAACTAAATGCATAAAGAAGTTTTCAAGAAATTATTTAATATTTCCGTTTTGTACATTACTTGAGTTTGGAGGATTTTTTTATTTTGAAAATCCTTTCACCGGATTCTCTCGGTTACGTCTTGCGCGCGAACATTGAGCCACAAGCAGCAAAAAACTGATCTGATCTGATCAGAAACAGATCAGATATGTTTTTGGAAAGCTTCTTTGCACACTTCAGGTGTCATTGTGTCTCATCACTCCCAGACAGGAGAAACGTCGTTAGCGTGAGCTAAAGTTTTTTACGAAAACATTTTTGTTTTCGTAAAAGGAAAAAAAAAAAAAGTCTAGCGGGAACAGATGACCATTGACAGATTCACTTCCTTACAACCGACAGTAGAATTTTCTATGGGATTTGACACATGGTGGATCCTTCACTAGTACAATCATCAAAAAACCTATCCATTCATTCCCCCTTTCACTCACCCAGTCATTCTCACCTAAGGAGAGACAGATACTTACGTGATTGCATGTTTTAGAGTGTGGGGGAAACCGGAGTACCCGGAGGAAACCCACGCAAGCACAGGGAGAAACATGCTAACTCCATACAGAGGAGAGACCCCGAGCTGGATTTGAACCCGTAACCTTCCGACTGCAAGGCAACAGTTCTACTAACTGCGCCACTGTGCTGCCCAGTTTATGACTATGCTCCTATTAATATAACTATGTACCTTTTGACGTCACCGCCGTTCTCTGCTGACGACTTTGAAGAAGCATCCGGGGTCTTTCTTCGTCATCATCCGGGTCTTTTCTCATTACTTCCGTTGAAAACAACAGCACGTGTGTTGCCCATGAATGCAGTAGCTGTCACTCACTACGCGCTCACAGCGGGATTAAAAGCAGCATTTATTTGAGGTATAAATGCAGACTGCTTGAATCTAGTTTTCACTAAACTCCTTGACAGTCACCCGGCAATAAACTGAGAAGGAGGCTCTGTGGGAGGAGTTAACCTCTTGGAGAGCAAAGCGCTAGTCAAAGCATCTGAATTTCATGACGTCTCAATGGCGATGGGTAAATTATTCATCATGAAGCGTTTCGACCCATAGCAAAACTGTATTGATACAGTGTCGATACTCTGAATACTGACACCTGCTGGACATTAGAAATCCCTACAGGCAACTGAATAAACACAACCACACATAATAACCATATATAAAAATGACCTCTACATATAGTAATAAACATTTCCACATATCACCTCCGATGTCCACCGGACTCTCAGTTACCATGTCAACTGTTTGGGATTCCCCCTTCTTTCGTATGTCACCAGGCTCTCTGATTGGCTCCCTGTCACAGTCAACAGGCTGCGTTCAGTCAGGGAAAACCCCACAGGCTGAGATAAAAGGGCCAAGGCAATGTAGAAGATGCCCTATTTTAGATTGGGCAAGTTCAACACACCACCACGTAACAGTGCACACTACAGGATGATGTAAGATTGTCGTAAAGGGAAAATCGGGGCACAAAAAAAAAGAGAAAGAAAAACAAAGGCTTTAGCGGGAACACCAACATGCTAAAGTATTATCTGTATTATCCGCGGTAATGAAAAGTTTGGGGGCCACTGACCTAATGCACTCAGGAACAAAAACCTTACTTTCAGAAATACATTGAAACATTGACGTGTTTGGCCATATTGAAGGAACATCATTGGTGGTGTCGTCACACTGTGTGTGAATTTTGCTGCCGGAGGAACTGGTGCATTTCATAAAATACACGACAAGGAAATATTAAGGCAATTTAAAGGTGGAACACAAATGGGTCTTTGGAAATGGACAATGACCTCAAGCAGATCACCAAAATACTTACAAAGTGGCTTAGTGACAACAAAGTTAATGTTTTGGAGAGGCCATCACAGATCCCTGAACTAAGTCTAGGCCATTTAAAAGTCTAGGTCGAATTAAACAATTGAAATGTAAAATTAGCAAGTCTTTCAGTATTCTGAAAGTGCGGGTGTAGCGCCACTTTGTGGTTTGGCACTTTTCTCTGTGGCATGTGTACACTGGAGGTCTGAGTCAAAGGATTCTGTCTCAGTTTGTCCAGAATTTGACGTGTTTGAGTTTCACGTTGGAAAAACTACAGTTCAGTTCATTTCAATTCAGTTCATTTATATAGCGCTGACAGTGGGTGTTTCCTCAGGACATTCTACAAAACAAAAAAAAAACACCCAAAAAAAAAACAACTCAATAAAACAAACAAAAATCAGTAGACGTACAGAAATATAAAACCAATTTAGTTAAATCATAAAGACACGTTAAAAGTCATTCACACTCAATTTTATTGTCGTCATACAACCATGGAGTAAATGGTGAAATGTTTTTTTTATCTGAGGAAACCGAGCAGATTGTGTCAAGTAACTGAATTTTCAGCAATCCCTCCTTGTTAGTTTGCATGAAGCAACAGTGGAGAGGAGGACTCCTGTGACAGAAAGAAACACCCAGCAGAACCAGAATCTGGCTCACTGTGACTGTGCTACTGAAATTGACTTTTTATTTTTTTACATAAAAATGTAAACATAGTTAGTAGAGGCAGAAATTCCTTTGGTTTCTGTGTCTAGAAGAGAGAGGATTAAACACAAAAAGAAAGACAACAGGAAATTATTGCAACAAATTAGTAGAAAACACACCCTTCTGATGTTTTGATCTTCCAGTTAGTAATAACATTGATGATCAGACTCTGTTTTCTTATTACCATCCTAACATATGAAACACCATAAAGGCCTGAGGGCCTCAAGCTGAAAGCAAAGTGTCTTTTAGGCTGGCTTTTACTTAAACTTCATTAACATTTTATTTGATCTAAACTATGGTTTATAGCTTTTTTTTATCTGAATATTTATTTTACTACTTCTAATTAAATAGTATTTTATATTAAATGAATTTTTATGTAAACAATCTGACTTCTATCGGTGAATGGAAAGCTTTTATTTTTAAACTTAACCGGAAGCATGTGCTGAACGTAGAGCCTGACGTCATTCAGAAGCTACTCCCGGCTGCTTTCTGTCATGCGCGTGAAAGGGAAGGAAGGACATGACATGGGGTTATATTTTCCACTGACCACATAAACGAGCTCCTGACACTGTTTGAGTCGTAAAATAGTTTGGGTTTCTATGCTTCGCTTTAGTAGGACTTTTAATTAACCTCCAGTAGAAGCTGAGGCGAGCGAGTCGAGCGGCTAGCTTTTTAACTCGCTGTTTAAAAGGAGCAACTTTAGCCCACAAGAGCATGGCGTTAATCCTGTTTACGAGGTCCCGGACACCTTTAATGAAAACGTCCCGCTCGTTAAAGAACGAATTCCGGAAAGGTAAAGGTAAGGTTTGTGTTTCGGTCTTTCACTAGCTAGCATGGGCTTTATTGTGAATCCAGTGAAGCTAACAGTTAGCTTAGACGTGTTAGCATCTGGAAGAGTCCTGACTTTTCAAGTGCAGCTCTTTCTGTTTTGAGTTTTAAGGTGGACCGAATGTGAGAGCAGCAGACAGCAACACATTTCAAATTACGATTTAGTTGATTGTGACGGTGAGCAATTTGGAATCACTAAGTAAAACCTATGTCAACAGCGGTGATAGGGGAACACATGATCAAGGATTCAGGTTATCTCAGGTTATCTTTAGCGCCGACCTGAAAGCGCCCGTTTGCAGTGCGAGGTGATGCTCTTGTTGCCATGGCAAACAGGTGCTCCTCGGTTTACAAAAGCTATATTAGGGAAGAAAGATTAAAATATGTCACAAAAAACACAAAAACAATTCTTGCCATGCAAAAAAACATTCATTAAGTAAAGCAAAACCGATTACTCAAATTCACAATCTACTTTGATAAGTTTCTATCTATACATATATACATATATACATATATACATATATATATATATATATAATATATATATATATATATATATATATATATATATATATATATATATATATATATATATATATGTCAGTCAAATAACTTGCAGTACATTTCCTCAGCACCTTCTGAAAAGTCAGAACTAGCAGGTCAGACTTCAAGGAATGAAAATCTGCCCAGCCCTTGAAAAGGCTGATCGGTGCATTTCTGCTGATTTTTATGCCCAAGATGAAACACAAGTTATCTAAGCTCTTAGTTTATCTTAGCGTTGCTCAACATGTCCTGACGTTGGAGTATTGTGTAAGAGGAATTATGATGTTTCAAATGTGTCTGAACTGGCCAGCTTTCCAGTCTGCACTATAGTAAGGTGTTATTTTTGACTCACTGACTGGTTTTGATCTGGATTAGATCAGTGCGGCCTGATGTAATTTTCATGAGCCTGTCCAGTAAGCTGATGAATTTCCATGGTGGGTATCAAGATGAAGTGTCCGGCTGCACTTTGGTTATGTAATTTCTAAGTGGATCACAGTGAGGTCAATGAAGGACTCTGATGGCATTAGTAAATGTTGAGATAACATGATCTGCAGTGTTTAAAATGTTGAGATAAAATGATCTGCAGTGTTTATGAAAAGTTCATAAAGAGTTTTTGTTTGTCTACGTTGCCTATCCCTATGCTTTTGGCTGCAGGCCCAAATGACCAGACAGATAGCACAGCTTCCACGAATAAAGGTCAACGCCTTTTATATCTCCACTTGAGAGCGAGGGAGCTCAGTTCTTCTGTTTTGGTTGTAAGGTCCCTGTTGCCCAGCACTGTGTTGTGCCCTCTTGGTGAACCCTACTGTATAAACATGCACTTGCTGCAGTTGAACATTGAGATCTAATGTTACATTTTTGTAACCTTATATCCAACTTTCTCAGTTTTAAGTTTACATTTGTTTTCATTACAGGTATATTTAATTTATTACTAAAATGTTCAGTTCTGGGTAAAGGATTTAAACTATTTACATTACTTTCATATGCAATGACAATATTTTATTCCTCACTGTCTGACCAGACTTGAAGTTTTCTCATTCAGGTCAGACAAGATTCCTAACATTATTTCTATTTGCTAAATACCAAAATAAGTGGATCTCTTTATAATGTTTTGATTATCTTTCAATTTCTTTGTGTCAGAATATTTAATAAAATGTCTTTTAAACTGTCCAACATGAATGAAAGGTGTTGCACATTCTTTCACATATTTTTCACATTAATATGCTGGAATCCTGACAAAACTAGTGTAGCTGAGTGAGATTTGAAGTCTATGATAAAATATTTGGCCAGTTGGATGGACTCTACTTCCCTTTCAGGGCATTCCAGATGTATATTTTTAGTGTTTAAAATACACATTGATTATTTAAAGGCAGAGGTATCTGTCCGGGGTCACCCTGGACAGGTCGCCGGTCCATTGCAGGGGAACACAGAGACAGACAGGACAAACAACCATGCACTCACACACTCGCACCTAGGGAGAATTTAGAGAAACCAATCAGCCTGACAGTCATGTTTTTGGACTGTGGGAGAAGGCCGGAGTACCCAGAGAGAACCCACGGGTGCACAGGGAGAACATGCAAACTCCTTACAGAAAGATCCCGAATCCAATTTCTTGCTGCGAAACTGGGCAGTCATGAGTTCCAGTGAATTAAAGAAAAACTGACTCTGTGTTCACATACTGACCATACCATATTACCGTTGTGCTTCCGACCATTCCAACAAAGAAAATCTTTAACCCATCTTTGCTATCACTGTAAAAAAACCTATAATAAACAAACGAGGCTTAGCTTAGTGGGAATGCAAATAAAGTCTGGAGGCCCACCAGGCTTATCAGACACTGAGGGGAAACCCTGCATCATGTGTGTTTATAGATCTTCTCTGTTTTGAGAAATTTAGCGCAGCTGGAATATAAGATTCAGCTGTTTTTTTTCTTTTGCTCTGGCCAAAAATCTAGTATAATGACACACTAACATAACTAGTTAATAACAAAGCCTACTTTTAGAGTTTTCTTTAAGAGAATGTAAATTAATGGTGATAATGATGACAGAGTGCAGGCTCCAGTTTGATCTCCTTACAGCCATTCAGCAGCGGCTGGGAGTCACCCAATAACAGACGAGTCAGAAAGGCCAGAACGACACAAACAAGAGCTGCGGCGTTGTGTAAACTACTCTACTGTACTTCCAGGCTTTTCTGCTTGTTACAGTAGGTGGGCGCTGTTCCAGTAATCTCTGCGTCCTCCTAGCTATCATGTTTAACCAGACATTGCTGGATCTGCTCCAGCCGGCCATGTGAGAAGCAGAGAAAAGGTGTGGACGAGTTCACCGCCCTCACGCCATTGGCTGGAAGAGACCCAGAACCCCACCTTTGCTCTCGGTGCATGCCACTGGAGTTAGTGAGCTCGGCAGTGGGCCTCCGGGTGTGAATATTCTGTTTAACAGAATAATGAAATTTGGCACAGATTTGAGAGTTCTTAACTATATTTAGTAATTAAATGCTCATCAAGGAGTCGGAGTATTGAGGGATGAAGGGGTGACTCTGCTCTTGATTTTAGCGTCACATGTGTTTGGATATTACAGCAGCTGTGTGATGACCTGTTAAAGCCTCCAGCAAAGTGAGAAAGTTCAACAAGTTTCCATTACGTGTTCATTGATAAATGTTTGCCTAAGACACTGAGCTGTGACTTACTAGAGTCTCTTATTGCTAAACTGGTGGGGATGAGCACTTCTAAATAAATTCAGTAAATTCAGAAAGATCAATACACTGCCTTTTGAAATTATTCACTCTTCTTAAACTTATTCCCATATTGTTCTGTTACATCCGTAAAATTGATCTGGATTTTATGTGATGCAGGTAAAAGTAAAAAGCGGGTAAACTGTTACATGCATATGTGCACAACCACCTCCAAGTTGCACTTTGCACATGCATTTTTCACGGCTTTTACAGTTGCAAAAATATAATGCGTAATAAGACATAAAAGACCAATTCAATAAATTTGAATATTACTGAAAAGTCCATGCATTTCAGGAACTTTATCCCCAACAGAAATACATGATACAGATTAATTAAACACAGTTGGATGTTTGAAAGTATTAATTTATTATGACGATTTTCTGCTAGGAGGTAATGAAAACAAGACATTTAAAATCGGAATATTACTGCCTTCACTTCTTCATGGGTTTTTTTTTTTTTTTATTCAACAGTTATGAAGTAAAACCTGAGACTGCTGCTGTCAATGAGGGAGTGAGTCAGTTCTTGGTTAGCTGTGAGAAGTCGAGCGGCTAAAGCTTTAACTTTGACTTCGTCCCCCAGAATGCTGTGCGGTTCTGATTCGGACTTCACTGAAATTATTGAACGTTCTATCTGACCTTTTTTCTACTGATATTGAGAAAATGTTTTGCGATCAATATCGCTATTGATTTATTTTCAAAAGCTACTTTTAATTTGACAAATGAGCCTCATAAAAAGGCATATTCCAATTGATTGAATATGACTATACATATACATCAGACCTTGAAGAGATTGCTTGTGACGGATTTGCCGATCAGAAACATGAGATGAATTCTTGTTAACTTTAAGTGTTCCTTGTCTATGTGTTTTTTTCTTTTTTTTTTTTAGATATATTTTGCTGGCCAAATTCTCATAGTATTTTGTTTCAGGTAAACTACAGGATGGTTTCTGTTTCAACTGCACAACTCTCAGACTCACCAGTCAAACGTAAGCCGATCCAATTGCTCTCATGTGAAATTAAACTACCTGACATAACCTTTCTCTATCATGCAGACGAAGATTTAAAAAAACGGTTGTATCATTTTGTACTGACAGGCTTGAGACGCTCCAGCTCGGCAGCTTGGCCCGTGTCTTCTCCGTCAGTCCGTCCTCCCCCATGTCCGATGAATACATGGCACCTTGTCAGAATCTGGACCCACGGCGACCGTACTGTGCATTTGCCGCGGCTTCCTCCAGTCCGGCCTGGCGTACGACAGGCTCCCCTCAGTACTTCCCGGGCGTCAGGTGGATACACACTTCAAGGGGACGATGGGACGACTCAAAAGTGGAGAAATCCCTAAAATCCTTAAAAGACAAGAAAATGAAGCTGGAGGAAGGCGGGCCCGTGTACAGCCCCACGCTGGACGCTGAACCCGTCAGACGGTCGATCCGGCAGCGGGTCATTGACGAAATCAAGCACTACTACCACGGCTTCAGGCTGCTGTGGATCGACACCACCATCGCAGGGCGCATGTTGTGGAAGATCCTGAATGGGAATCCTCTCTCTCGCCGTGAAAGGAGACAGGTAAGAATGGACGCGCTTTTACATCTGAGCCAGTAATTTTACTCAAAAGCAGCAACGATTGTTACTGAATTTTCATAGAGACGACAGGGTTGTTGTCTTGCTGGGAGGATGGGACAAGCTTTTATTTATCTGCATTCATCGACTAGCTTTTCTGATTTCATCCCCATATCATGATTGTGCCGCCTCCATGTTTCACTGTAGGATGCTGTATTCACAGTGATGTGTATTATTATTTTTATGTCAGACACAACATTTCTGACTAGCGCACCCTCTGCCTTTGCCTTTCTGTTGGTTGCTGGCTTTCTTTATGCATAGAGTGTGAGGTTTTTGGAGCGCAAATTCCTTCAGAGTTCCCAACATCCTCTGGGTTGCACCTCCAACTAGCACTCCCATTGCCCGACAAGATGCTGTATGTCTTGTGCAAGTTGCCCTAAGGCCATAAGTTCATAAGCTAACTTGGCGAGGAGTCGACCCCAGCAGCTGAGACTTCTTGTTCCGTACAGTTTAATCCAGAGCTTTTCATGCCTAATGGGATCAATTACAGGAAATAACCACAAGCTGGGTGTTTACTCACAAGTGGCTCAGCAGCATTCGGATGCTTTATTAAAACTCTTGACGGATGAGGTTCACATGTAGAAACAAGAGCTCTGAGACTTTGACTTTAGTTCATAACCTCCCAGAGTTTATTGTGTCCATGACTTCCACAGCTTCAACACCAGAAGAAGAAACAATGAGAGGAAACACCCAGCCTAAAACAATCTGAAAGAAGGCAAATGATTCAGTTTATTCTGTAGTTTTCACTCTTGTAGTAAAAGCTAGTTTTCACTTTGCCTTGTGTTGCCTGAAATAATCTGAAGGTCAGGAAAGCAGAGCAGATCAGCAGGGGTCAGACTAACTGTGGCAGCGTTCCTCAGTCGGTCTGGATGGAACAGATTAAAGTGATGTGATTGGCTGCTTGCCCCGGCACTGTCCGCAATGTAGACTGGACTTACTGCTGGAGTTCACTGTGTCTTTTGGTTTTGTCCGTTAAGAGTAAACGTTTCTAAATTGCTATATGTCCAGACTCGATCAGGTAAAAAAAAAAATAAAGTTGATTTGTTTCTTATTTTAGCAGAAGAACAATTCTTTACCTTCATTTTTATAAGTAGATGTCATTGATATAGAGTCTCATTTTTAACTGCGTAAGGCAAACATTCAAGGTGACAGTATTGTCACAACACAGAACAACCTGTTGTCTGTTTGCCAAACAAAGCAGATCATTGGCATTTCTATACAAAATATTCTATCCTAAAATATCAAATAAAATCTGAAAATAAAAAAAAAGAAGACACTGTCCATGGATGATTTCTCTATTGTTGTTAAAATCCTTGAATTGGCTCATGACAACTTTGGATCATGTTGTAGTTTTTGTTGAAGTGAAAGGGTTGCTCATAATTTGTCAAATTTTACGGCTATCATCTTAGCAGAGGGTATTCTGTTGGTACCCAGGTTTACAGTGGATTGGATCTCATCGGATCGGAGTGTCATAAACACTCTTCATATTCGTCATATTTATTGGTGGTGTGTATACAAGCAATGTTCCAACGCTGTGTGAGAGAGCTAAATAACTTCTTACCAAAATAAGCTAACTTTGAGTCTCCTTCATTCAGTAACACTGTCCACACTGAAGAAGTGATTGAATGTTCCAAAGGGTTTCTCACCAGTCAGGACAAGATTTAGCTGAAATTGTCGCAATCTATGCATTCCTAATTATATTCAACGCCTATTAAACAGATATTAGCGCTAGCAGCTAAGAAGATATTTTAAACACTTTCATCTCGTTACCAGAGGAAACAAGGCTTTGTGTTGCTGTTAAAAGCGGTCGGTCAGACCTTTCACTGACCACTGCTTCCCCTCTATTTAAGGAATACCACCCCCCTCTGCCCCTTTTCAAATGCAGGAGTCTTTCTCTTGTGCGCATGCTCTAAGCCCATCTTACCATCCATTCATCTAACCTGGAATGGCATTGCCTCCTTAATCTCCTCCTTTCACATTCACCTACACTCCTCGGCCCTCCGCTTAGGGGCTCTTTCTGTTTCAACGTGTCACCCCATTCCTTCTGCTTTGATGCCAAAGCTCCAGCAGATGATATACATGTCAATGGGCCAGCAGACAAAGGCCTTTTCACTCAAGATGGCCTAAATCCTCCATCGCACTGCCCCACTGAAATGCAGGTGGAGAGGAGAGAGAAAGGCAGACTCGTGTTTTCTGGCGTTCCCTTGCCTCGGGACTGGTTTGTGTAGGTTGTGTCTCGGAGCAGTCAGAAAGCCACAGTTGGACAGCTGTACAATGACACAGAACAGGGCTGGCTTGGTGCTTGGATTGTTCCTCTCTGTGCTTAATTAAAGTGCTTCCTGTTGAATGAAGGGGAGCTTTTTGAGCACTGTGGGATAGAATGCTCATTTTGGCCTACAGCTCCCTGCAAAGAAAGCAGCAGGAACTATGTATGTGGACTAAGTGTGTGTGTCGGAGTGATATATACAGATTCTAAGCATGTTGTTTCTGTCTGCAAACAAGGAAAGTGAAAAATTATTTCTGGTTGAGATTGTGGGCAAAATGTCGCCCTCTGCTGGATTCTTATATAAACTGCAGCACAGTTCAACTAAAATAATTAAAAAGGTGCAAGTCAATAGACTCAGGTCTCAAAATGACAATATTAACATTTATCACAGTAACTTCTGGGATTATTTTTCATTCAGTTTGTAATATATTAAATTACAATATTATTGAAAAGTCCATTTATTTCAGGATCTTTATGACTTGGTGAAACACATTGTATAGATTATTAATTCCACACAGTTGGATATTTGAAAGCCTTCATTTCTGTTAAATATATTTTTTCTCTTGCAGTTAAGGAAATCATGACAATTAAAATTAGAATACCATATCAAACCACTAGAAAAATATTTTTTACATTTTGTGCTTTATGGGTGTATGTTGTTTTCAAAATGTACTTTTAATCTGACAAACGAGCCTCATTGCTCTAATTTACTGAATGTGACTGTAGTCTCCTGAACTAGTGAAAGTTTGTTAAAGCATCATCTTTTGTTTATTGGAATCATCATCCTCTGACTTTGTTCTCATTATTCTCTGAAAAATTCTCCTCAGTTCCTCAGAACGTGTGCAGACGTTTTCAGACTGCTGCCTTTCCTGGTGTTCATCATCGTCCCGTTCATGGAGTTCCTCCTTCCTGTGGCATTGAAGCTGTTCCCCAACATGCTGCCTTCCACCTTTGAAACCCAGTCGAAGAAGGTAACCAGAGCGGTAGTCTAAAATGGTTCTTCTGAAGTCATTTTAGCATTTGCCATTGCTCAAACGTTTCCTCGTTCGAAGGAACTCAAACGAGGATTCAGATACAAACACTAAAAGGGAACAATTTAAAAGTAAATTGAGTCTTTTCTTGTGTTTTTAGGAGGAGAGGTTGAAGAAGGAGCTCAGAGTCAAACTGGAGATGGCCAAGTTCTTACAGGACACCATCGAGGAGATTGCACTGAGGAACAAGGCTGCCCAGGGCAACGTGACCGAGGAGTTCTCTACCTTCTTCCAAAAGGTTGGTGTTGGTGAGAAATGACCAAAAGGCTCCGGGTGCCTCTCTTCTGGTTGAAACAACACATTGTCTGTGCATGTCTAGATGTGTTAACGCCACTGGACCGTTGCATCACTTTAAGACTACAGAATTCTGTGCGTAATGTGACTCTTTCTGCAGATCCGGGACTCTGGAGAACGTCCCAGTAACGAGCAGATCATAAAGTTCTCCAAACTGTTTGAGGACGAGCTGACTCTGGACAACCTGACCCGACCTCAGCTGGTGGCTCTCTGCCACCTCCTGGAGCTCCAGTCCATTGGAACCAACAACTTCCTGCGCTTTCAGCTCATCATGAAGCTGAGGGCCATCCATGCTGATGACAAGGTATTAAGGGTTCAGCTCCACTTGATGTGTGATGTCCTCCCATCGGGGGCGATGCTCTTATGACCCGTGTGCCTCTATTCTCCAGCTCATAGCAGAAGAAGGAATCGAGAGTATGAACGTGACTGAAGTGCAGTCAGCCTGTCGCGCCAGAGGGATGAGATCGCTAGGAGTCACAGAGGAACGACTGAGGGAGCAACTCAGCCAGGTAGCAGAAATGACAAGTTAACTTTTCTACTTTTGTCTTGGCTCAGACTGAATTTGTGAAAGAGCAGGTTTAAAGCCCTCTGCTTTAAAGGGCTTAAAGCAGAGCGGTCCACACATTTTGTCAGGTGGACCAAAATAGTGAAGTCAAAATATAAATTTGTCATTTCTAAAGCACCAAAAAACACACATTTTTCATACCTCTCAACAAACAACTAAGCAACCAATAATTCTAATTTAACAAGTCAAGAAGTACTTTTTTTTGTAGGAAAACAAACTTTAAATTTAAAAAAAATTAAGAAAAGAACAACAGTTTGCAAATTTTTTTGGGTTCAGATGAAAAAAATAAAGGAAAACATTTTTCAGAACAATTTTGTTTCTCTTTATTACATAATGCTTTATTATTATTTATTTATTTTAAAATTTGTGTTTCTTTTGTCCACTACCATATACCTAAAGGACTACACTCTACTTTTTTTGCATACTTAGTTTAGTTTCTGCGTGTGCTCACTGAATCTTAACACCTGTATTTGATATTGAATAATAATTAAAAAAAAACAACAACATAATAATAAGATAAGAATGCTTGTATCTATATCTAGAAAAGAGAATTGGTCTGAGCACCCAGATATGTGGGACTTCACAAGTAACCTTTTTCTTCAAGCTAGATGAGGAAGTGGGTCAGTTTCTTGTGTTGTTTTTTGCAGTGGTTGGACCTGCATCTGAACCAGCAGATCCCCACGTCTCTGCTGCTGCTGTCCCGAGCCATGTTCCTCCCTGACACTCTGTCTCCGGCGGATCAGCTCAAAACTACGCTGCAAACCCTTCCTGAGATGGTGGTACGTTCACTGGAATGAAAAAAAAACAGACTCTGAAAAGTACCTCCACCCAGTTTAGCCTTGGATACAGGCCCAGCAAGGTTAGCTGTCTTCATCTGCTCTAAGTTAAGTGAATCAAGCACGTTTATTCTTTTCCTTTTAGACCAAAGAAGCTCAGGTGAAGGTGGCTGAAATCGAGCTCTCCAAAGTGGACAATAAGACCAAACTGGAGACGATGCTGCAGGAGGAGGCGGCAATACGCCAAGACACCAAGGATCGGGAGCTGGAGAGGCTGGCTGATGCTGCAGAGAAGGCTGCAAGGGTATGTGTGTGTTTGCATGTGCGCTCATGTGTCTATAAACCCAAAACTTTTGACATAAATCATACAGTTCAAAGTCAATGCGACCAAATACTGAGGAAATGGATGCAGACCTATGATTTGGAGACATTCGTAAATAAATCTGACATTTTCTGTTATGCTATTTAGCAAATAGAAATAATTTTAGTAATTCTAACTGACCTAAAACAAGAGAAGTGTGGTCCCACTTAAAATAACGAATGAACAAACTTCATTAATTGGGATTTATCATGACAATCATAAATCAGAATTCCTATCATGACAAGAAATGTATCACAATAAATGATTAAAGAGACAATAAATGCCGACCCCTGTCTAAGGCAAACTCGCATTTCACTTCAGGTTTTAGAGATGGGTGTCAAACTGAAGACTCGGGGCCAAATCTGGTCCACCGTAGCTTTTTATGTGGCCACGTTGCTGGGACATTACATCAATAAGTCTACAAAAATTCACACAAAATCAACAAATATGCAGATTTTTTTCTAATTTTACAGCAAGTTTTCTCAAAATTGGTCAAAAACATTGGATGGAAGCCAATGCTGCCTCAGTCCGTAACTGACACAGGGAGTAATAAGAAGTCACATTGAACATCACATATTAGCACAAATAACATCTAAATTCCTTACAAACATTTCTAAATTGGCAAAATCTGTAATTTTGATTGAATAAATAAATAAATCACAAAATGCTGGAGGAACATAAAAAAGCTTTTTATTGATTTTTTTTTTCAACAGTTTAATTGGTTTCGTCAATATATTTTGGCACAACCGGCACTTTAAGAACATTCAGATGTGATACGGCCCAGAACGAAAATGACTTTGACACCCCTGTGCTACAGCATCAAATATCATGGGAACTATTGAAAAATCCACTTTAAATAAAAAAAAAATCATCATATTCCTGTGTGTTTTTTTTTTTTCACATAAGATTAATTATTACAGTTGATAAAAAAATAACTTCAGTGTGCTTCCACTGGACCAATCTGTTTAACTTTCACATGTATGTGTTCGATTGGCCTCTCTTGCATGTTTGACTGTGTATTGTTCTGCAGGTGGACGAGTTGGAGCTGAAAGTCGACGGTGCGAAGCAAAACGATGCAGAGCCTGCGATGCTACAGGCGACCGGAGCAGCTCAGTCAGAGATTCTGAGGGACAAAGCTCCTGTTATAGAGGGAAGGAAGGTAATATCATGAAATAGTAAATTAGCTGTGTTTCCATTACAAAGGCACACACATCTTTGACGATACTCTGCTAATGTAAAAAAATGTTTGCAATTTAATGGTGTTTGCATTAAACAAACAGCATAATAGGAAATGAAATGAGTCACACATGAATAGGCTTGTTGACGCAATAAGTCATTAAAAATCATGACAAATGTAAACAGTTACATGAGATATATTCACAATTCAGTCATGATGCTAGCGCTCGTCATCTATCAGCCAATCAGAGGAGTCTCATTCAGTCATCCGAGCGACAAGCCCCGCCTACTTGAGAGCGGTTACCCACGCGGCGCTTTGGGGAAGTTGTAGTCTGATTTTGTAGAAGAGTTAAATAGTCAACATGTATCAGTGAAAACTACTTGGTGATGCTGTGAGAGATCTGGTGGAGCCAGCTGCACACCGTCGGAAAAAAACAAACAAACCGTCCTCCTCCAATTACTTCCTGTTATCTTCTTTGTCGTTTGCATCAGTAGTAACATCTGGCTGTCGATCACGTTTCTCATTTGATGCAGTGATAGTATTTCCTTTTCAGTTTTCCGAAATAAATGTATTTCTGTACAGCTGAAAATCTACCTCATCCTAGTGCAAAAACTTTATCTTGAAAAACATATTATTTTCAGATTTGCTGCATTTTCATTTATTTGCATAATTTCAGTTTGTGTAATTCTATAGTTAATGGAAACGCAGCTAGTTTATTTATATTCATTGCTTCTGTACTTCCTTGGATACTGATAAAGATAAAACAATGATACTTGTCCCAGATAAATTGGCCCTCAGTATTAGTGGTGCAGACTTTATTTATTTAATTCTGACCCCCTCTGTTCAGATGCAAAGCTTTGATCTCTTACTTGTGGTGATCTTTTTGATTTTTTCCCACCAGTACGAGCACTGGCACACATTTCTGCATATTCAGGTTAGGTTTAATGTTGCTCCCCTATAGCTGATGGATGTAGTGTTTAAGTTTCCCTAATGAAACATTAAACTTTACTTGTTGTTCTGTTCAGCACCCGTGTATTTGAGCCCTCCCTTTCCTTTCCTGTTGTGATCTTCCCGCTTTCATCCATATATTTTCTTCCCACATGTGAGAATGTAATGACCCAGAGTCCCCCGTTCCGCACTCCTGTTGGTTGATCTCTTTCGGCTTCACAGTACATGTTATTTTAATAGACTGTACTTGTCAGATTACAGCCATTTTCTCCTGTAAGTACAGCCACAAATCCTTTAAGGCAATAGTTTTTCCACTGGTCAAAGTTCAGGACCCACCACCATTTTTTTCTTCTCAAAGTACTCAAGTCAGTCTTTTCAATTCACTTATTCAACCATTAATTAATGAGAAGGCTGATCTAACAATTCGAGTAATCACTTTAAAAATATTTTTAACACACTTTTCATGCAAATTAAAAAAAAAATACCTTTAATTATGAAGCTGAATCTATGACCAAAAAAATGTATAAAAAACAGGCTCTTTTCTTCATACAATCACATTATTGTGTGGAAACACTGGTTGTAAATATACATCAATCTTATTTGTGAAATATGACAGAAACAATTATTATTTCTAAAGCATATCTTAAGTTTGAATGACATCCACTTGCAGAATATCATTTCTTTTGCCGTTCTTTGATTGTTTCTTCTGGTTCCAGGATGAGGAGATAACCAAAGAAGAGATCGACCTTCTGAGTGACGCCTGCTCTAAGCTGAAGGAGCAGAAGAAGCTGCTGACTCTGGAGAAAGAGGAGCTGGAGGAGCTGAAGGATGACGTCCAGGAGTACAATGAGGTGCTTTCACACTCAGACCGTATTCATGTTCACTTCAGTTGTTTCGCTTAAAAAAATTTTTAAAAAAATCATATTTTTGTCGATACATAAATGCACAGAATCGTTTTAATCCTTCTGTGCGTCTCCAGGATCTGGAGGAGATCAAAAAGGAATTTTCCAAGAGCGGTCAGGAGAAGTCCTTGGAAGAATCGAAGGCCAGCAAGCGTTTGTCTAAGAGAGTCACCCGCATGATCGGTCGCATCGATAAAATCATTGTGGAGCTGGAGAAGGACAAAGTCATGCTGGACGGCCAGGCAGAAAGTGGAACCACTCTGCCTGTTGGGTAAGAGTCACATTTACTCCACAGCTTTCACATTAATCATTAACAAATCTCTTTATGATCACCAGCCTCCACATAAGGTGCTTTTTGACTGCAGGAATCACGGTAGTTTTCAGGGACCATTATAGGTACCAAAAACTACAACCTTAACAACTGGGAGGAGGTTGCTAAGCATTTTATTCGGGTCTCATATTCCCAGCTTCCCCTCCTTACACAAAAGAAGAACTTTGGCTTTTTGCTTACCGACACAAGTCGTTCAAATTGAAACTTTCAGCGTTTTACACTGAATATATTCAAAAATGTGATTAGAATTAGTTAACCTTCCTGGAGATATTAGAAAACAAATTAAGTGACTTAATTCCAGCTATCCTGAGTAAATAAATGGTTATGCTTCAAGCAATTGTTGTGTAAGGTTGCTTTAACGACCGAGTGTGAAGTTTGCGTGTCGTAAACAATAAGAGTGATTCATACATCGACAGTAGCCATAATTCACATCTGTTTCCAGAACCCACGGTCAAAATGCACCTTCTCATATCAGTACATTTCTCGTAAAATGGTGGTGGAGATAAAATACTAATCAAATCAATCAATTAATGAATGTCATGGCCGATCGAAACACCAAATCCAGACCTCTAATTGATTTCAAATTTTGCAGATTATTCTTTACTAAGTATAGCGATGCCGAGAGGTAAGATGAACGGCGTCAAACCGTTACTGCATGTCAGACTCTGACGTTGCGTCATGGTTTTTCTCATGCTGAAATAATTCTGCAGAGAATCTGTCTTCAGTTCTGTTCCTAACCTCAGAGCTGCAGCAGAGTTCTGCCAGCAGGTTGCTGTGCTTAGAATAGGCTTAACAGCTCTGATCTGTTGATTAATACTTTCAGACTTGATGCCTGATTTGTAAAATTTAAAAGTGAAAAAAAAGTTTGTCCAAAAAGCATGACATTTTCTGCATATTGTAGTTCTTTTTATGCAGCGAGGATATGCTAACGTCTGACTGAAACCATTAATTACTTATCCCAATCTGCTTGCGTCATCGACAAAACCCCTGAATCAGTTGGATCGGCGTGATCTGGGAGACCAGAACGAATGCAGCCTGTTGATTTGGGAGCTCTCCACCGCATTTTACACCCTGCCAAAGCCGGTAACCGTTTCCTGTATGCAGTCTGTTCTACACCTTCAGGGAGAACCTGATCGGCATCGACGAGCTCATCAACGTCATGCGGCAGATCCAGAACATTCCAGAGGACAAGCTGCAGAAGATCGCAAAAGCCCTGGACGAGAACAAGGACGGAAAGATCGACATCGACGATGTCATCAAAGTACTTTGAACACTACCTCTTTAACACCGCATACAGTGTAAAAGTGTTCGTGCCCCATACTAATTATGACGCATTATAGCCACAAGCTTTTTTGCATGTTACTGGAATTTTATGAGACAGACCAACACCAACTCTGAGCTTATGTGGAAGGAAATGATACATGGTTTTCCCTTTTTTTTCTTCTTTGTATTTATTTGTTTTCACCGCATTTACTCCGATATCCAGTGGTGCGCACACTTCTGCTATTTAACGAATGTGCTAATAACAGAGCTAATCTTTTGTTTAACTTTGAAAACATTTAGCTCACTGATCCTCTCCTAAAATAATATTCTGAGATCAATTCTAAAGCGCTTATTTGCTTGCCTGTTGTGCAAACTGTCAGTTGAAATAAGCTAGATATTAGACATGTTGACATTTTCTGAAGAATTATTCAGGAATTTAGATGTTTACATGCATGTTCTTATTTTGAAGTGGGTAAAGCTTACACAGCAGTCCTGTTTCCTCTCTTCACATTCTCATTTAAAAGAAGAAACGGGAACAAAAAACACAAGCAGTGAAGAACAAGATATTGACATAACTGCAATATCTAAGGACATTATAGAACCTGTAAATTATAATAGCAAAAGCTAATGCAAAAAGGTTGTAGCCCTTCAAAGGGAAGATATATTTTGAATATCTAATGCTGCAGCAGAATTAATGTTTATGATTAGAGGTTTAGGGTTCGGGCAACTAATCTTTTAGCGTTGCCAAGTTCTATATTTCATTTGATCTTTGTGGCTCATTTACTTTCTCCTAAGCTCATTTTTCCAGATAAATTCTAAAGCGCTAATTTACTTAGTTTGTAAACTTTAAGTTGAATCAAGTTCAACATCTATGTTTCAATTTTCTTAAGAATTCTTCAAGAAATTAAACATTTATGTTCATGCTCTCATTTTGAGGTAGGTGAAGCCCGTTAACCCACCCGTTCAAAATTAAATCGGTGCTGGAAATTTGCAGTCTTTCAAGGACCGCTGTAGTTTGAATTGAAGTTAGCACTTCAGCATTAGCTCCTGCTGAATACCGTATTGGTCGAGCTCTTCAGTGACAGCAGAGCTAACATTTATGATTAGTGTTTCGGGGTTAGCATTTGTGTTTCAGCATTGGAAAAGCTCAAAAGCCCATTTCTTTGTCTAACCAGTGTTCTTCCGGGCCGTGTTATTTTCAGTTGGTGGAACTGATCGACAAGGAAGACATCGACATCTCTACGTCGCAGCTGGCTGACATCATGGTCATGCTGCAAAAGGAAGAGAAGCTGATGGAGAAAGAGAAGGCCAAAGACAAAGCTGAGAAGGAGCAGGCAGCCAAACTCAACAGCTAACTCATCTTCCCTCAAAGACACAGAGCGCATTTGTTTAAAAAAAAAAAAAAAAGAAGAAAAAAAAGAAAAAAAGCCCACAGATTAGCTTAGTCCGCTACCAGCTCTTGGAATACTTCGGACATCAAGTCAATTACAAGGTAACAGCTGCCATGTGGAAATAACTGCTTAACAAAAGAAATCTATCAATAAAAAGGCCTCCTTCCTCTTCAATGCACAGAATTAATTTGAAAGCTATTATGTAAAACATTTCGGAGTGATCCTATGTATTATGTGGATACTTGAGTTTATGTAATTTTAGCTAATTTATTGATGCAGGGAACAGGGTGACATGGAACTATGGTTGCATTAATGAACTAAAAGCTTTGAGGAGAAATTTGATCATATTAGTGGATGTGATATTTAGAGTTTGGGGTGAAACATCTTGCCTTTCACTTCAATCATGTCATCTCACACAAATGACATCCATTCTGGACTTGCACAGTAAACAGTATAGTTATTATTGTCATTCCACTAAGTTTTTTTTCCCCTTTCTTTCTTTCTTTCTTTCTTTTCACCTACCATCCAATGTCATGCACTTCCTTTCTCATCAGTTTGTTCTGGTTGGTTGGTACTGTTAGCGGCTGCTACCAAAGACGTTGTTAGACACAAAGCTCACATTGTGAATGTGAAACTAGCATAACTGCATTTTAAAAGTGCTTTACATTAGTTCATTCTGGAAAGGAAAGCAGATTTAGATTCATTCCAGTCAATATGGAGCTTGTCGGATGGTACCAGTTACTTACTGTGGTATACATCAGTGTGTTGCAACATTTATACCTCTAGCCGCGCTAGCTTGCTGGGGACACTGATTCTTTGGCCGTCTCCTCAGGGGTCTTGTGCTGTAACATCGAATGCTAGCTGACCTTTGTTGATCTGACCGTTTCTTGTGCATTCTGTAGAAGCACTGTTGGATTGAGACTGCAGTTTGTAGGCTGTGTTGGTGCTTTACACTCTCTGTCCAGGCATGGGTCAGTTACTGTGGATACGATGTCGGAAAAAGTGACGACTTGAACACCAAAACAACACAGCATCCTATAGTTTCTGTGCTCTAAAGCTCTCATAAAGGGACAGTATTATGTCAAATCAACCTTTTTTTAAGCTTTCCTCAATGTTATAATGTAATTTTCTCATCACAAACTCCGGAGTTTCAGAAAGAGCAGAAGTTTTTTAAAGAGACTGAGACACAATTTTTAGGTGTTAAATTACAAAGACAAATTTCTTTGAAGTTGTATTTTTTATGTTTGGCATTTTTATAACAACCGAAGGTAACATGGCCGCTTAATTATGCTATTAAACTATTCTATATGTCTGGAAAACACATAATACTGCCCCATAATTTAGCAGTTTCCCCTCACCCACCCACTGCTACACACTGCCTGTGTAGGAAAAAGAAGGCATCTGCACTTTTCTCTCCCTCACAGGAGAGGTAAACTGGACTGAAAATGTTCAAACCATAGACAGGGGTCTAATTGCAACTGTTGTGTCTATAATTAGCTGGTCTGTTCAGCAGCAGACTGCAGGCCAGCTACCCGAGCAGATAGCCTGACTAATCAACATGCTAATATCAGCTTTATATTCAGTCCCATGCCTACCTGCGTCGCTTAAGACTTAATGTCTGCAAGCAAAGCACAGCTCTGCAACATCACTATCAGTTTCATGTAGTGGTTGTGGCTGGTTTTTATATGTAGTCTCACCTTGTAAAGTGCCCAAGTTACACTATAGTGCTCAACACCAAATCCTGGTTTCTGCTAAGAAAACAAAGAAAACCCATACAAACAGAACCACAAATCAAACATGGTCCCTCGCTGGTTTTATGACACTGGAAAATTTTAAGTTTGTTTGTGAAGAGGGTAAACTCGAAGCTTGAATGATTCATATTTGCTCCACATGTTAGAATTCTGATAGAATCGGCCTTTATAGAATAAATACTAAGTGGCCTTCTGTTGACGCATGTACTACCAATGGTTCATGTACTGTTTGTATATTTATTTATACATTTTTTTTAGACCTTTAAGGAGATTATTTTTTATTTTCTTTGGTTATTATGAATAGGAGTGTAGAAAAGATTTAGAATTTTACTCTCAGACCAGTAATAATAATATCGCACTGCAGCTATGAATGTTAGTTTTAAACAGGGATTTTTTTTTTCTTTTTTTTCTTTTTGTTGTTGTTGATTTACATAAAAAATATAGTTTCATGTACAGGGACAAAAATTTTCATAGATCCATAGAGTGCAATCCACCGTACAAACACAAACTTAGCTCTTTTTTTTTTTTTATTGGGGTTTTTGGGACAGAACCGAACTGGTTCATTCTTATGAAGTTTAAAACTTCACATCTGACTTGTCACGTTCACCGTCTTCCCTGTCGATGCTGAGAAGAAACATTCCCACAGCATAATGCCACCACCCCTGTGTTTCACTGCAGAAGGGTGTCTTCAGAATAGGCCTTGATTTCCTTAATGTCTGCAGTAAACAGTAGTCACCCCACCATTGCTAACTTTGTGACTTTGTCATTACATTTACAGGTTTTAAGAACAGAATGCATGAAAGTGTGAGACGGTAACAAGCCGAAATGCGGGAAAGTTTAACAGTACAGTAAATGAAGCGGCTTGGTTAAGTTTGTCAATATGTAGTTTAATCAGATCTCCAAGTAAATGTTACTCTGACTGAACAATGTTCCCGTTTTAGAAAAAGTGTTTTAAAAAATTAGCTTTTTTTTTTCAATCCGCAATATAAAATAGCATGAAATCCAATATGATGTGTGCAAGTGTAGTAAGCCAAATGTTTAGCTCTTTAGCTAGTTCAGTCACCTGACTGAAATATTTTTAGACAATATATTTACTGCAATTGTTAGGCAAAATGTAGCAGCATTGATTTTAACGCGACTTGTTTTCAACAAACAGTTTTCTACATCTGATTTTTGTCATTTTCAGAGTGATATGATCCTGAAAAATGTCTTTAAAAGTGCTCGTTTTCTGGCTGCGACTGCTGAACGTCCTTACTCCCCCAGGAAAAGGTGGCGTCTGCTAAGTTGAGCTTATGTTGAGCTAGCTGAGGCGATGACGCTCACTTTAATCCGTTCCCGGAATCCGTTGATGATTAGGAGCTTGTTCGTCGTCCGTGTTCAGATGGAGTCTAAACCCAGATGTGGATCATTGTTTAGGTCAGGCGTGTTCATCTGCAGCATCAATCAGCAGCCGGTGTAAACGTGAAGAAGAGTGCATACTTGGATCAAGTGTATGATTCGTCACCAGTTGATGGATGAACTCACTTATCAGCAGTAACATCTATGGAAGAATCTGGTTTTACATTCACATGACAAAGAAGAAAAAAAATTCCCAAACTCTCAATACTTAGAAGCTAGGCTCTCAGAAATGTCATATTCTTGTTTTATATTCTGACAGCAAGTCACTAATTGGATCACAATGTTTGTAGATGCACCCAGTGGAGGTGAGTGATTCCAGTAAGACTTTTACTTGCCGCTAGCAATTTTGCATTGTTCTGATTCCTGCTTAAGAATTATAACATAAGAATGTTTCAGTAAAGTGTATGCATCATAAAAGATCCGACTATAAAACAGGCTTTAAGTGTTTTAAAACCATTCCAAAATGAATCTAACTCACAAGTCTCGGCTTTTCCAAACCCGCTATGCGCCATGATCGACAGCAGGAAAAATCCAGAACAACTCTGGAGCGCTGCGGTGGCGCAGGGGTACGGCGTGCAACCCAGATACAGAGGCGTTGGTCCTCGAAGCTGCCATCACATGTTCGAGTCCTGACCTGATGACCGATGTCTTTCCTGTCTGTCCACTCTCAGATGAAGGCTACGACAGCCACTACAGAAAAAGGAGGAACTTTGACACACTCCATTTAGTCTCTTATCTGTTGAAAGTCTTGCTTTCTCTCGCAACATTAATGAACTGCAAACATGTTTCAACATGCCATGGAAAATATAGTATCTCTTTACATAGACTTTTACTACGAGGATGTATTAGGACCTTCTGTGGATAGAAAAAAAAGAGTATATTTATGCAAAAAAAGAAACAAAAATAAACTGAATAATCTGACATTTTCTAGAAAATATTGGAAATTTCAGAGTTTGAAAAGTCAAAAATGTTCAACTTTTGACTCTTAGAAAAGGTTCTTTTTTCTAGAAATTTTTTAGATTAATCTGAAAAATATTTGCTAGAAAATTTCTGAAATATCCAAAAAAAAATTTTTGGTGCAAAAGTACTCCCTTAATTTATCTCCAATGGCCCTAAGGCTCTGTTGTATAGAGGTGCTTTCAACCTAAGCACCTCGATGATAGCAAAAACCAAGCTAACGTTGAGTCATCTTACTGCTGTAAGAGCATCTGCACAGAAGAGTGTTCGTGTCGGGCCAACCTGGTCGCATTTTTAAGGTGCATTCATTGATCGAAACCCAACCAGGTGGCCACAGATCAGGGCAGATCAAGTTGAAATCTTCAGATTCTGCTCACCAGCTACTTTGTGGTGCATTTCTAGTGTATATTATCAACACACATTAACTTTATATGCTAATTTGTTTATGAGGGGTGGATTGTCCAACCAAGCACAAGTAGCCTTTCTGCCTGCATTTTGGCAGAAAAAAAAAAAAAAAGATGTTTCCAGGTGTTTATTTAACGTGAAATGTTAGTTGTTGTTTTTGGCAGGAAAAAAAAAGAAGCTTCGCTGCTCACCATTACCGCCTTTGAGACAGTTTTTTTGTTCCGGTGTCTAAGCTCGGTAGAGCTGAGGCAGAACTCTTCCTTCCAATTACTTACTTTTTATGGGGAGGAAGACAAAAGCCGCAGTTATGGAAACTGACTGCAGAGTCTTACCTCGGTGGAAACGCACTGTTCAGCTAGGTAGCTTTGTCTGAAACGATCTCAGGGTGTAAATCTTCAGTCCGACGGGACGAAGGATCAGCATCAAGGAGACTGAATCTAAGCTACAAACCGTCCTTTAAGATCCCTGCTAGGTTTGCCCGACTGAAATCCTTTCTTATGATTCTTCTGAATCAATTTTTCCCTCCCTTTTCTGGGCACAAAAGACGATGATCTAAGAAAACTCCTCCGCAACTCGAGCACGCGGTTTCGATGCGTCTCAGAAACAGAGAGAGAAACGGCAAAAAGAAGAGACGCTCCATCCGATTCTGACCGAATCCGCCAGAGGTTTTGGTCCCGCTGCCACGGGAGGAAACGCTTTCAAAATCAGCCGGGCTGTGTTTAAGAGCAGCAGGAGCTCCGTGTTCCTAAATGGAAATAAAATTTGATGACCTAAATGAGACCGAAATCGGGAAAACGTATCACTGAGCGTGGAAGCCGAGGCTGCGCAGCAGTAATATCAGGTTACATCCAGCGAGAAAGTTTAGGACTTGATATTACAGCATGCTTTATAAATCAACTTGAATCTCATCTAAAAAAGCACTTTTTTTGTTGTTGCTAATGTGCGTCTAGAAAGTATTCGGCGCTTCACTTTTCCTACTTTTTACATTGCAGCTAGTTCCCAAACTAATTAGCTATTTAAAAAATATATATGTATATCAAAATCTCATGAAATAAGTGAAGAGGTGTGAATACTTTCCAGAGGCACTCTGTGTTGTCTTGAGTTTCTGTAAAGGAAGGATCATGAACAAAGTGTACCAAAAGTTGTTTAATAAACTATAAAGGTTCTTGTATTTTTCACTTGTTTAATTTGTTTTTCTTTGTCATGTTCTTCGTCCTCCGTCTGCTTTTGTTTGTTTGTTTGTTTGTTGGTTGGTTTGGTCACTAAGCACATCCACAGCACAACTGCATGCTGCCCGTCATTTTCTGACATGTTCATGAGGACATTGCCAGTTTTCATCCTAAATCCCAATTTTGTGTCTTTACCAGCAAATCTCAAACATTTTTGACTTTTGAAACTATGAAATTTTCCCCAAAAGTTTCTTGATATAAGTCTCAGAAGTTCAGAGAGGTTGTTTTTTTTTTCCTAGCAAATTTTCAATTTCACGAACTTCCCTTGTTTTCTCCAGATAATTTCTGAATTTAATCTGAAAATTTTTATTGTTTTTTGGGTGGAAATTAACTTGTATGGCGTCATACCGTCCAGAACAATGTTAGTGCCAACGTGTTGAATGGTTTATTTCATCAGACAAAAACTGGACGCTCAAAGCTTAAACATGGCACGGGGGGAAGCACTTGTTCTGAGAATAATGCAGCTCCGAACAGAGAAATACTGTTTTGTCATCTTAACTGAGCTGAAACAAACTTCTTTGTATATGTGGAGCTGGTAAAAATGTGTAAAAGCTTTAAATCAATACTTTATGACAGTTGCATGATCACAACAAAAATAGCCTTCAGTCTGAGTACATTTATTCAATGGGAGAATAAAAGCTCATGTAAAAATGGATGTGCAAGCTGAGTCCACTTTGTCCAGCTGTAACCAGACCTGGTTGACCACTTCCTGTTCTTGATCAAGACTCAAACAGAACCTACCTGACATCGGTAGAGTGGACCAAGCAATCTTCAAAAGCCAGGCAGAATCCAGTTTTCCACGGAAATTCAGGAAACAAGAAAACTAGTGGAAATCCACAAGTCTGGAAGAGGTTGTAAGGCTGTTTCTAAAAGTTGAACCACATCGAGAGCCATTATCCACAAACAGCAAAGAACAAATGGAGGAGTGGCCGGCTGACCAAAGTTACCCCAAGAGCTCAGCGATGGCAAAAGACCCCAGAACAACATCAAAAGAACCATAGATGAGCATACATGACTTCACCAGGAGAAAACTGGCCAAAAAATGGCTCACATGGCACCATTCCAATAACGAAACCACTGCCAGGCAAAAAGATCAGTAAGATTACCCTTCAGTTTTCCTAGAAAAGAGATCAAGACTTTAGGGATAATGCCCTGTGGAAAGGGAAGTCATTCTGATAGCAAAGCATGGTGGTGGTAGTGTGCTGATGTGGGGCTGTTTTGCTGCTTCATGACCCGGAAGACCAACTGTGGTAAATGGAACCAGCTGAACATCCTGAAAGAGAACGTATGGCCATCGGTCGGTGTCCGGAAGCTGAAGTGAATCTTTTGGTTTTGCACCAGGACAATGATCCAAAAAAACCACCAGAAAGTTCACTTCTGAATTTGGACAAGGCAAAGTCTTGACCTGAATCCCGATGGAAATGCCGCGACTTGCCTTTACGAGGGAAATTCATGGAAACTTTTAGTCTTCTTTACTCAGTAACAGTGTCCACACAGAAGATTGTCAGTGTGACCTCTTGGCACCAAACCCCTTTTGTCAAATTGACCACCAACCATCATACAACCAGGTCTGCTGATGTACTGACATGTTCAACTCGCATCAAGAACTTTACCATGATGTGTCAGATTGAGAGATGCCAAATGACGGCCAATTTAGCTGATTTATCTATAATCAAGTTCACAATCTCCAATTAATTTAGGGTTTCACATGGAAAACAAATTATGAGTCCAGCTTAAAAGCCATCGTTGACGTTCCCATTGTTTCTTGAAGTTTTTCTCAGACAAACATAAATGCACTGATCCCTCTAGAAGAATTCACACGAGCCTGGAAAGTTTCAAAAGAAATGTGAAAACTGTTTCCAATAATAATAATAATAATAATAATAAAAAAGAACATCAGCGAGACGCGTGTGTGTATGCGGTCAAACCGAAACACCCGACAAAATCGCCAAAAGCCGAGGGAACCGGCCGTAGTCTGCTAGATGAATTCCCTCTTTGTTTTTGCTCCTCTGTTCCCACCTGGCTTTCCATCCCCACGGAGAATCCAGATATTTTCCAGCTCTGCAGGTAGGTGTCAGGAGTTCGCTCAGCAGTGAGCTCAGTGCAGCCTGGACGGCTCAAGTATGTTAATCTCAGGAAGCGCAGGCCGTTATTTACAGCCACAATTCAGATGATGAAGTGTTAATTGCAGATTGGGAAACTGTAGTTAGAAGCTAAAAGTGGCCTCAGGAACAGAAAAACGATGATGCTGACAGCTTTATTGCAGGCGGTTAGCAGAGCAGTGGATTTAGAGACATATTTCTGAGATATGGAAATTATTTCGTATGACTATAAACCAGCATATGTGGTTTACGTAACAGAGTTGAGAAAATACATTATACATTTCAATTTTGAATACAATTCAATTCAATTGAAATCCTCCTGAACATCTCGTCTGTTTTTGTTTGGACAAATCCACTGGTTCTTCATGACCCGGACTGTTGCAAAAGAGGAAGGACAGACCTCTTGAACTGTACATAAAATCCTCTGTTGAAACCTATTTGAACGATCCGTCGCAGGCGATATCCTGCTGTACTATGAGCCCAGGCCACACAAGTACCGTCAGAAACTTTCAATGTTTTGTTCCCAGAAAACTCTTAGTTAAAGTTTTCTAGGCTTGAAGTCAATAATCAAAGGAAGGCTGTGGTTAAAGTGACTGTTTTTGCTCTTTGTCTGACTTCTCCAAATGCCAGTGTTGCATGTTATTATCCACTACTGAAAGCGCAGTGCGACTGAACCAAACTTAATTAATGCCAAACTTCATTTACCAGATATTACTTCATGTGCTTTGAAACTTTTCTGAGAACCAGCATTGGCATCTGGATTGTTGTCGTGTTGCTCCGTCAGTCAAGACAGAACAGTGCTCTTCCGCCTCATTAGGTTGCTGCACAACAAAAATGACTTTACAAGGTCATGCATGTTCACAGACTGAGAAGTTTCTCAATGTTCTCCGGTGCAGAGGAACATTTTCACAGAGTGTTCCCTGGTGTCCGCAGCTGTGCAAAGCACACGGTGCCGTCTGCAATGTTTGCCCCGTCGGTGAAAGAACTCATAATAAATCTTTCAGCACAGCTTCCTTTCTTGTCTTTTCAGTAATGAACTGGTTCCTGCGTTGCTTTTATCATCTCCAAATAAAGGTTTTCAGTTCTGTTTTCAAAGTAAATCCCTTCAGAAATGCTTATCCTTGGCTAACTTTCCTTGTTGTTTGTGGATTAAGCTCTTAAGGTTTGTTTGTTTGTTTTTGTTTTTGTGAAATAGTGAATAAAATCGATGACGCTCCTGCAGTTTGCATCCAGGCCGCTAGGTGGCACCCTGCCACAGGGTTTCGGTGAATAACTTCCGGGCAGCTTTCAACTCAACACTTTATCAATGAGTGAAACATTATATAGATTAGTTACGCACAGATGGATGTTTGAACTATGTTAATTATGATCATCTTCAATTTACCTGTTAAAAAACATCACAATGTCACATTAGACCAACAATAATAATAATAATAATTATAATAATAATAATAATGATAATAATAAAACATTTTCAATATAGAAAAGTATTTTTATCCACTTTTAAGACGATCACATTCTCAGAAAATTTCAATATTTTATAAGACAAAGAATGGTTTGTCTCATGGAATTATGGGAATGCGAGGATATTGTTATGTGTGTCCATGTATACACATGTATACAGTACATGTGAGGAGTTATGGTGGATTTATTTACAAAAAAAAAAAACTCAAAAGAGTGATTCATGTACCATCTCCTTGAAGAGCGAGGAAACGCTCTGATGATGACGTCACGGATTTAGAACCTTCTGATAGGCTGACCGGAGCATTCAGGTCAACTGGAGGAACGCCTGCGGACGTCATTTACTTCCACACCTGGAACACACTGACTTCCAGTCTGGCACAACGGGAAAGCCAAAAGAAGTCAAGCAAACGTCAGGAAGAGAATCGTGGAGGTCTGGTTCATCCTGAGGATCAACTCCCAGCTGCTTGGAGGTTCATCTGTTCAAACAGTTACAGACACGATGGGAACGCCCAATCATCACAGCACTCAGGATGTAGACGGGTTCTGTGACCCAGAGATGACGTTTGGTCCAAAATGGACAAACCGACAGCAGAACAAAAGCCATTATTATTATTATTATTATTATTATTATTATTATTATTATTATTATTATTATTATTATTATTATTATTATTATTATTATTATTATTATCCATAGTCAAACTGCCCTAAAAGGCGAATCAGTGAGGAAGAAGCCGAGTCTCCAAAATAAAGGTTAAGATTAAGCAGATTAATAATTTGCAAATGCACAAAGACACAAACACCTTCATTTGTGGAGAGTAAGGAAGTTAAAGCTCGGGTCCAAACGGGTTTTTCTAGGACACAATGACTCTAGCAGTCCTGAAAAAAGGCATTTAGAAAACAGAGCATATTTTTTATTACCAAAGCTGAAGAGAAGTTCAGTCAGGTTTGACTTCAGACGGTGAGATGAAAATGTAACTTTCTTCTGAATCATTATGAAACTGTACCAGGAGTTACTTCAAATATTTATCACACATTTTTGACCTTTGACCTTTGCGACGATTGTCAGTGACTGTCGGTGGTTTTCCCCAGGACATTTTAGGTCCACCGACAGACATCGCATGCATTTCTGAAACACAATTTAGGGTTTTCATGAATGTAACAATAAAAATGTTCTCTCAAATATAAAACCCTGATTTGTAAACTGCAGTCTGTATTCACTCTGGTTATGTACGTCGGATATTCAAAACTGTTCCATGATTTGAAACGTTTGCGTCGGACAAAGCTGTTGCCGTGGAAACTAGTCCGGTGAAGAAAAAAAGGGGGGCCCGTCACGTCTCCATCACGCCTCCTGCCGCCGGAGCCAACTCGAGTCGAGATGGAACCGATTGCAAAGAGCGGGTCCGCGTAGGACTAAGCGACAGATAAAGCTCCGGTTTAAAGGTGCTCCGTCGTTTTGTGCTCTCCTCTTTGTGTGGGTCCCTCTCCCAACTTTATTTGTGCATTAGTGGCTGAGCCGCAGCGAGCGCTCCAGGCCTGTCTGCCTTCCAGACCAAACACACATCCATCTCTGTCTCCCCCGGCTGCTTGTGACCCCTGCGTTCTGGCGTCGAGTTAACCTTCACTCTGGCGTCCATAAACAGCCCGGCTCCTCACCGAAGGCCACCCAGGCTCTGTGGTCACTCTCTGAGATCAGCATTAGTGGGAGCTGATGGACGCCCTTGAACCGACGGGCCTCGCCAGTCACCGAGAGTACAAACAGAAACCGTTTTAAAAGCGTAATAAAACTGCTCCCTCCGCCGTGCCGTTTGTCTCCTCCGCTCGTGTTTTCATCATGCTTGACGCACTGTGGGGGACTTTGCTACCCAGTTAATACGGCTGAAACGTTGACCAGCAGGACAGCTTGTTCTTCTTTTGTGGTTTTCGCTCCACGCGTCGGTTTTCTGTTTGAACGTATTTCAGTGTTTGCGCCACAAGTAATGAGGCTCAACACTTTCTCAGTTGCTGCAGGCCGGACTTTTACTTCATCTCCGGCTACTTTCTGTGCTGCAGCCACAGGATTCAGTGGAGTATGGAAGTGCAGCGGCTACTGCCGTTTGGTCACATTACAACCACAAACATCCAAGCAGCTCAGAGCAGCAGTCTTTCACTTCAATATGTGCATGTCTTTAAGTACTTTTTACAATCAATATTCAAGAGTTATCTACTTAAAGCAAGTCTTTGGCTAATGAGCTAGTAGCAACGCTAACTTTACTGCATTGGCGTTTTTGCTAGCTTATGAAGTTTTTATCACGTAGTTAATATTTCCAGACAAATTCTGAAAACGCTAATTGACTTAGCCGATTTGTAAACGTTCAGCTGGATGAAGTTGAACATTTGCGTGGAGGTTTTAGTTATCAACTGACTGAGAAATCATCAAGACGCTCATATTCAGGTTCTCATTTTGAAGTCTATTTACGCAGCAGCTGTTTAATGCTTAAAACAGCACAAAAATCTTTAGCAGTTTGTGCGTGTTTTTGTGTTTCCTCTTTAAGGCTACTGTCTGGATTGCGTTTAGCTGTACGTCTCTACGGAGACGTTCATTCGTTACTAACTAACGAGTCACTGACGCTAAGCTGTAGCTCACAGGATGATGCTGCCACCGCCATGTTTCTCAGTCGATCCCATTTTCGATGTTTATATGCAGAGTTAGCGTACTGGGTTTTTCACGCAGACCAAAAGTAAACCAACCGCATCAGCCTTCACAGAAGGTGCCATTACGCGGCAAAAGGGGCTAAAAGAACGCGCATGCCACACTTTTCATCTCTTTCTTCATAAAGAATATTAAAAAGCCAGCCATCGTTTCTCATCCACTCCCCAGCGGTTTGCGACTTTGTGTTGGTTATGCATTCACAGTAAAACGAGGCCTGGTTGTCAACTTACAAAAACAGATGGGAGCTGTTGTGATATTCAGTAACAAAAGCAGCTTTAGGATGTGACAGAATGAGAGAAGCGCCAGTGTTCATGTTTTCAAAAGTGTAAGTAATTCAAAGGAGTACATCAAACGTAAAATGGGTTTGAATTCCACCAGTTATTACCAACTCTGCAGTTTTCTCGGCTTTCCGGAGCTTTTCAGTCGATTTAACATATTTTACTTATATGGACTTCAACAGCCCTGCAAGAGCTGTTCTTGTTACCGGCGGCAGCTGCAGGGAAAGTGATTTATAACCTTTAATAGACCCTCTCTGGCAACTTCCGTGCTTGAAATACTCCTCCAGTCATAACTCAGCATGCGAATGATCATTATCCACAATAAACACGTCTTATGGCTGACAGCAAATAAAGATGTGAAAAGTCACTGGTTCTCATTTGGACAGGGAAGCGGAGGACGGATGAAGCAGCTTCCTCAAAACATTTCTACCTCGATTTATTCGGAGAGAGTCACACAATTGTCTTCAACTAATGTTACGTTTTCAGACGGCCTGCCGTGTCTGTTTTATTTTTCACGGCGAGCGTTGCACTGCGTAGTGAAATGGAAGCAGTTCGGGCGTTCATGTCAAATCCATCGGAGTGAATTGAGCTGTGTTGTTGCACAGGATGTAACATTTCCCCACACAGAGAACAGAACATTCAGTTCAGGTTTGATGTATATGTTGCGATAATTAATAGGTGATCGTCTGAACTCGGCTGTGGTCGATTAGTTACTTTAAACACCTGCTTTGCTGATGATCTGTCAGGGTTGGCGTGAATCAACCGGCAGGGTTTTTGTAACTGAACTGAAATGCACAGAATTCTGCGGCTCGTCTACACACGAGGTTCTCAAAGTCATGCTAGCCTAACTGGACCTCACTATTTGTTTTAGTTAAAACTTTCTCCTGAACTGTGACATGTGGTACCTTTGGACCTTGTTAACTAGTTGTCTTAGTGTTGCTAATTAGCAGCAAAGTGCTGTATGTCTTTTTCTCCTCTATGTCACGCGTACGTTTGAGATTTAGCGCGTTATGCTAACAACTTGACAGCAAAACTGATGGTCGTCATCGTCTGCAAAACGTTTTCCAGGACCTTGTGTGCGTGACATCACGTTTATGGCAGTAGCTCCATCGTGATCCCCCAAAATTTCTGTAATTCATAAATAATTTAGTAAGTTTTATTAATAAAAAATTCCCAAACATTGACAATTAATCTGATTTTGTCTTGTAAGTTATAAAGGACGATGCAAAACACGCATTCTATCGAAAAGAAAAAAAAGTCTTTGGGACCTCCCCATAAAATTGACGCCCTGGGCTACTGCCCCTCTAAGCCTGTTCTAAAGCCACCGGCCCGGCTCAGCACACTGGTCCCAAACCCTGGCGAGGTAATGCCCAGTGGGCGGCAGCAGCTGACTCAAACAAAATCCCTGCTGCTGCAACGTGTTTACCTACCAGCATGCAAACCCACCGAATTAAACGACGTCCAGCCTCGAGAGCCGGTCAGGAAAGGGAGCTTTGCATTTAAATGCAGATGGCGTTCGGGGGTGACTGCAGGCCAAGCGTTCGGAGGCCGCTCGCTGCTCCCCGCTCAGTGCGGTGAGACGCAGAGAAGCTGCAGGTGGGAGAAGCTGACGCAGACAGGGAGAGCTGTCCTCCCTGGGAAGGAAGCAGGAAGCAGGAAGAAGGAAACAGGAGAGCATCAGCAATAAAAGCTGATGCTCTCCTGCATCAGCTGGACAGCAACTCATTAAACGCTTCACTGGGTCCTGATGTCTAAAACTCAACTGGTAATTCTAGAAAAAAAAAGAAGAAGAAGAAGAAGCCAGTCTGAGAAACTTTCTCATGAGGAATAACCAGAAGTTTATTTGGAATAAAATCAGGCAGTAATTCTGAATTATACATTTCATCTAAGTTTAGAAAACAGTTATTAGTGATCTATTAGGATGTTGCCATTAATTTTATGTGCAATATAAACTATTTTATTTATAAATGATTCCATGATGCAATTACTGTTGATTGAGATAAACATGTTTTTTTTTTCCGATTTTCTTCATTTCAAACCCCCCCCCCTTTTAACCATTTTGACAAATTGATATTAGTTGTTCAGTTCAGTTTCTTCAAAAAGAACCAGAAGACTTTTGTGAAGCTACAGACTAGAGCTGGGAAACGATCACCATCACATTCCTCTGTCATGAGTCAGATGTGTGACGGCGCATTGGGAAAAAGCAAGAAGAAATTCCTGTCAAAAAACTTGCCAGAAATTTTCCAGGCAAAAGACATGTATATTTTAAGTTTTAAAAGTCAAAAAAGTGCAAGAGGAAAAACCCAAACATAGATGTTTTTTTTAATCTTGGGAATTTTCCAGGCAAAAAAAATGGAACATTTCCGAGTTTGAAAAGTTCAAAAGTTTGCGAAGAAAAAAAAAGTTACATTTTGAGTTTAATCCAAGAAATTTTCCAGAAATAAAACTAGGAAAATTCAAAAGAGTTTCAAAAGTAAAAAACAAACAAACAAAAAAAAAAACTTCTGAAACTCTGCAGATGTTCAAGCTTTCATCTAAAAAAAAAAATTCTAAGCTCAGGTTTAAAATCTTTAATTTGCTGACTTTCAAAAATCAAAAATTGTCCACTTTGAAGCTCAGAAATGTCCTTGTTTCTTCCAGAAAATCTCTGACATTTCAGGGGTTTTTTTTTCTTTTTTTTTCTTCTTTCTATCCACAATGGACCTGACATTCAGTCGTATGTGTGAGCCGTCTGCAGACAGGAATGAATTTCAGCTCCAGTAGACAAACTTCACCAGCAGAGTCCAGAGTCCAGCACTCCTTCAGCTTCCCTCCATTCCCTTTCATCTTCATGCACAATGTCTCGCAGCATTGCCTGAAAGGCCGAGTCCGGCCGATTTGCAACCTCCTTTTGCAAAAGCACTTCCATCGTCTCGGAGGAAACGCAAATAAAAGGTGTGCAGCTGAGACGAGGACGATTTAATTAGTGCACTTGAAACAAACCCAACCGAGGGATTTACGGAGCTAATAACGCCGTTAATAACAACGGAGTGTTGCCTTGATTCGCTTATAAAGATTTGAGAAATCCCTTAAATCTCCATGGCAACCATTCATCTGTGCAAAAACACCTCGGTGAACCAAGCCCCGCCTTCGAGGTGAAGCTCCTCCTCAGAGCTGCAGTCAACGAGCCGAGCAGCTCCTCCGCTCAGCTCCTCCGCTCAGCTCCTCCGCTCAGCTCCTCCGCTCAGCTCCTCCGCTCAGCTCCTCAGACTAGCCAGCGTCGATCAGCAGACGCCGGGCGGACCTGCGCATCAGCGGAGCTCAAAAACACTGTTAATCGGTCAATAGAGGAGCCGTGTTGTGATGACTTCCTGGAGGCGGAGCTTCAGAAAGAGCAGAAGTTTTCAAAGAGACAGAGACTCGATTTTAAAGAGTTGAACTTCAAAGTCAAATTTATTTGATAATTTTCCTAACAACTGAAGGTAATGATGGTTAAACAATTCTATGTGCCTGGAAAATACCTAATAATGCCCATTTAAAAAGAAAAAGACAAACTACATAAAAAGTTTGTTGTGGATATGATCGCTGACTGAAAGCCGACCTTCACTAGTTGTACATCCCTGCAATGAGCCCGGAAGGTGGGACCGACGGTATCCTTCATCATCTAGGTCAACAGAGTCCTGAGCTTCGGCACAGAGGGAAGAATCAGTCCGTCTGTCTTTCATCTCATCACTGAGGAGATTAGAGTTGGAGCTGGCGAAGGGGAAACCCCCTCTGTCCTTCTCAGCAGGATAGAGGACAGGTGGAGCTGCTTCCTCCTTCTGTCTCTCTGTCAAACTCGCTTTTTCTTTGTTGTAGGACTTTGAAGGGCACACACACAC
>CAJVRI010001225.1:840000-855000 GCA_911649635.1 Poeciliopsis gracilis | reverse complement strand
GTTAGCAGCGAGCCGCCGTCTCTCACCTTGGAGAAATGCAGTTTTCCCTCTGTGGACAGGCTGCGCAGTGCTCTTACTCTCATGGGGTGGGATTCATTTTCTTATCCTGAGGCAGAGAACAAAAGAAAAAAAAACAAAACAAAAAAAAACATGCTCCATATAAAATGATCCTATTTTTGAAACCCTTGTCACTGAGTTGCATAGGGAGATGTTTTGTTTTATATTTTCGAGCCGTCGGGAGGAGTTCTTGGATTTACTCGGTGAGTGTGACATACTTTTTCTCCCGCCTGCTCCGCAACACGCCTGGCGTGAGATTAAATGCTCAGACTTCTCGTCAAAGTCAAGTCTGTCTCGCATTTTGAACTTTGTCACCTTCAGCTGTTACAAAATGCTGCATACCTTTGCGTCAAATATGAATTCAAATAGATTTTACTGCCAGAGGTCTTGAAATTGGGCCTCTGTCTCTTTAAAAACTCCTGTTCCCTCTGAAACGCCGCCTTCAGGATGTCATCACACCAATTCTGTATTAACCCTATAGCAACAATCTTAAGTGGCTGACAAGTTCCACCAGGTGTTTGCTAATTGCTGCCGGCTAGTGTGAAGGAGCTGAGTGGGGGGCGGGGCCGGAGTCGCTGCTCTGTGGGGACGACGCTCAGAGGAGGAGCTCCGTCCTCGAAGGCGGAGCTAGGTCCACCCAGGCGTTTTGAACAGCCGAATGGTTGCCATAGAGTCTGAAGGATTTCTCAAACATTCATGATTCTTTCATGAATGTTTGTGTGGAGGGAATAACATTTTAACATGATGGAAAGCTCAAAAAAGCCCAACCTTACATAACACTGCCACTCTAATTAAATGAGTCACACTGACATTTCATTCTTTTTAGGATCAATAAAGTATTTCTGAACTGAACTGAACACACCCTCATTTGAATTTTCCCCTTCAGCGAATCCAGCTGCAGTAACAGCTCAGTCGTCTGGTACAGTAGATGTTTTCCCGTGACACACTTGACCCAAATCCTCACTAGAATCTTAAGATCATCACGACTGGAATAAGAACGAAAGCCGGCGGCTCAACGTGTCGGCCACAACGTTACGCAGAACCGCCGCTGCGGTAGACGTGACCGATCCACTCGGGCTTAGCCTTTCAAGTGTCTTGAGCGTTTGTGAATCTCCAATATTGCTTGGTTTCATGGATAACTGTTGCTCCGGCTCCACGTCACGCTCACTCCTCGCCTCCTCTTGAGTTGTGCTAGCGCAGCGCCAAAGAACCTCAAGGAGCTGTTGACGAAATTTGATGAAAGAGCAACAAAGAGTTCGTCACACTGCTCCGCATGGGACATGTGGGAAAGTTGATGTGTTTCCCACCCTCGCCACCCCCCTCAGCTCAGGCTGTTTCAGTGTGTGTGTGTGTGTGTGTGTGTGTGTGTGTGTGTGTGTGTGTGTGTGTGTGTGTGTGTGTGAGAGAGAGCCCAAGACCCCCCAGATGTCTCATTAGCTATATCATTAGGGAGACAGCTGGAAGGGGGCACAGACAGCTGACATGGGCCTGTAGTGGCAGGATTAGCCTCGACTTTAGGGCGGCTGAGTGTTTGGGGTCCAGATCCCATGTCCAGCCTTTAAGCGTCTGGAGTCACCACAGGACCTTCAGTCCAACGTTGTTATTGTACTTTTTAGTTCTTTAAGCGCCAGACAAGGTTTTCAGGCAGCATTCTCTTCAGAATGGCTCCATCTCACTTTGCTGTCGTCTTCTTCCACTTTGGACCCTTATACTTTTTATTTATGCAGTTTCAGTCATTTTGAACCTTTTCATACACATAAGTCTACAAAAATCACACACTTTATTCACAGAAATGAATAAATACTTAAATTCCTGTTGAAGTGCAGACCGAGAAAAGTGTAGGCAGAAGCACTTGCCTATTATAGCTTCACTTTTTGTTATACATACAACATCAGCAAAATCAACACAGAACAATATTTCCTGTTTGTTTTTATATACAAACCAGTACACTACCAGTTTGTTTCTGCTTTGAGTAAAGTGTTTGCATAAATTATCAACATAACTGGTCATAATGTTTATAGACATAATTGAACAAAGTATTTTTTTCTAAAACTGTGTATTAAAACTTGCCTCGCCATTCCGCTTGATTCTCATATCCCTTCCGTCCTCCGTCTGGGATTTCTCCCATTGAGCTGGATTTCTCCGACTGAATTTTATGTCGGCCAATCAGTGAACAGATGGAGGAGTTGTGAACGATGGTGTTGATTCTCTGCCTCTAGTTTCAGCAATGGCAGCGGAGGAAGTAGACGAAGAAGAAATGTAGCAGACTAAGACTCCTGATGAAACCAAAATGTCTATCGGCCATGGTTCTTTCCTGTTTTGTGAAGCGCACCAGTCCCTCCTGCAGCATCCACATCATGATGCAGCCTCAGCCGTTTCCCTCCTCATGTAAAGCCTCTGGCTGCGTTGACAAATCGCAGTCTGGGATTCGTGTTGCTTTTGGAGCGATGGCTTTCAGCCAGTGCAAGTACAGAAACTGTGTTGCTGTATATAATGACAGTTTCTTATCAGATTGAGTCAAGCCTCTACAAGGTCTTTCGCTTTAGTTCAGGGGTTCGCAAATACACTTTGAGCTGAAACACATCCATCACTGGGACGCAGTCTGGCTCCTCCCAGAGCGCCATAGCAACTGGACGTTCCTGTGATTTCTGTAAACTGCTCGAACACACGAGGAGCTTCCAACTTCTGGAGCTCGGATGTTTGATACCAGGCAGTGAGAAAAAAGGAACCACCTGACTTATTTCACACAATGCATATACATACCTGCTTTCAGCTGTATTTACCTCTTAACTAATCAATTTGTGAGTGTTTCACAGATCAATAAATCATCTGTGTGTCGAAGCCCAAACCTGTTCTCCTGTTCACAATGAGAAACATTTGGATGTATAACAATACATCAGACTAGACATGAATATTTTTAACAGATAATTAAGCAGCTTTTTGGCATTTTTAGTAAGGAAAACCTGAAAACGATGCCACACAAAATACATGAGTAATATGCAGTTGATTTATTTGAAAAATCAACAGTTGGCTTTCAAGACAAATAAATAAAAAAATAAAACTTTTTCTTCAAAAAGGATTGTTAAATTTCTTTGACTGGTTTGTGAAATATTTTTTGTAATTCCTACTTTTTTTTTTTTTGCAATAGTTTAGATACACATTTCCAATATCTAAAGGGCATCTGGTAACATAAATTAGAGAGATTCAGTCATGGTTCATTCATGATGTCTAACAAAGAAGAAGAAGAAGAAATCATGTTTCATGAGATGATTCAACCAACTTTTAAAGTTTCTCCTCAGCAACTCCAGAAGAAAAGCCTGTGTGTAATTAAATACTGCAGGAGACACATTTAATGAGTGGGGTTGAGGGGAGCTGCATCTCGCTTCGCTCGCTCCCCTCCATCGCCGCCGACGTCGTGCCCCACCGGGGGCCGCAACTCGTAGCGAGCGCGCGGCTGACAGCTGCCACGCTGGAAAAACAACGGCTGCCATTTTACTCCATGTGAACTCGTGGAGTAATTCCAGGAATGGCTGGTGATTCAACCGTGGCCCTATAATGTTACATAATGAGTGCGCTTCATAAACATAATCTCCGCTTCCCTTTTCCTTCCTCTTCCCCTCAGTGTCACCTTCTCATCTTCAGCCGGGTGTCAGGGCCCGCTCCCTGGCCGGCCCGGATCCGTTTCCCACCCCTCTCTGTCGTTTACATATTTCGCGTTATGCATTTAGAAGCACGCAGCTGCGCTTCCCACAGCTGCTGTTTAATTGGAGTGGAGTTTTCCATCTGAACGCCGCGCTGACCTTTTGTTTTATTCCAACCTCGTTGCACTAGAGAAAAAAATTTAAATAGAAAAAAAATCCACAGTGCCAGTCAGAAGTTTACATCCACTCTACCAAGCTTTTTTTTTATTTATTTCATAATTAAAAAAAAAAAAAATTGATGTGTTTCAGATTGCTGTCCTGTAACAAACTCTAAATATGTCCGTGTTTTTCGTCATTCACTGTCGATATGAGGTAAAGCTATAAAGTCCCACTTTATAGCTCAATGAAGTCACAATGTTTCCTTCAGTTGTTGGAAAAAAAAAATCCTGCATATATCAGAAATGGCTTCAAAGAAATTGGACTTTTAATCACAGTTGTGTCTGACTCCTTAAAATTGGCCTCTGTCTCTTTAAGAAGCTCCTAACCTGTCCGACACTCCGCCTTCCCAGGAGACTTAAGGATTTCTCAAACATGCATGAAAGAATCAAAGCAACGCAATGCATGAATCAAAGCAAAACTCCAGGCGTGGTTTTGATGCAAGAATATCATGACAGGATATAAAGCTAAAAAAACCCCCCAAAAATAGTTGATTTTGCATAATCAGCAATTGGCAGTTTCTTATTCTCCCCCTCAAACAAGTCAATTTTGACCTTTAAAGAACTTCCAGGTTGTCCATCTTCATCACTGCTCTTGCTCGGTGCTGCTGCCAAACGGTTGAACCTTTCGTCCCGAGCGTAAAGTTCGCTGCAGAAGCATGTGGCTCGTCCATGTAGGCAGCTGCAAATTTCTCACATGCTTGAAGGTGTTGACTTTGGAGCGGTGACTTACTTGGTGGTTGGCATCCACTGAGCCTGAGTTTCAGAGACCGGGTCGCTCACGCTCGCGTTGGCCAATCTTGTTTCATTGAAGGTGACAGTTTGGATATTTGGACACAGTTGAATGTTTCAACATGATAATGACTTAAACGCGTATCAAAACATTCTGAATTTGAGCCCTGCTCTGCTTATTTTATGAAATCAGTTTGCGACACTGTTGCAGCCTGTTTGGTCCACTTTAATCAAACCACAGTTTGTTTGTCTGGAAAGTCCGGTTTGTTTAGGGGAGGTGTGAACTCATCACTGCACTCTAAAGCAGACCGAAAAAGCAAACTCTGGCCCGTCTACAAACTGGATCCTGGTTTGGTTAAAGTGAAATGAATGTGTGAAAGCAAGTGGATCAGAGGCCGCTCCAAAAGCAGGAAGTGGACTATAGTGCACGGGATTTTGGGTAAATACGATCAATGCATGTGGTCTTTAGCCAAAAATCGAAGGAGAAATCCTACAACTGCTGACATCTGACGCCTTCTACTTTGGAGCAAACCATGAAGAAGAAGACAACAGGAAGTTGTTGGAGTACGATGGCGTGTTTTATTGTCTTTCGTGAGCAAACTTATTCACGTGTGATTTTAATTGGAGACATCACTACTGTGAAACTGTGTTGTTTTTTTTATCAGCATTCGCAGAATGCTGTCAGTTTTGTGCACATTTGCAATGGAAATGCAAATGTTGCTACTTTGGTCCGCCGGTCGAACCGAGTCCATCGGACGACCGAGTGTGAAAACACACTTTCTTCAAAACAACAAGTGCGTAACCAGAGGAACCGGTTGTGCAAACATCTTCCACAAAAGAGATAAATGCAGTTTGTGGAAGCACAGCAGCTTCCACATGCCGGGTTGTGTTTACGGTGCACCTGTACTTATCTCTGGCAGGCTCCTTTCCATTGTCTTTGTTTTTTGGGCAGCTGTGCCTCTTGTCAGCTGCGCCCCCCCTTCCTCCCCGCTCCCCCCCCCAACTGTCCACCTCACAGCGGAAATGCGTGAAACGGCACCGGCGTTTACTGTACGTCTCCAACTAAAGGAGTTTTCCAGTCCTCTCAGGGTGATGTGAGAGTCAGTGGATCCGAGTGAGGCAGCTTGAACTCCTAAAAATATACTGACAACTTCAGACTGCTGCTAAGAAATTCCCAAGTAGTCTGAGTGTGATGTAATCTGGGATGAATGTTAATCAGCGGATCTAAAAAAGCTGCCTTCCACATCAGACAGATTAACCACGATTTAATCCCACCCTGACTTTCTCACCCTGGATGCATTTTGTCACTCGTCCCGCTTTACCCTTGAGATCCCCCCGCACCCCCCCCTCCCCACCTTCTATCTTCAGGCTGGAGCAGCAGATGAAAGGAAGTCAGAGCGAGCATTAAAGGCCGCGTCTTGGCAGTCAAGTTGACCTCCAGGCTTCGCTCCTCTGCTGCATTTTAATCCACCTCCTCCGACTACTTACCTGTGAAACCCTCCATGTCTGCTCAACCCGCCGGGTGGAACAGAACGACTTTAAAGGAAGTGTCATCATTCCCTTTTTTGCTGCTCAATACAGACTTTCTTTTGTTTTTCCTTTATATATATATATATATATATATATATATATATATATATATAAATTTTACTCTAAATCTTTTACTATTCTCAGTGCGGTGTTTTGTCTTCTGTGGCGGTAGCTGATTTCTTTAGCATCGGCACATGAAAAGGTCAGGGAACGGCAGCCGGAAGGTCGGAGAGTTTTCGGGCTTCACTTGGCTTCAGACGACAGCGTGCTGCGTTTCTGTTGACCATAACAAACTGAAATGACCAAAATCAATTTGCCTGACGGAACCAGATCCATTTCCAAAAAAACTTGATAGGTTTCTGTGCAATATCGAGGTGCTTATTTTTCCCCAGCAGCACTGAAATAAAAAAAAACACTGAAGAAGAGAACAGGAAGTAGTTTGTTTCTTTTATTCTTTTCAGAGTGCAGCTGGATCCACCACAGCTTCACTCAGTTCATATGAAGAAAAAGTTCCAGCATGTTGAATCCAAGGCTCTTCAGTAAAATGGCAGACGGCGACTTCCCCAAGTCTGCACAGCTAGCCGCTCACAATTAGCCACATGTCCTCTGATGGTTGGTAGATGATGAATGCGAGCGCTATGGTTGAATTATGAATTTATCTCGAGTAACTATCTGCATATGCCATGATTTTTGATAATTTATGGCATCACCATTCTAATAAGTTTCTTATTTAATGGAAACACAATTGTGAAATCAACATTAGCAGAGTTTTGGGTCCGTTTGTCATGAAAAAGCCTCTAACGTGACAGCAGCTTAAATAAAAAATTGAACAAAGTCTTTTCAGTGTCTTTGTTCCAGGCTCCCTAATTCCTCTCTCTTGTTCAGAGGGATCCTCCATCGTTGTTTCCGCTTCGTTCCCACTTGCAGGCCCGGCTCCTTCAACCTCCCGCTGACAACCTCAAAACACGTGTGTTATCGCGTTAATTCGCCGTCAGCGCGAGGAGGTTAGCGGTACATACATGTTTGCCATTTGTCTCCCGCTCAGACAGGTTTCAGGAGTGGAACAAAGATGTCGCTGTACGAGAGCAGCAGATGCCCTTTACATGTGTCGGGACAGAAGAAGAACAAGAACAACTGGATGAACTCAACATCTCTTCAAAGCACCTGTCGGGCCCCGCGGGTTGCTGGGCAACAGCTCCGTCCCTCCTCCCCCCTTCATCCCACTTCATCTTTCTTGCTCGTGCTTCGTACCGAGCTTAAACCCGGTACGTCATTCTGGCGTCATTTCATCACGGTGCGTCTGCTGTTGAGGCGTGGACAGCTTCTGGCCGGGGATAACTAGGTGAACTACGTCTTTTTTTAAATCCCCCCCACTCCACCGCTCGGTTTTCCTCCCTCCTCTCGTCATGACGGAACAGCGAGGCGCTAACAGCCGTGAGAATTCAGGCCTGGAAAGATTCAGGAAGCAATTCAGTCCCAACAGAGGGACAGAAATGGAGCCGGTCTCTGACTGAAGCAACAGTCTGCTGAAGAGTCGGCCTGTCACTGCACAGCGAGATGACGTTTATTTTAACAAAGATCAGTTCAGATCACACTATCACTGAGTTCACATAAATAAATCAGTCAACCAACAAAAGGTGATTTAAGTTACTTTTGCGAATGTCACATATTTTGTGATTTTTCTTTTCTTGTGTTGATGTTTAGTTCAATCAATAAAGTTTGTTTTGTAAAGCACATTTAAGCACCAAGGCAGGTCAAAGGGCTTTACATCCTAAAAATACAAAGTTGCGCCACAAAAATAGAAATTGTGGTGCGATCATTTCCGACCCGGCTTGTTTAGTTAGTTCAGTTTTTTTCAGTGATTGTGTCGAACAGCATGTACCAAGCAATGTCTGATTTTCACTGGTTGATTTTTTTTTAATAAATGTTTATTTATTATTGCTTTTGTCAGTTTCAGGTTATTTCTGGGGATTATTTGGTCAGCAGAACGGAGGCAACAATTCAGTTCATTAGTCCAAGTCTCTCACAGAGCATGCAAGAAATTAAACTTCTTATGACATCCTTTAAGTTGTATCTTTCATCTTCCTAATCTTTCATAAATAATTATGAAAGCATTTGCATGGTGCATAAATAACGACAGACGACATGAAATATCTGCAGAAGTGTTGATTGCTGCTCTCTGTAGCCCATCTTGTCTGGTGTTTTATAACTTCCCCACAGCTTCATTCATGACTAAAACAAAACCTTTTTACAGGTTGGTTGTGCCAAAAACCAGTATCCAACTTTTTCTGCTGTTGCCCTGCTTTGAAAAATCATCACATGTTTCGTCGTCCGCTTTAGCCAAGGATCAATCAGAATCCAAGGAATGTTATTTCTTTTTTCATGACACGCTGCGCACAGAGACGCATTCCTTGAGTAGCAGCAGAGGACGACGGAACACAGGAAAATGACCTTTAAGCGGTTCTCGGTCTTGCTAAATTAGCAGAGGGTAAGCAGTAGGAAGAAAAGAAAACTCACGGTGGATGTTAGAGATTATTACCCAGAGTGCTCCTGCTCCGTGATGAACTTCCAGATGCTCAGTTAGCGCTGACCCGGTCGTCGCCGGTCAGATGAGGGGTTGAGCAGGTGGGGAGCGTTTGTTGATGCAGGAGCGACAGAGTCGGGAAGAATGTTCCACGTGTGAAAATCGTTCGCAGTCGTACAGAGGAGGCGGGGGGATAAAAACATGGAAAGGGAGACAGAAAAAAGAAATGGATCAGAAAGGAAACGATAGAATGTGTGTGTGTGCGTGTGTGTGCGCGCATGTTCCAGATAGTTACAACACTCTTCAAATCATCAACGTTCTCGTCACATTCTTTAGTCTATTATCCTCATTTTCCTTTTGACCTCCTGTAGAAACCTTAACAGTAAAATACAAATTATTATTATTATTGTTATTATTATTTTTAAATTAAAATCTGTACGTTTTCGCAGAAACTGCAGAACCATTTTCATTGCAGCTGCTGGTGCTTTACGTCTCTACCAGCATTGCCCAGCCACAGATCATGACTCTGCCACTACCGTGTCTTACTTTGTAGTGTAATGTGTTGTGTTTACTTCCTGTCCTTTGTCTGCAGGCAAAAAAGTTACTATGTATTGTGGGACCAGTTGGACTTTATTCCTTTTTCTCCTCACAAGAAACCTGTTAAAAATGATTGAAACAAACTTGAATTATAGAAAAGCAACTTGTTTTGTCAGCTTTAAATTATGTTGTAATGTTGCTCCCCCATCAAAATCATATCTGGAGTGCTGCTTTGATTCTTTCATGCATGTTTGAGAAACCATTGAATCTCCCACGGCAACCATTAAGCCACGCCTAAACACTTCCTCACTCAAAGCTCCGCCCATTTACCCAAATCTCCACTTTAGAGCTTCAGTCTCCAGCCAAGCAGCTCCTTCAGACTAGCCAGCAGCAATCAGCAAGCACCTGGTGGAACCGCACGTCTGCTGAGCTTAAAATACGAGCTACTTTTCGGTCCGGCACTCTTCAGAATGGCTGTAAACAGCATAACGGAGAAGTGTTGTTGTGGTGACGTGTTGAAGGCGGAGCTTCTTCTTCTTCAAGGCGTCAGATATAGCTAAGTGACGCCAGAATTTCTTTTAAGTTAAGTCTGAGACATATAGAGCATTTTCAGAACAGCTGAACATGACACTACTTGATTATGCGATAAAATCTCACCATGGGCCTTGAAAATACATATCAGTCCACTCCATAACCATGCTGTGTTAACGGATGTCACAAAGTTAGGAGCTAAAGACGCTGCTTATGTAACAGTCCAGTACCACGACTTCATTCACCAAAAAGATCCCATCAGCGTTCTGTGTGTGTTTATTCTGATGGTGAACATGTGTAAAGAGTGATTCCTGGTCACTGTGAGGGTGTTGGTGTCAGCATTTGTCCTCCAAACGTCTTCAGAGTTAAAGTGCGTTTAATTGAACTTCCTTGCTGCTTTTTTTTGTCCTTGCATAACGTCACATGCGTTTGTATCATCTTGTTCCTCCTCCTGTTTCCTCTGATGATCTTTCTACTCTGAATTCAGTTTCTGTTTGTTTCTCCCTGAATTTTGTTTTTCCTCATTTTGTCCCATTGACATCTCTCCTCCGTGTCTTCCTCTCCCTCTCGTCCCAGCCTTTCTCGTCTCTTCCTCGTCTCCTCTCTCATCCCTTCTCCCCCCTCTGCCTCCAGGAAGCGTTTTATCAAAGGAAACCATTCAGTTTGTGGGACTTTGGCCCAGTTAGGCCCCTCTGGCTTGTCAACAGTTGTCTTGGAGAGGCGATGCACTCGCCAGGGCTGGCCGTCCTCCCACTGTGCCTCTTTGACCCGCCCCGCCCCAGCCCGTTGCTGCTGGGCTGCCGCTTCTGGCCCGAATCGGTCCGTCCAGAGCCAGCTCTGGCGCTCATAAGGGTATGCATCTGTGTGTGTGTGTGTGTGTGTGTGTGTGTGTGTGTGTGTGTGTGTGTTTGTGTGTGCCCGGGTTTGTGTCAGATGGTCAGTTTGCTGGCTTGGTCACTTGCACCTGAGCCGCGTGACGTCACTGATCTGACGTCAAAAAAAATAAAATGAAGAAGAAGAAAAAAAGTAGGCCAAAGGGGTTATAAGACTGTAGACACATTGCATATTGTTTACATCCGGGAAAATTTTGCGAGTCTTTCTTCCTTCTTCTCACTCCGTGTCGCCGCGTTGGCTATGCTACACACAGACTCGTTGCCTTAGCAACCGACTGACAGCAGCTCTTCTAGTGTATCAGGATGCAACACCAAAACACACAAAGTTATTTGCCACACAAAGACCAGAACATTCAGTCCGTTACAGTGCGATGTTTATTTGCGATTATTAATAAGTGATTTCCTGAACACAGCTGCGATAGATCAGCTCATTTAAACCCCTGCTTTACTTATGACTCTTAAAAAATCAGAAAAAATGTTTTCTTAAAAAATCATAAGTAAAAAAAAGTCTCGAAAATACTTTATTGATCACAAAGGGTCAGCATCTTTCTTACTGAACTGAAAAACACCAAATTCTGCAGCATGTCTCTGTTAGCTGAATGTCATTTGGAGTTGAGTGCTTTGCCCAGGAATACATAAAGCTCTGGCCGAACGTTCAGGGTTGAAGGTTTGACCTTTGACCTCGTCTTAAGTGCTTCCCAGCCTCAAACCAGGTTGTTTTTTTTCCCCCCAGTGTCATCCAAGTTGTATGCCCAATTCATCTTTAACCAGCTTCCTGCTCTCCGTTACATGAACTCCCAAATAAAACCGAAACTTGTGCTTCCTGATTTTTCTTTTTCACCTCTGATGTAAATGAAAACTGCAAACGTCTGAACACCCTTGACTTCTGAACTCCTTCCCTCGGTGAGGCTGAAAAGTCCTCGGCGTATGTATGTCATATAATTATGAGTCGCGGCGCATGTTTATAAAAAGAGTACAGTCTGAAATCTGGGACTCGCGTAATTACACATTTGCTTCCAGACAGCTGGGTATCTCTGCATAGACCCTGGAAATGCTATAGATACTCTAATGTGAGCCACATTTGGTGCCTGTGTTGTGGGACTTTTATTTTCTCCGCAAAAGGCACAATGGAGGAAAACATGATGCAATTAAATGTGTTCATTCAATCCTATATTTATACAATGTGCATGTATAACTGCTCTGTAAACTCAGTGTGGTTTTGGTTGAAAAGAGAGCTTGTTGTTGCGAAAAGAGACAAAGATGTAATCTTAGCTGTGGAAGGGAACGGAATTGCTTCAGTCTGAGTGGGTCGCATATAGCATCGGTGCCTGGTAACACTTAGCTGCTACGTATATATGTATTTATGCAAAGGGGTCATGGCACAGATCACGCCACCGAGGCTCCCTCAAAGATAAGTAGACCAAACTGGTAACAGTGTAGAACTATCTGGTTTCCACGCGGTGAAACGCTGAGACTGGATGGATGTCAGTTTGCGTTGAATCAGAACTTCATGCCTCCTTATCCTTCGAGAAGATTTCAAAACAAGATTGCTGGAGGGAACAAATGTGAGGGGGCTGTGAGAAAGGAGAATCGCAGGTGAGTGGACGGTTAGTTCTAAAAGCAGAACACTGTTAGGCATGCCCCGACACCAGACAGGGAACACAAACACTCGTACTTGGCTTAGGTATTTTGTCAGAAAAAAAGGTCCTCGACAAGTCCAAATCCCGACTTAGAGCAGTCAATAAGTTGGTATTTAGCTGGCCCTTTGTTCTAGACTTCATACAGAGTGTCTGGGCTCTCAGCGACTGAGAAGCGATTGCTTTCTGGAGGCGCAGACGCTGTTGGCGTTCGAAATGTTACCCACTTGCTTATGTCTGTCCGTGACGTGTGGAATGCGCCGGTTCAAAGCTATGAAGCTTACCGGCGCGCTTCAACCAACCAATACTCCACCATGAAGAGAGAAGAGTCAAACTTAACAAAATGGCTTTTAATGGTAAATTTAGTGTTTGAAGGAATGGCAAAATACTGTTCATTTCCTCTAAAGTCATTATTAAAACTACAGCCAGACGACAAGTGCAGAAAAATCAACGTCGTCGTTCACGACGTCTCTCTCTGTTCGCTGACCGGCGAAACCCAAGTCCATGAGAGTAAACTTGGACTGAGCTGTAAGTGAGAATTGAATCTAGCAAAATAGCATTAGAGGACAATGCAGTGTGTGTGTGTAAACAAACCAATAACTGTGTGAATTTTCACATGCCACTTTGGTCATGCAAACCCTCACTGCAGTCCCCACTAAGCTTCCAAGAGATGATCTCCATCAGCGTTGTTAAGGGCAACCTGGTGCCACGTGTTCCACACGCAGTCATTCTTTTGGCCTCTGCTCATATTCCTATCCCCAGTGGTCATAATGCTCTGCCTGATCGGCGTATATTCTGATGTGAACACGATGGCCTGTGGTTTTCGCTCCGCTGCGTTCTTGCCGCTGCAGGCGTGAACTCTTCCTCGTCCTCCATCGCTCGTGGTTTGGAAGTGGAAGCGCTCCACCTTGATGTGCTATTTTTCATCATGGTTTTAATTACACTTCCTGAAGAGTGCTCGGGGTGCCTCTCAACGCCGCGGCTCCATATTGATCGCGGTGAACAATAGGGAACCTGGAAGGGCTTTTAGTCTGGCTCTTTAAAAAGAAAAAGTTCCATAAAGCGGCACGTGGTGCAGAGCTGCCCGACTGAACTGTCGCTGCACACTGAGGGGCGTTTAATCTTCACCACGACTCATCCATCACACGGCGACGGCGCAGGAGACGGCAGCCATGTTTACATGCATAGAGTGTTCCATTCTAAGTGGCCGAGTTACCCCACCGTGACCAATTTCTTTCTTTTTTTATTATTATTCTCAGTGAAACATACTTCAGCAAATATATAAGCTGAAATACGTAAGTTTACTGGGAGAAGTTAGAGGCGTTTCTTCCTGCTGGATGTTTCATTCGGATGCACAGAAACAACCTGCTGGTTTTGATCAGCAAATATAAAAAGCCTGACTTTGAAGGACCTTCACCGACTTCTGATTTAATTACGGGTCACAGGTAGATTTGAGCGTCAATAAAACAACACGGCAATCCAGAGGTACAGTCACAGTTGGCATGGGAACGCTCATTTACAGCCCCCCTGGGGGCAGTTAGAGGAATCCTCTCTCTGGCAGCCAAAGCCTTTCATGTTTCATGTTTTCCGCGGAGCAGCACGCTGCAAGCTGACGGGAATATTCTAGTAGCTTGGGTTTATATATATATATATATATATATATATATATATATATGTATATATATACAGCGTCATATTCTGACATTATGATGGTGAAAAAAAAAAAGTTCTCACTGTTATTGCCCAGGTCATGTATGGAAACACACTAGTGACAGGACAGAGGTCAGCGTTTCGTCTAAGCTCAGGGTCAGCAGAAGGCTCGGATCGGGCGCATTTACCAGCATGCATTTCACCATCAGCAGCATAAACCGACAGTTTATCAGTTTTGTTGCTGATTGAACCAAATTGAAACTGATCGACTGGGTCCTTCATGCGACTCCTTGGACTGTTTTAATCATTAGTTGAATCCAACATTGGTTAGCACATTAACGTTCATTAGCACATTAACGAAGGAGTTGCTGTCTACTGGTTTACTCACATCCTGTCCACTTAGCAAGTCAGCAAAGAGGAAAAAGTTCCAACGCAGTTCCAGGCTGTTTGAGCATCAGCCGAATGCAAACTGTAACGTAATGTTTGTTTTATGATGTAAAGCGCTTCCAGCTCCTGTGTTGCTTAAATACGCCACATAAATAAACTTGGTTGATTGATATGAGAATTAAATAGACATGTGGAGTTTTAAAAGCAATTAGTGATTTCATCTCAACCAGGACTGGCTCATTGAAAGAGGAAATACAGTCCAACAACCATTCAGAGCTGTGAAAGTCTGTTCTAACAGAGCTGTCAAAAAGCCAGAGGTCACATTTGGAACAGAAATGATCTGACTTTGCTCAACTGCAAACTGATTTGAACATTTATTCACCTCCATACGTTTGATTACAAAGGGACGGATGGAAAATCTGAACGATGTGTCTGCCTTGCCTTTCAGTCTGTAAATCTTTAGCTTCAAAATAATGTTTGATGTTTTTTTTTTCTCCCCTCCAGTTTTTTTTTTTTTTGCAATTTGCTGTCAAAAACGAAGCCTGCGTGGCGATTTCCAACACGGACCTCGTAGTATTTGACTCTCCGGTGTCGTTGTGCGTCACGCGCCCGCTGACGCTGCTCAAACTGACTTCACGAAGTTTAGCGGGACCGCTCGAAATTCCA